>SOPF01028254.1:359751-377328 GCA_012979155.1 Hypericum perforatum | reverse complement strand
TAATAATAATAATAATAATAATAATAATAATAATAATAATAATAATAATAATAATAATAATAATAATAATAGTAAAAGCCACCCACCCACCTTTCCTAATCTCTCTTTCTCTCCCTCCTCATAATTAAAAGTCTAATCTCAATTAAATCCCCTACCTCCTCATAACTAACACCCTCCCCCCTCTCCCTCTATATATTCTCCCAAACTCTCACATCCCTTCTTCCCCATTCCACACACAAACACACAACTCTCTCTCCTTCGTTCAATCGTCTTCATGGGTTGCTCTGATGATAGTCTCGTCCTCGGGTTGGGCCTAACCCTAACTCCACCAAACCCGGACCCACCTTCTACCATTAAGATCAAGCCAGTTGCCTCTTTTGACCCTTCTCTGCTCAGCCTCGGCCTCCACCCGACCCAGAAAGGAGGCGACAAGGAAGTCGTTGGGCGACCGGTCTCCCCTCACAGCGTTGTCTCCTCCTTCTCGGGCGGCAGGGTTAAGAGGGAGAGAGACATGAGCAGTGAAGAGATCGAGATCGAGACGGAGAGGGTCTCCTCTAGGGTTAGTGATGAAGAAGAAGATGGTCCTAATAACGCTAGGAAGAAGCTGAGGTTGACCAAGGAACAGTCTGCCCTTTTGGAGGAAAGCTTCAAGCAACACAGTACTCTTAACCCTGTAAGAAAAATATATCTCTCTCTATTTATTTTTCAATATTATCCGATATCCAGACACTCACGGACCGAACTAATCCGAATTTACGTTGTTCTTTTTGGACTAATCCACAGAAGCAAAAGCAAGCTCTGGCGAAACAGTTGAGTCTGCGACCCAGACAAGTTGAAGTTTGGTTCCAAAACAGGAGAGCCAGGTAATTAAATTATTAAAACTGCTTTTAGGTGGGGTTATGTGGTTTAATTCAGATTAGTATTGTAATCGAAGAGTCAAAAAATCTTTATCCTTTATGTTAAAAGATCTTCGATGAATTTTTACCTCATTACACATCCCAAATATTTAGGACACGGCCTACATGCCCTTTTTTCTCTTCTAAATATATTATTAATATAATTTAATTTGTTTCAAAAGAAAATAAATTAAAATCGTATTAATCATCCAAAAATCATATTATAATTCTTTAGAATACAACTGACTTTGGGAAATTGGAATTAATTGGGTATTCATTCTTCCAGGACGAAGCTGAAGCAAACAGAAGTGGACTGCGAGTTCCTGAAGAAGTGCTGCGAGACTTTGACCGACGAGAACCGGAGGCTACAAAAGGAGCTCCAAGAGCTCAAGTCTCTAAAACTTGCCCACCCCTTTTACATGCCGGCGGCGACGCTCGCCATGTGCCCCTCCTGCGAGAGGGTCGTCGGCGGCGGAGACGGCGGCGCGTCGAAGGGAAATTTGATATCGATGGCTCAGAAGCCTCACTTCTTCAACCCCTTCACCAACCCCTCCTCAGCCGCTTGCTGAAGGCTATACGTAGGATATTTATTTATACGGTAATTATTAATTAATCAAATCAAAAAGGAGTTATCCCGAAGAGTCCCTCTGTTTTTTTGTTAAGGGATTTGTGGTGATGGAAATTAATTAAGAGTTGTTTTTTAGTTAATTATTTTTGTTAGTTATAGTTTCTAGCTATATAGATCAATCTTCTTGATCTTCTTATTTCCGTTTTTAAAATTTTCTTCCTTGGTCGAGGACCGTATCTATGTAAATTATTAAGCGAATATTATAAAAAGGAATGACTGATTATTTTGTTTTATTTATTGGATTCTGATGATATATTCCTCTTGCGGAAACTCTGTATTCTGCCCGTTCTCTTGGTATTTCTATGTTTGAATCTGATTCTTATCATATCATCTCAGATTTTTTTATTTTCTATTCACTATTTACCGGTCATCAACACACTTACAAAATTGATACAACAAATTCATTAAATTGATTAATTTAAATTTGATTAAATTTTTTAAAGATGGTCAAAATTCATTTCATAATTAATTAATATTATTGTATTGTGAATGAGTCAAATTTGAGATCTAATTAATCATAACGAAATTGGTTGACTATTCTAAGATGACGTTCGATGTAAATTGAATTTAATCTATTAGTAAATTTTTAAATAAAATTATATAATTGTGAAAAAAACTATATCAATCCAAATTTGGACACAATCTTTAGAAATGATTAATAAGGATGAGTCCAAAATCATTCGAATAAAAAATTAAAGGGTAAGCGGTTTGATTGTATAAGAATCAATTTGGGAAAAAGCCTGAAATAACGCAATCATGTAATTGGTGAAATTAGGGTGATTGGTGCTTGATCTGTGTCGCGAAACATGGAAGAGACAGATGCGGATAATGGGAAATGAATCGAAAGGTGATGATTATGCGACACAAAGGTCCGAAGAGACAGACAAAAGAAAATAGATAGGAGGCGTGGGGGGTCTGGACGGTTAGCTCACGTGTACCTGTCTCTTATTATAAACAGTTTTTTTTTTTTTATATGACATTATATCTCGACATTTACCACTAAGATTATTTAAAGTTTGAATTGAGTACAGTTGTTTAATTAACTTAAAATAATTCTTTCACTGCTCTCCATATATTTGTTGGTTAATATAAATCAGTATTTGCAACGATGTAGCCAAGAAAAAATATCTGAGTGGGTGAAAAGAAAAGCGTGTGCCCAAAGAAAATAATTCATTCTTTTTTATATGTAAACTTAAAAACGAAACATGTACAAACAACATTGGACCATCCACTTCTAAATTAAATCATCCACACATTTGTTAATAAGGTTACTATATATAGTATAGAATTTTAGATCGTTTTAGCTTTTTTGGTCAATTTATTTGTTATTCTCCATATATTAAAGAACTTGTATATCGAAGGGAAGCAATTTGTTGAATTATTTTTTTTTTATGTTAATAGTGTTAAAATTTTGAAAAAGAAATAAAAATACTCATGATATGATTTCTCTTATCATTGAATGATTGTGGGTTTAGAGATTATGATTATGTGGGTAAATATTTAATCTCTTACATAGCTAAAGGGATAAAAAAAAATGGAATCGAAAAATAATATCGAAAAAGAAAAACCTCTAATAAGTTGAAATCATGAAATGTGTCGAGAAATAAACAATGATTATTAATAAGTATTAATAATTAGGAACCCTGCAGCCGTGTTTAATTAATTCTGGTAGATGGAATTTAATCGTCAATTATATTGTCAAAAGGTTTGAACTGATTCCAACCAAAGCTATCAGTGTCTAACAGATTAATGGGTTTTGTCCACAACCGGGCCCGCAAATTACCCGTCGCCGACGGGTTACCATGCTATAAATTTCTTTGACAAGTGTTGTGGAAAAAAAAGGAGTTTTTTATGCTTCAACACTAAGAAATCATATGTATAAATGAAAATTAATTTAAGGAATAAATTTTTGAAACTAATATCATAATAATATATTGATTTTCTTTCCTTAAATATATTTCTCACGCATTTAACATTTAAAAGTGTATAATACACTTATCAATTCTTGATATATATCAACTCCCTATAAAATTTATCTAGTTATACGAAGCCGTTTGGTTCAGATCTTAGAAACTGGTTGTTGGGTGATAAGTTCCCATTAGCTGATTTTGAAGTGTTTGGTAAAGAAAAATACACATGATGAAATCTCAAAAGTCATTTATCCAATAATTATTATTTTTAGCTAATCAATTTAATTGATGGTTGTTACATTATCAAATTATCAACATGTCCGTTGATTCAAATAATCATAATTATCTTTCTCCAAGTTTAGTGATTTTTCTATCTTTATTTTACGACACTCCTATTCACCCAACCCTCCTAGAAGCCCGTGGAATGCTTATCGGAATCGAGTTGGCCTTAACTCTCGGCCTCAGGTTTGTTTGTTTTGAATCTGACTGTCTACCCTTGGTGCAAGCTTTAAATAGACAGGAACATGATAGAAGCGACCTTGCGTTACTGGTATCAGATTGTAAAATGGCCGCCCGTGGTTTTATCGCGGCTTCCTTTGGTTTCACGAGACGTGATGGTAATAGAGCAGCTCACACTCTGACAAAACTCCAAATGGAGGATGAGGTATGCTTTCAATTCTTCTCTTTCCCTCTGCCGATTTTGACAGGTATACTTGAAGAGGAGCGTCATCTTGACAATTGACGATGGGTTTGGTTCACGGCTGGTCGGTGTCATTAAGGACTGCTTCGTTTGGCGTGTCGTTCTGGGTTTTCTGTTTTACTTGGTGTATGCTACTCATGTATTCGGTCAAGCAATCTTTGTTACTTGTTTGGGTTTGGTTGTAATGGGTCAACCTGTGACACTTATCCACTGCAGTGTTATCGCTAGAGCGTTTCTTTGCGATGCACTCTTTTCCTAGTTCGGGTTTCTCCTGTGGGGGCAGGTTTACCGAATAGGTTTTTAACAAGGCCAGCGGCTACAACTTCGTTATAGTACGAAGGAAGTGACACTTGTTTTGGGTTTGGTAGTTGTCGCTGACTGTTGTCGCTAGTGAGCTTGGCTGTCATTACGCTTATATGGCTGTATCCTCTTTTGATCAATCAATGAAGGTCTTTTCCCCCAAAAAAAACTGATTTTTCTTTTTTTTTTTGAATTTCATAATTTTTTTATTTCTATTTTTTTTACTTGAAAAATCTAAAAAATTGGATGAGGATAAAGACCATGCAAAATTGATTTGTTATGTTAAATATTTTTTCAACAATTCTTGGATTGAAGAGAATTGTTAGAGCTTTAATCATTACTGAGGATGAGGACGAGCAAAATTAATTCGTTGAGTCAAATATTTTTTTAATATTTTGTTGAGTAAAATTAAAAATTTATAAATAGTGAATGAAAACTTATTCTTGTAATATATTAAAAGAATAAAATTCGCAAGTCTAATAAACTTACAAGTAATTTCACAATTCAACATCAACAATCAATTATAAATTATCAAACATTTTTTAGAAATCAAATATCAGTTATCAACTAAATATTATCAGCTCAGCTAATAACTGACAACTAGCAAATAAATTTGATTAGCTATATTAAACAGATCCTAAATTAACTTGATACCTAATAATATGGTAATAATTATAATGGAGATAAGGTAAGAGGTGCCGTGAGTTTGGTCCATCAAAGAGGGATTGGTGGGTCAGACGCCACGTGATAGGCCAATGGCCCCCTTCCCCACTCCTTTTTATCTCCCAGCAATCCTAATCATGGGATTTTGCCATGAATGACCGACCGACCTTCTATTACGTGGGCCCGATGTTTGATATTCCGTTTCCGCAATCATGGAACCTATCTTTTGGTTTGATAAAATGATTGGCTTTCCTAATTGGACGGCCCAGATTGGCTTGGCTTGTCCTGGTCATGGTACAAAATAGAACCATCCAACCGTCGATTTCAGAATTGGAAATCATGGTAACCGGAAAGTGAACCATATAACCAAAAAAGTTATTGATTGTTCGAGAATTTTTCTCAAGAGTTCGGGTCACAGTTCCAACTTTTAGTGAATCGTCTTAACTATCGGGTCACATTTGAACTTGTATATTGTTATCTTTTATTATTTTGAATCACTTCATATTTAATTTATTGAGTTGATTGATTGAAATTCGAGTCAATAAATTTTTTGAAATATGACAAAAAAATAATAAATATTTAACACTATTATATTTTAATAATTCGAATTTAATAAATATTTAAACTTACTTAAAAAAGATATTATGAAACTTCACACAAGAACGAAAATATAAAAGGTGAGCCGATATTAATGTGTACCATTAAATGATGGGGAGGACTTTCTCGTAAAAGAGAACACTTTCCTCGGAAATTTCCTCAGTTTCATCATCGCTTTCATCACCATTCTTCAACCACCACCGTTCCTCACTTGAAAAAATCATTTTCATTATTAGGTTGTGATTTATTTATTTCCAACTGAAGTTAGTTAATTTCATTTTCGCTTCACCCGTTAAACATTACATCAAACTTTCGATGCGTGCATATTTGCTTTCGTGTTGTGTACAAAAGAAGATACCACAGAGCATGAATCAAGACCAGTCAAAAAATTCTGTACAGTACACTGTATTTTTTTTTGGGTGTAATACAGTACACTGTATTTAACTTGCGAGCTTTATTGTTTATAGGGAAAAGTACAAAATAAGTCATGTGGTTTTGCGCTTTTTGACATATGATTTTATACTTCAAAAACGACTAAAAAAGTCCTGAGGTTAGCTTCGGAGTATCACTTTTAGTCCTCCGAACCTAAATTCGTCTCGAACCTATGAAAAATTACTTTTTTATCCCATTTTTTTACATTTTAGTCTCAAAACCGAAATTCTTTTTCAATTATATTTATTATATCAAAGTAGTATTAAGTTTGGGGTCCACCACTTCCGAATTTCACCAAACGCTCAACATCAAAGTCGTAGATCTAGGTCTCACGGATTCTCTCATTTTGGAATCGCTCAATTCGGAGTACGTATGCGAAAGTTACGATTTTTCTACCAAAATACGACGAACTAAGCCTATCAATCGCAACTCTCCCAAAACTCACCCAAAAACGTTCTCCCTTGCGCCGGGGCAACAAACGCGTTCCATGTTTCCCACGCGCTCTCCATCGCCCTATCCCACGGTCCCACCCTCCACTCTTTCCTCGCCTGCTCGTCACCCATCTTGTCCACGTGTTATCTGCCTTCGACGACAATCGCATTGAGCGACTGGCCTAAATTCACCGATTTCCCCTTTTATGCCCCTCGTTAATTTCGTCATGGTCCCGCTAGGTCCGACCATTGGTTGTATTTGTGTCGATTGGTTTTAAAACCGTTCGGTTAAATTTGTCGTCCTTCGGGAGAATAGGTGTAACTTTTTTGTGTGCACCCCGATTTAGATGATTCCAAATCGTGTTTGTCCGCGACACGATTGCGTACGACTTTGTTGTTATGTGTTTTGTGGTTTGAGTTAGCGTTTCTGGGTTTTTGGGTGAGTTTCGGGAGAGTTGCGATTGATAGACTTCGTTCGTCGCATTTTGGTAGAAAAATTATAACTTTCGCATACATACTCCGAATCGAGCGATTCTAAAACGAGAGGATCTGTGAGATCTAGATCTACGACTTTGATGTTGAGCGTTTGGTGAAATTCAGAAGTAGTGGACCGCAAACTTAATACTACTTTGATATAATAAATATAAATGAAAAAGAATTTCGATTTTGGGACTAAAATGTAAAAAAAGGGATGAAAAAGTAATTTTCCATAGGTTCGGGACGAATTTAGGTTCGGAGGACTAAAAATGATACTCCAAAGCTAACCTCAGGACTTTTTTAGTCGTTTTTGAAGTACAGGATCATATGTCAAAAAAGCGCAAAACCACAGGAATTATTTTGTACTTTTCCCTTGTTTATAAGATATCAATCGCCCAGTTAATCACGGTTTGTGATTATCGCAACGCTAATCGTCTATACGGACCGATTATTGATTGAACCGTTCGAGATCAACATTAACTTGGAAAATAAAAGGATGTCGAAAGTTTTAATTACCCCTAAGAAACGCCTCCTCAGATCAAACAAATAATCAATTAAACATGAGGCCATAATTATAACTTTTTTCCCTTCACTTAAGAAGTACATACCTATAGTTAACCTTAGTATCTGTATGTATGCAGAGAGATTACCAAACTATACATTAAATATTAATCGGAACGTCCATAAGTTCGCAACACACCATCGATATCAAACTAAAATACTTGCTTATATTTTATATATTAATTTCGATAGCCTATTAGTTTTCGACAAAATATTTTCAATCATGAATTCGAATGAGATTATTAAAAATCAATTTAACATCGGGGACGTGCCACTTCATGCTGTTACGTTGAGCGTTACACTCCTTCCCCCGATAAGCAGCATCGTGTCACTATGGCATTAGGCTTACGTGTGCGCATGCTGATAAATTATTTTAAGACAGCAAAGAGACATGTGTCCGTACCAGGCTTAATTGTCGGTTTGTCAAGTTTTGAGATACTCCATAAGCATACATGTAGCCATCATATTCTACGGATCAGGATTGCTTTATTATTTAATCTTTCCCCTTAAACTTAGTTAGAAAATTGGGCTAGAAATACCCTCCTAGTTCATTAATGCATACACCACTCCTATCCAACGTTAACATTCGTTATTTTACCTTGTGTTAAGAGATAGAATGTCGTCTGTCACAATTTAAATGGTTTAGACTCATCACTTAATCTGCTAAAATAATTAATCTAAATTTGAGTTTGGTAGAATTTTTGAAATATGGAAAAAAATTTCAATTAGAATATTATGTTATTACATTTCTAAATACTCGAATTTAAGACCTATTCACATTTTGATGAATTTTAAACTCTCACCAACTTTTTGTCTCAAGAGTGTTATTAATCGTGTTAAGCATAATCAGAAGCGAATCCAGAAAATTTATAATATGAAGACAAGATGTTTATGTAATTGATGCAATTGACAAAAAAAAAATTTAGATAGAGATAAATTAATCAATATAAATGAGGTTAAACTTTTTTTGTATTAAATATACCTATAATTTTTTTGTGAGGGCCATTGCTCCCATGTACCTCCACGTACGTCCGTCCTTGAGTATAATAGTGATAAACTTATAACCATAAAAATCGACTCAGGAAATCAACATATTGATGTAATACGATACATTTTTAAAATAAACTCTTAATATTAATTACGAAATCCAAATATTTTACTAAAACGATCCTCGTGGTAACGTCGCCAAACTTCTGCCAGCATTTTTTGTGCGCTAATAACGAGACTTGACTGAAACTATCCACAAGAAAGCCGCCGCCCTAATAGAAGTCAATTTTTTGTGTTTCTATGCATAATTATTTGCGAAAATAGTATTAAAAAAAATTATTCGTATATTGGGTGTACACTTGACAACACAAAAACAAATCCCGTGTACTGTGACCAATATACGAAAAAATAATCCGTGTTATCAGATACTACTATTTTACTATGATCAATACAAAAGTTTCTTACCTGTGTATTGCAATAACGCGGCTTAAAATTTTGGATTTTTTTTATTTAGTGCTACTGTTCACAAAAAATTACAAATTTGGTACTACATAATCAAAATTATCAAATTGGTGTTTCTCTCTCCAAAAACCGGATTAAAAATTCGGTTGGACCAAAAAGCGGATTTTTTACCCGATTAAACCAAATGCCCAAATAAAAACCCGTCATTTGGCAAACAAAAAAAAATCCGGTTAACCAAATGCCGGGTTTTTTATCCGATTTTTGGTCAAGTGACCAATAAAAAACCCGGCATTTGGTTAGATCTCAAAAATTTATGTGAATTCAAAAAAAAAATTCTCGAATCGGATATCCGAACACAAAGATATGGTTTTTCAAAGTTTTTTTTACATAATCACTCAATTTAAAATTTTCTAAACTGAATGGTTAAATCGGATTTTTTTTTGGTTTACCAAATGCCGGATTTTTATTTGGGCATTTGGTTTAAGCGGATTAAAAACCTGTTTTTTGTCCAATCGGATTTAAATTCCGGTTTTTGGAGAGAGAAACACCATTTCGATAATTTTGAGAGTTGAGTACCAATTTGATAAAAATTGGTGAACAGTAGCACCAAAAAAATAAAAAATCCTAAAATTTGTGTATTGGTACATTAGTCTTATCTGGATACCTCTTTTTTGTCTATCAATCTATCAATTCACATATTTTTTATCTTTTATTTTGTATCATCCAACCTATGAATGTAACCACTTAGAGAAGAAACAAGTGAAAGATATTAAGAGGAAAAAGTTGCAAGGCACCACCTAAATTGGATAATTATTTTCTTAATTCATCATAAATGTTATTACATTTTATTTATTTATTATAGATACTTAATTTATACATAAATATTTGGATATTAATTGAGAAAGAGTTAATTTTTTTTTACAAATAAGATTATCAAGATTGTTATGACAAATTAATTATATATTATTTTATTAATGCATATTAAGCAATTGTTATATTTACACATAAAACATCTATATTGCATGAGAATTAACAGTAGTTATCCAAACAAATGAATTAGTTTATTTTGGTAGGTTAATAACTCAGCTGATTAAAAATATTTGATTTTTATGTTATCTTAGCTAGATATTAATTAATTAATATACATTTTTTTGGTAATGTAGTTATCAATTAGTTTGTTTATATAATATTTTTAGGGAATATTAGAAAATTTAGTTAGCCAAAATATTATTTGGATTAAGTGATATCAACAAAATTAATATTCTAAAAATTATGGTCAAATTTGATATTTTGGTTCGACCATTTAGACTAGTTAGATTGATATCAATTTGTTTTTGATACCTTTGATTTCAAAGGCCTTTTTCATTTGCTTCTATATTACTTTGTTTCTCTATTTATCACCTTGGTTACTAGATTGCAATAATGAATTGAGTGCGGATAGGCATTTTTTATGTTGCTATTTCAATAGCTTTTCTCGCTATCTTTTCTTTTACTTCTCCCATTTTATAAAGTATTTTACCTAGTTTAACAACAATAAAATTGACCGCTTTCAATCAATGCTTATTTTTACTAAATTCTTGATATCAAGGTGACTACTCTTAATATGGTATGCTCAAATTTTTTTGGTTGAATCGATTAAAATTTATAATTTTTAAATAATAAAATTGACCAATTAATATTATAACTCATTGAATTCTAAATTTTGCCCTCACATATTGATGAAGTGAATTTTACTATTTTGTATATTGTTATATCAATATATTTTTTCATTCTTAATATTTTGTTAATTTTCACATTTGCTATATCTTATGCAATAAAAAATATACAATCACATATATATTTTGTAGTATTTATAATGGAGGAGTGGGTTATAAAATAAATCTGAAATATAATAGATTAATTAGAAACAATAGTCAAACTAGTTTTCACTACCACGATTAATGAGAAAAGACGTTAAATTTTCACGAAGATAAATTAACTTATGATAGGTTATTGAGAAAAACAAAGGACAAGATTTGAGTTGGCGACGATGAAGAATTTGTAGATGGATATCTAGATGCTTTTGTGGACGAGAAAATTTTGACCAAATTAGTATTGAGAATGAAGACAATGTTTAGAACATTGTTGGACAAATGAAGACAAATTACTTTTTTGGACAAAAGGTGTAGAAATTTTGTTTATAAACCATTATAGAAAACAAGGCATAAAATATTTATTACTCTATTTCTGTTTAAGATACTCAATTTGTTAGCGAGATGGTTATAATTATAATGAAGCTAGTACGTCCATAACCATTCATGTTATTGGACATCATTTCTGCTTAGGAAAAATCAGAAATTCTTATAAAGTTTCTAAAGTAGGAAATCTTTGACTAGATAAAATACAATCTCTCTTGCACAATTACTTGGTGGACAAAAGAAAAAGTATTTAAAACATTATGGAGAGATTCAAAAGAATCTTTCAATTATCTTTGACAATGGTTTATGGCATGCAAGGAAAATAATCCTAAAAATTTGTTCAGCGGGAATCTAGTAATGGCTCATCCTTGATAAAATTTCTATTTATTAAATATATTTGTTTGATGTCTAACAGTAGATGTCACCTTTAATTTTGGAATTACGTATGACATACTCTTCGCTTGTATCATAGGCGACTAGCTCTTCAGCAAATGAATGGAACATTTCTGCTAATCAACAAACTCGAGTGGCACCTTACACAATTGTCAAATTTTAGAATTCTATGCATATGAGGGTCTTATATGTTCAACAACATTGGCCTACATACTTAATTGTCAAACATCATTAGAAAATATAACAAGAATGAATTCACATATAAATTTTTAGCTTATAATCATATAAATTTAATCACATTCCTATGAAACTGTACCCATTTGGGACTAATAAAGTATCTTGTATATTGCCTACACTAATTCATATATCCATCATGATAATAGAAATACAAATCAGTAGGTACTCCTACACAGTACATATAATTCTAATGTTGTTCTTCCCAAAGTTTCAAATGGTATGGATTGACATATTTTAATCTGTTACTGACTGGTCTCTCGCAACCATCAAACTATGTGCTCCTTCATTAATCACTAGTGTAGCTAGAATAATTAGGAGGTATCTCAATTGTCATAATACCCAATCAAGATAATGTCACTCCACATAGGAAAAGTATATCAATGGCACACGAACTAACTAAAACATGCAATCTTTATAACATATATCAGACAAGTTGCTCATGATCTAATCCGTGTATGACAGCCTAACTACCTACATTAAATAGATACACAAGTAAATTATTAAACTAAGCTAAATAACTTATATATTATTAAAATATTCAATAACACAATCAAATCTAATTTCTTCAATTATGTACATTAGTGTTTTGAGCTCGTCTAACATGCGTTTGTAAAATATTGCCCGTATTTTTTTGGTGATTTTTCTTTCTACAAGACCACTCCACAAATATAACACAAATAAATTACATAGGTTGATAATGTTACTGAATGTAAAAAATATAATGTATTGATTATTACTTAATGCCCAATGCATATATATTTACTTGCATATGTTCAATTTTTTAATAATCGGCTGAACAAACATAATTCTTTCAAAAGTCCACATGGATAACAATGAAAGAGCTCCTGCCTTTGACATTTTTGTTGGTTGAAATTTGGTTTCTTTGCATAAATGGAGTATAGGTACACTAACACATAATACTCTAACTATAGATGTAAATCACATCTATATCTAAGAGAAGTGACAATTAGCAGATATTAACATTTCTCTTGTCTGTCTCTAAAAATAATATGTCCTCAACGAGTTGCATTATGCTTTCTCATACATAATGCTTTACTACCTCATCATCAACATCAACTAGGATCATGATAAGGCCAAAATTAACTGTGGATAATCAAATTTAATTTGGTTTATCACTACTATACCTTAGGGTGTCTTTAGTGTTCATGCAAAAAGACTTACACGTAACTACTCCTATTGCTGAGGTGTCTGCCTCCTTGTAAATGCCCGACTATTGATAGGTAGACCAAACAAAATAACAATTTCCTGATGCATGATCATCATCTCTCCCATTGACATATGGAATTCTCTTCCATTGACATATGGAATGTGTGTATCTCTAACTTCCACTGTGCTACCAAAATTATAATTAATGATGTCTTAACAACCACATTGCCAATACACAAAACATCTGAAAAATCTTGCCCTCTGCATATAACATATGAATGCCTTATTCTCCACGGATTATGCTTTCCATTGACGTTGGTTCACATTAAATGCATCATCAATACACTCATCACTTATTCCATCCATCTTTTGTTCCAAATAGCCACGAAGAATGGACAATTTGTTATCATAATATGATAGAATCTGCTAGTCTTCCATCCCAAAAAATACACTAATTTGATGTAAATTCATATCAAAATAACAAAATAAACATAATTATTAAAGAACAAAAAATTATTTACAAACATAATTGATAAAATATTAAAGCAAGTTTTAACAATTATAATTCGATCAAACCACAACCTAGACTCAAAATTAAATTATTGATTTTGTACAACCAAGTCAACAATGAACATTTGACTAGTGGTTCCAATTGGTTGAATTGCAATCCTAAACTAAAATTTATATTATAGATTTGGTTGAATCAAATCAACCATAAATATATGACCATTGATCTAACCAGTTGATTCGTAACCAAAATCATAAATTTTTTATTTGGTTCAACTAGGTCGACCATAATCTAACTAGTGATTTGACTAGTTAAACCATAACCCAAACCCAAAATCTAGTTGAACCAACTAATCATATGCTACGATCGATTGAGTTGAACCAAACAAGAACTATGAATTTTTTCATTGAACTAAATGATAAATTTAATTAATACTAATTAAACACAAAACAATTCGTCAAATTAATATTTAAGACCAAATAAAAGTAAAAAGTAAAATAACTCATTAACCTAAAAAACAACAATAGTTAAACTCTAAAACTGAATATTTGATTAACTCAAATTCTAAAAAAATCAAATCAATCTAACAACCAATCAACAATAATCAAATTATCAACAAAAGAATATTAGACTAATTAACCTAATAACTAAAATAAGAAAACTAATTGTTCAGAGCTTACCAAGAGCAGGCGAGGGCTGAGTGGCGACGGGAACTGTGACGAGCGGGGGCTCAAATGTGGGCAGCAAGCGACCTGTAAAAAAGACAACCTCTAGGCGGCAAACACTTGAGTGACGATCGACAATGACAAGGATAGTGGACGGAGGTCCATTGGTTTTGGCTTTCGTGATTTCTGTGCGGACCACATATCTTGTGTTTGGTTCTTAAAAGAAATTTTAACTCGTGTTTCTGACAAAACACAAAAAAAATTGTGTATTGATTATAGTTTAAATTTTTGTGACTGGTAAACACATATGTTTTCCCGTGTATAAGTCACAAGAGACAAGATTTTTTTGTGTATTGTCACTTGGACACTTGATCTATAAATATTTTTTTTTTCAACACCATTTTTGCAAAAAAATCATGCACAACCACACAATAGAAAACCAGATGAGCGCTGCTAAATTACTGTATAGTTACAATTCTTACGAGACTCGATTATGCATCAATAATGTTCTCTTCAGTAGAAGTTTATTTCGTGAAAATTATCTGACAAAAGACGAAGCAATTGATTTTGTAATCCTTTTCGATGACACGATTACTTCTTTGCCCCATGAGCCGCATGCCGACATTATTTGAATTGCGGTCAATAACAACAATTTAGGCGGCGAATAGTTGGTTCATGATTCCGACAAATGCTATGGGTATATATGTTCCAGCGGTTGTCAAAGTTTTATCTCATAAAGAATGATTTTTCATCTGCCCTAGTTAATCGGGTAAACATATAATATTTTATTGTCTTATGATTTTAATAACTCGAATGTGTAACTTAGCTGATAAATCAATAAACATGTCTATAATTTTCCATACGTACACCCAGTAGGCGGCTCCTTTAATTACTATCCAGAATTCTGGGTCCTTAATTTGGAGATAGATCCTTCGTCGGTTGAAGGATTCAAGTCTAAGAAATTAATAATGAAGGAAGCGCAACGTATCACATTTTTTGGATTACATGACAATGAATAGGTAGTGCTGTGTCATGAATAATGTAGATCCTACGGCCTCAAAATCATCAACAGATACCGAACCCAGTTCGTACACGTCATACGACAGTTAAAATATCTTGAACAAGATCTTGAATTACGATAATTTTAAACCTCTCATATCCAATCTAATATCACATGCAATTTAATGTACAGAATTTTCACATTTTCTAAAATAAATCGGACTAAAACCACGACATCAAATCTTAAATTGGACTAAAATATTATCAAATCTTAAATTGGACTAAAATGTTCTGAAACTGTTCAATGACTTCTTCATTAAGGAATGTAGACTTGCTGACACAACCAACGGACTGTTATCTGACATGTCAATGACTTTGACGGCCTCTGTTCCTCTACTGTTCCAGAGTATTTTTCCCGGGGGTTCAATCCCTCTTGACAATAACGACTTGCAATTTTAGGCAAAAATCATATATAGGGTTTGCACAAAAATAAGTATTGTTACTTTACAAGAAAACATATTGTAAGAAAACGTAGTTTCATGCATTATCTTGCACAAACTCATACTAGATAATTTTCGTATCTCTCTTCATATTCTGACTCAGCCACCTATTTTTTAGTGCTCGAGTCTTATAAAATCATTTGAGTGAATTTTTTTTTGAATATTTGTAATTTTGATTTTATGTATTAATTTTTTTTATTTTATTTGACTCCATAATTATTAAATAATGTTAATCCTTTTAAAGGATAAAATGTATAAATTTGATGTTTGTACAAGAGGAAAAAATTTAGAACATGGAATAATTTTCTTTCGTGGTTAACTTTGGGTGGAACATATTCTTGCCTATGAAAATTCGTACAAACATTAAGTTTTGAACACGTAGGAGCAAACCAAGGAGGATGGAAGCGTCAAAAATGGTTCGAACATCGGACAACATCCTTGATGAGATGGAGAATCTTTAAAGTATTCTCCTCCTAAGAGAGACCTATTGCGATGGCTAAATGTCATGTCTCCGCATAGATTTTTGTCTGAAGTTCCTCGTCCTGAATCTCCATACTTACAATTAACGACCCTGGAGGAATCATTGACTTTTTCTACTAAGGCGACACGATCTTCAGTTTTCGCAGCGAAAACGTCATTAGTCATTGCCCACTTCGCACACGACAACTAGCATGAGTTAAATGGCTCTACTTACGCACGACACCATAAGGAACCCCCACACGGGCACCGGGGCTGGCTCGATACAACCTCGAACCAAAGAATTGAACGAGACCTGATCGAACGAATCATCCGTACCAACAAAGGCAATAGAAGACAATTCAACCTCTTCACCAAGAACAATAACATTCAGTGACCGCAAAATTGACGACAAAACACCTTAACCAGCAACTGGAGGAACATCAGAAAGCGGCTGCAAATCAACCAAAGGTAAACCATCATTTACTCCTGGAATACCAGCTAAAGGAGAGGCCATCAGCGGCTGGTCGGGAGCCAAATTAGGAGCTGACTCTAGCACAATCACCTGCGCTAGACTAGGTTATTAGCATCTAGAGTTAACTCATGAGATCTTATGATTTTACGATTTACCGTGGGCATAACGAGTTGGATCTCACGCAAGATTAGTGTCGAACTGCATCGATGGAATGCTACTAATAAATTTTAGGGAAAAGTCCTCCTAGGGCCCTTGTGGTTTGACCCGTTCCCAGATAGGTCCTTGAGGTTTAAAACGGCGATAACCGGTCCCTGTGTTTCTAATTTTCACATCTGAGTCCCCCCGATCCGGTTCGATTCAAAAATCCAAAGTTCAATCTCGCAATTTCGGTGACAAAAACGCCGATTGTCGACTCCAGGTGACTCACCAAAGTGTCTCCGACATGTAGATACCAGTTTTCACATGTTTTCGTCACCTGAATTGCGAGATTAAATTTTGGATTTTCGAATCGAACCGGATCGGGGGGGCTCAGATGTGAAAATTGAAAGCACGGGGACCGGTTATCGCTGTTTTAAACCTCAGGGACCTATTTGAGAACGGGTCAAACCACAAGGGCCCTAGGAGGACTTTTCCCTAAATTTTAAGATCTCACAACTTTTCAAGTTGAAATTTTGAGAAACTCTTTCAAATGAGAGAATAATAAATGGATTTTTATATATGATCATGAAATTAATAGTATCCGTTATTTACTATATAGACCAAAACACAAAAAAAAAATTATTATACTTCAATATGTTTTTAATAATATTTGTTATCCGAATAACTATTGATCAACAAATTTTAAATCGTACAATAAAAGTATTCTAACAAATATTAACACTATTGTATTTTAATATTTAGAATAACACCTGATGTGTACGGAAATACATGTCACATTCACAATAGATTTGATATGT
>SOPF01028254.1:298015-354751 GCA_012979155.1 Hypericum perforatum | reverse complement strand
TCGTGTAATTCTTGCACGTATTTTGATCCAACTTTGGACAGCATCAACACCAATGATAATTATTGAGCTCAAAGATTAAAATTAAAAGGTCATAATAATATCTTGAAATTAATTAATTTTATAGTTATTCAAATCCATATTTTTATCCTGCCAATATTTTCTACTTCTTGCTCATAATTTTGATGTCTATATTATATTTTTTTTTTGTCTCTAGTCAAAACACATTATGCAAATGTTAAAAATATATTGAATTTAGGTTTTCGTGAGAACATTTATGAAAGCAAATTGGTCATTATTGAAAAAAGATTATGTTAATTTTATTATTTTTAACAATTTTATTAATTTTGTCTATTTTGTGAGATCTTATAATTCGTGTTATGATTTTATGATCTACGTTTTTTTATGTCCAAACAATCATTAGTGAGATCCCGATTTTGACAAGCTTGATGCTAGATTTGCCCTCAACACAGCTACGACCATTATCCAAACAGGAAAATGGAGCAGGGTGAAGGATTTTCCGCGTGATTAACACATAATCACGCATTAATCTTCCTTACAATTAACTAACAAATTCATTAATAAATATAAGGCTTACTTGTTGTACCGTGCTTCCACAAGACTGTTATAACGAGGTAGTATCACCGGTCGGTTCGTGATCACTAATAGATCGAATACGTGAACGATTTTCACGATTGGTCTTGCTTTGTAATGTCTGAGACCTATAGGGACTAATACGAAATTTGTCCCTTCTAAGTGTGGATAAGAGTGGCCTAATTACATTATGATCACCAGCTTTCTTCTCCCTTTTATAGGGAGATCAATGGACTGCCAACTCACCCCATATGGGTGAGTAAGCTCCATATGGCAAAGCTACTTTGGTAAATTTGCTTACTCACTTGTCCAAGTGTGAAAGGCTACTGGGCCAGCCTTTGGGCCCTTAATGGGCTTGTGCCATAATTTGCACAATAATGGGTGACCAAAATCAACAAAGTCTCAGATTTTTACTTAGTAAAGATTTCGTGCGACCAGCATACATCGAGTGTAGACAGCTAAATTCAAGAGCACTCACAATGGCTACATGAATCATATCATTATGTATAGTATGCCTTATCCTAGGCCTCATCTCATATCCCATTATTATCACAAGTGATTTCAAACAATTTGTTTTTGTTCACTATTATATTACTCATAACACAAGAGGTGCACCAGAACAATAAAGCTCGGGAATGTAATTGATGAAGAACCTTCTCCTTTATAATTATTTTTTTCATCATGATAATGCCTGCTTTTCTAGTTAGCCATACCAGGTCAAATTATGACTCTTGACCTTTTCATAGACTTTTCAAGCTAGCAACATAAAATCATACTTCCAAAATACGATAAGGATCATAAGGATAGTGTATAAAAAAATAAATTTTCAAAATTGATCTCATACTTGGGTAATAGAAATCATTCTATAAATTTTCATCCATTGGTCGACATGTCCTATGATGTTCATTCCTCTAAAAAGGAGCATATGCAATACATAAATTAACATCTTATTAAAGCATCAACCTCGATATTTTGCTAAACAACAGCTTTAGTTTACACAAAACTGCTCGAGGCTATTAAGACAGATTAATGATAAATTCAACTTATTTCTTATCAATCAGATTCGCAAAAAATCTTATGCAGCAACAAATATTTGCATTCACAAATCTTGCACTTTAACAAGAACTTATCTTGTAGTTAAACAAGACGACATCAACATTTTAGAATAAACACTCGATGTAATGATATTCATAAAACTGCCTCATCTCAACAAGAAACCAACTCATTGACTCCCACTGAGGTAAATACTCGTGTGAGTATGCTACTTTTCTGTCTCACATACATTACTAAATGTTATTCAAAATAATATTCATAATTGTATTGCTGATATGGTATCAAATTCCATTGAATAACAAATTCAATAGATACTATTTGAGCAAGAAACAACTTATTCACAAATTCTAGGACCTATTATATCTCTCAAAACATCATAAGGAACTACCTAAGATCTGCGATCATATCTCACATAGATATGTGTTTCATGCTTACTTCTTCATATATAACAACTAAACATAATGTATATTTATTGGTTCATCTAGGGTAGCTATAGATAAATGGTTGAAGACTCTCTTTAACCATTCTATTTATTGCATAGTAGTCATAAAAACTATATTCAGAGCTCTTATAACTGATAAGGAGATAGACACTAGTCTATTCACAACTACTCCATGAGATAGCTTCTCCGAATGGCAAATAAATATATCCAAATATGAATATTCATATATTCACATCTCATGCCTAATTGACATTAGCATAACCCATAATGTCAGGACTTAACCTAAATGATTGTAATGTAATTATTTCCAAGTACTTTATAATTTTCTTGACTAATAGTTAATGTGCTATATTTGGATTACCATAATCCAAAATATTCGCTTAAAGGATATTCCTAACATCCTTTAGCTTATAAGGAATATTTGGATATAAGTCTTTACTTTAGAAAATTACCTTTTTTAACTACTAGGGCACATATCATCCCATTGAAACTATTAAACTCAAATGATTTCTCAAAATCTTAACTTTGAGTAGCAATGAACTTCTCTAATACCTTTAAGTTTCAAAGTCAGTCATGAACCACACTTTGATCTTATAAAGATATTTCTAGTCAATTTTGACTACATATGTCATCCACATATGATGACAAACCTTTTTAGAGCATTTAGTATTGTCATCATAGTACTCATCAGTCAATTCAAAAAATGTACAACATATTCATATTATGATCGGATCATGAAATGACAAGTTTAACACTTACTCATAGATAGATTGAGGCTACTTCACAAACTCTATGTTTGGTATCTCAATCTATAGATGTAACTCACTGGTCAAACCGTATGAGTTTCTTCATCCAATTCTCTACTGAGAAATGCAGTTATTACATCAATTTGATGTAGCTCTAAATTAGGTAAGTCATTCTAGCTAAAATCAACCTAACAGTCAGAAATCTCACAACAATTGAGAATGGCTCCTTATAGCCAACTCTTTTATGTTATGTGATACCACTGAAAGTTAAGTAAGACAATCTGCACTCAGTCTTAAGAATTCATTAATTCTTAAACTGTGCTCCATAGACAAGTCAACACTAAAGTAGTTCTTAAATATAGTTTGGTCTTATCTATTTATCCATTATATTAACTAATTCATTCTAATTGAGAACTAACAAAGCATCCAAAATCATCTTACATTCATTCTCATCTTATAGGATTTGTTGAAAGAAGTATTACTTGTATCTTTATACAAAAAAATATTTTTCACATTATCAACCTTTAGTCGTTAGAGTGGAAAAAATTTATTCTTTTAGCTTTATGAATTTTCAGTTTTGGTAAATATCTCATGTATCTAGCATAACTAGAATTCATATCCTACCAAAATTTATTCCAAACTCCCATTGAGGTTTAGAATCCTACTCTTACTGAGCCATAGATCTCACATACTCCCACTAAGATGAAAATCCTTAGGATCATGAACTTTTGGATCCGCTAAAGGTGGTAAATCATTATTTTCCTCCTGCACAAAATCCTCCCTCTCGGAAAGAGTGATCCAAATGATCTTAACTTATTGGTTTCATACAAGGCTGGCCATAACTCACCTATTTTTGAAAAATATTATATGGTACAAATGATATCACTTTTCTATTTGATTGCTCACTTTCAAACACGTATCAACTTATTTGATACTTGTAAGTATTTGACAAAGATATTCTTTGTAAGATACTCTCACAAATGGACGTAAAATTCACTTGACTACATACTTTAGAATGAATTTAATATAACTAATGAATAAATCTAGTTATTTTGTGAATAGATATCATAACTATTTTCTATTCTAGAACCGTTTACATGTAGGTAAATTTGATCTTCACCAAATTACCTTTTAGTCCTATTTTAGTTAGACAATCATGTGTTCTTGACCAATATAGTTCATTCTAACATAACTTGACGTCAACTTCAGACGTTAAGTTATGAACCCGAAAAAATAATTACAAAGTAAAGCACATAGATTAACATTCAAAATGAAAACCCATTTACAAATAACTATTATAAATAAAGACTTGTCCAAAATTGTACTCAGTGTATTATACTAAACTACCTTACAGAAACTAAGAGCCAGTTAAACTTGAACGAATATGAAATTCTTGAATTTTATGGAGTATATAACACATCATGTAGAAGAAGAATTTACAGACACAATCTACTTGTATCAATTTTTTCAACTTCTACTCGTGTATATTAATCAATATTGATGGAATTTACTCCAATCAGTACTTATTAGGATTCAATAAAGATTCCATACATCTTTGTCATATGGCCTGTCTCAACTAAATTAATCACTTAATTGACATTCAGTTTGAAGAATAGATCTATACAAATTTAATCCACTCATAAGTGAACTAAATGATTATCTTGGCAGATCAACTTATCACAAAATACCATATCTTCATACAGTTAAAATATTTCTTTTCAGAAATATCAGACCTATAAATCCTCCTACCATCAGAATTTTTCTTTTGAGTTTAGTCCATTTAGTTCTTACTCTTTTGTTTCTTAAGTATTCCATTTTTCTTTAACATTTTTGGTCAATCTTGTTACTGCTCCCACTAGAACAAACTCAAGTCACATACAGATCAATATGAACTTTTGATTGCTAAGAGACAATTCTCTTTAAGCTTAAGGTTTCAACTCATATGAAATGTCATAATGTTATCAACATACATTTGGGCCATTCACATGATCAAAACTTTTGGCATGGAATATTTATTATGCTTAACTTTTAAGCATATAGCCAGCCTTAGCTAGCTTGTTGATCATATTAAACATCTTACATAAAGACATTATCGTTAAGCAATCAACTCTTAAATTGAGTACATTCTCATATTAGACCATAATCATAATCATAGTCTATAAAACCTATTGTTCTTTCAGCACATAGCAGCTATTAACATAGCTTAAAGAAAATTATGAAAGATAAGTTGTTTGTAAAGAATTACATCAGTAATGCAATATTAATCTATACATTATAACTATAAATGATATAAGATCCTTGGTTATCTCGAATTTGAAGTAGGTCATGGGTATATTTTCCCTCACCATCCGAGAGTTAATCTCAAACTCTAATCATTCTAAGTTCTTTGATAGTGAACACAAGTGGACCTTTCTCATGGTAATAATCATGTTAAATAAACACTTTATTTAACCAAGATAACATATATCTGCATGATAAATAACTATGAAAAATACCTAAAGTTCTAAACACACATGTTTAAGAACTTTTCAACAAGACTTAACAAAAATTTAAATAATTTGCGCAAAATAAGGAGCGTCTAAAGATTACATGACTTGGATTGGCATGGATCCTATGATCCAAAGGCACAAGGATAAGGGAATTCACAATTATATTCCCGAATTGAAAAGTGACATATACATCATCAACTTTGCAACTACATTTTAGCATTGAAAGGAAATTTTTACAAAGTTCTCTTTATGCTCAATTATCCAATTAGACGCTACAAAAACACCTTTCAACTTGCCATGTTCAAATGAGAGAAAATTTCATAATTTTCTCATCTTCATCAACACTAGAAGATGCTTGAACATTTTTATGTTATTACCTCCAGCTCAAACACACTTTTGTATCCTTTTGTGAATAGAAGTTAAGTTTATTTTCATTAACTTCATGTAATTCTTATATTCCTATAACCAGATATGATACATCAATATCTAGCCACTTTTGTTGTGTCTAATCACAACACGTGCTAACCATAAAGCACTCGGGAATTTTCTCAAAAGATATCATCGTAAATTTGCAACACAATGCAAAAGTCTTAGGATAAATACTCATATTTTTCCCAAAGATCAAAAAACTTATTTTTCGATAAAAAACGATGGTGTCTTATACCAAGAATGTATTCAAAATCGAGCTATAATATGTAGTCAATAAGTCATGTTATTTCTCATATTTTTATTGGTACACATACCTTAAAAAATATATTTCGGACTTATCCAAAAAAATTAGGTTTGTCAAAAAGTAACATAGTAATTTTCCAAACCAAACTTTATTAAGAGATTAACTTAAAATCTTTTATGTAATTTAATAAAATCAAATTTTATTCAATAAGACTCATGTGATTTTAAAGTTCATATGAATCAAAATCAAACTTAATTAAAAAATACTCATATGTTTCAATCTTAAATAACTTCTGTTTACTTATAAACAATGTAATCAATTTTAATGTCCAAAATTAAATACAAAATTTAATTTTGAAGAGTCCATAATATATTTTAAAACTAATCTAAAATATATTCAAGTTTTTAAAATTATTAAAGTAACTTTAAAAACATAATTTAGAAATTAATCTCTAATTTTTCAAAATTTTAATTGAATAAAAATAGATTTTATTCAACCAAAATACCAAAATCCATCCAAATTAACTTATTTTGACTCATAGTCAAAATTGACCAAAATCAGATAGATCGAACCATTAAACCAATCCAATCTGTCCAATTTAATTTAAAATCAACCCAAGGTATATAAGGTTTTTAGGAAAATCGTAAAACTACGATTTTACCATTTTACGATTTTACCCCTCTCATAAATCCGCTTTCCCCTTTTGTCTCTTCCTCTCTCTATTTCTCTCTCCTCAAACCTTCCTCTGCTGGCCTCCCCACAAGCAGCTCCACGACGGTGAGTTAGAGACTACCACCGGTCGAGATGGTCTTATCGTCCTCTTTCGGTCACGGTGGTGCTAGCTATGACGACTGGTGTGGCTCAATGAGGGTGCGGTGTTGTCTTCTTCGTTCGTCGGGTTTACAAAAATTCGAAGCTCATTCTCATTATTCCGGAAACGTCAACATGAGAAAATGGTATCCACACATCGGAGAGATATCAGGGAGTCAAGTGGAGAAGAGAATCGGCGTTCCAAACGCTGGATTTGAATAAATTGATTGAAAGATTGAATTGGGGAAAACTCGCCAATTTTAGGTTTCCTTTGGAATGGGAATTTTGACAAATTACATTTTAACCCCTAATATTTTCATGCGCTCGCAGCACAAGGACGAGCCACATCAATTGTGAAAACTTTAGTTTAGTACCAAGGTTTTAGTGCATGCACGAAAAAGGACAATTCCTTTCACGCATGAAAAATAAACTTCAATTTAGTCCCGAAGCTATAATTTAATTGTATTTAAGGATAACAGAATGCAATTTTCATTAAAATGACATTAAACATGATTTTTGGATCAAAGAATCATAATTAAACTTGATTCCAAAGATTATACAATGACCATAACAATATCTAAGCTTGCTCTGATACATTTGAAGAATTTCCCCTGTGATTAACACATAATCACGCTTTAATCCTTCTTACAATTAACGAACAAATTCATTAATAAATACAAGATTTACTTGTTGTAGCGTGCTTTCGCATGACCGTTATAACGAGGTAGTGTCACCGGTCGGTTCATGATCACTAACGGATCGGATATGTGAACGATTCCACGAATGGTATTGCTTTGCAAAGTCTAAGACCTATAGAGACTAATATGAAATTTGTCCCTTCTGATTGTGGATAAGGATGGCCTAATTACATTATGATCACCAACTTTCTTTTCCCTTTTATAAGGAGATCCATGGGTTGCCAATTCACCCCTTTGAGGTGAGTAACCTCCACATGGCAAAGCTATTTTGGTAGCTTTGCTTACTCACTTTTCCAAGTGTCAATACACTTGGAAAAGTTGTTGGGCCAGCCTTTGGGCTCTTAATAGGCTTGTGCGTAATTAACACAATAATGAATGACAAAAAACACAGTCCAACACAGGGCAACCCAAAACAGCACGGCAAGAAATGTTGCCACATTACTTTGGAAAAAAGGCTCCAGGTTGCTCACCCATGTCCGCTTATCCTTGACAAAACACAAATGACTAGCATCGAGAAGATACGCTGTAGCGCACCGGAACACCACTCATGAACGAGCTCATCGGGAGGCTTTGACACGTGAACCTCCGGGCACACCGCAAAAGATGATGCGGCTCCGCCTGTGACTAGATGGCTAGTTATGCATTTGCTTAGTTATCATTTATCTTTTGTTAGGCGTTACATCAATAAATTACATGTAATAGGATTGAATTATGAATTCTGCCCAAGCGAAATCGTATTCTATGTAAACTATAAACAGGCCTTGGGAGCCCGTTAAGCTAACAAATGAAAATTCAAGAAAATAGTTGCTTTTCCTAGGCCCTATTTTTTCGCCTTAGTTCTGGGCCACATGGTGAAAGATTACCGCCTAACCCAAATTATTCTGGAAACGATGAAGATTCGAACTTTATAAAGATTTATTGAGAACGTATTTTGAAAATAATGAAAATAAAATTTGGAAAAGAACTAAATTTAATTGAAACCCGAAATATTGAAGTGAGCTAAAAAAGTTGAAACAACCCTAACTCGAACCTAAAACAATAACTAGAATTATGTAATCTCAAATAGAATCAAAAGACTGTGATAGCGTATTATCTATTATAAAAACATTAAAAGTTTCAAAATGAGTTCCGTTTGTTCGGTGAAAAGTCCCCTATCTAATCCATGAGCCAGGATGGAGTATGATAGGGGTGCTCATCCAAATGAGGACTAGTCCAAAAGCAAAGAGAATAAATTTATCATCCGTAAACAAGAGGCATCATGTGTAGATCCCATTTTATTAGAGAGTATTATTATTCATCCAAATTCCCAGGGTGGTCAATAATCAGGCTTCCTTTCAGTGGGGTACCGAGTACTAACTATTACATTTTTTTTTTTGGAATTAAATCTTGATATTCCAGTACTTTACCAAGTACTAACTACTACATGTCCATCATTACCTTATTGGACGTTTATCTCTTTTCGAAACATGTTTTCTCAAGTAGGGATGGCAATCGGCACGTAATATAGAGTATTGATAAAATTTAATTCTTACTTAATTCTTGTATTTGGATTCATACTTTATTCATGACCTTATAAATAATTTTTTATAAAAATTTGGATTCAGACCTTAGAGTTTAAACAAAGATCAATACCTTATTTATAGACTCGTTACTTATAACATAAATATTTTTTGATTTTTAATATAGTTTATATAAAAATTAAGAAAAATTTAAGCTCAATAATAACATCTAACTAATTAAATACATATGGTTCAAAATTTATTAATGAGCTAATGAATGTTAAATACAAAATTCTAAAGTAAAATATTTTTTGCTAAATTTTTGTATGACTCCTGAATAAGACTTCGTAATTATCTCTTTTTCTTGTAGTTTAATTATTCTCGATTTACTTCTGCATCTGAATATCAAAATTTAATTACTTAATTAGTTATTTGATATTTAACATTTTAATAATAAAAAATAGAACTATATAAACTTGAAACTTCACTATCAGCATCATCAATAATTAAAGTATATTTCATATTATTTGCACATTCTACTATATATGTTGAGTAAAATAAGATATCAAATTTAAGCATATTATTTTAAATCACAAACTTGATAAAATATATCATTATCAAATTACTTTTTTTAAGTTAGATGCTAATTATGCACTAAATGTTTTTGTTTAACTACTAGGTATTTCTAATTAATCGATAGAGTTAATTAGTTAATTTATACATGTATTATAATTATTTTAATAATGAACTAACTAAGATCTAAGTAGGTTTTAACTAATGAATTTATGAGTAGTATTTTATTAATGGATTATGAATATGGTTTTAGTCTAAATTTATATTGATCATATCCAAACTCAAATCTTATCAAAATTATTATACACGAACTCATATCCTACCTATGATCCATAAATCCTAAGACCCAATGATAGATAAAAATCCAAATCATAGGATATAAATATTTTTAGGGATAATTGCTCTTGCACTCTCGTGTTTGCGAAAATTAGTGATCAACCCCTCTATTTTATTTACTTTATATTTAGCCTTTTAAGTTTGTGAAAAGGATATCATTTTACCCATGTCGTCAGAATCGACTGTTTTCCCCGGCGAACATGGACGTGAGATTACAAAAATGCCCTTATCTTAAAAATAATAATTTAAACTCATTTTTAACGCAAAAAAAGACCAGCCCTCTCCTTCCTCAGAAAACCTCATTCTCCATCTTCTTCCTCATATCCGAACATATAAACATGTGCAATTGAGTAGGCCAAGGAAGAGTACTTCTTGTGGAAATGTTGGGATAATAAACATGTGCAATTGAGTAGGCCAAGGAAGAGTACGTCCTGTGGAAATGTTGGGATAAGAAGAAGAAGATGAAAAAGGGATTTTCTAAGGAAGGAGAGGGCTGGTCTTTTTTTTTTTGCGTTAAAAAAGAGTTTAAATTAATTTTTTAAGACAATGATATTTTAATAATCTCACGTCCAAGTTCGCCAGAGAAAATAGCTGATTTCGGTGATAGGGATTAAACGATATCCTTTCCACAAATTTGAAAGGCTAAATATGAAGTAAAAAAAATAAAGACATCACTAATTTCTTCAAACAAGATGGACATGAAGAAAATTATCCCATATTTTTACGATCTATATTCTCAATATCTTTTCTCAAGCAACCTGACTGACACCTATAAAAGTTAGCTGGTTAAAAACGACGGATACTCGGTTAAAAAATTGTCCAAACGACAGGTTACTAAGCACCAACCAAACCCAGCAAATCCCGAACTCAGATGGTAAGTTGTCCGACGACGTCTATTAAACAGCATCCACAACCTGTTCGATAAAATTCCCCAACCACAATTTTGTACATTGATTCCCCGATTTTGCCCTTTCGCAGGACTCTCCGGAGCGGAGGCGATGCAGAGAGTTGGCTAAATCATCCTCTTCAGTCTCTTACTCGCTGTACTCCGAGGTACTCTCATAGTCGGCAGTGTCTATGATATCTTTCTAGAGTTGACTGTTCTCGGGTTTGGCACGTGCAGATAGAAGAAGTTGGATGGGAGCACCTAGTGCATTTGGCGGGAGATTTAAAGTCCCTTAGCTTTCGAATAATGTGGGTTTGTTATATCTGCATTTGGCGGGAGATTGCTTGAACATCGAAATTTTCTTTTTCGATGTAAAAAACCTTGGTTTTGTTTATTAGCAACAACAATTAGTATGAGCCTTGTAATGAGTTGCAGCAATTCATTTTGTCATCCTTTTGACGGAGTTTATTTACTTGAGAACCAGGGATAGCAGGGGAAGAGCACACTTACTGGAGATCAGATTAGGCAAAGGCCATCCTCAATGCCAACCTTCTATATCCGCGGTGGGTTACTTGTGCTCGCCTTTCATATTGATTTGTTGTGTAATAGACTAACATGTTGTCAAATTGATCTGTTCCAGGATGTACCAATTTTGTTCACTGTTGCATGGACGCCAGAGATGAGATTGAAAGATTTGCTGCACCAGTTTCGAGAAGTATATATCTGACTTTCTTGTCCAATAACCTATGCTTTCGATGACTATGCTTGAACTGATTTAAAAAATTTACATGTATCAGCATTTGGAGAAGCTTCATGAATTTTGGTCCACACTGGATGAGATTGATAATAGTCTTCATGTAGTTAATGTGGAGCGACCATCACGTTCCCAATCTTCTCGGAAAATTGAATTGGGTAAATCAATTACTGGTCATGTATTCTGGATGATTTTTTTACTTTCCCATTTACATCCTCTCTGCTTTCTGAAATCAACCTTTTCTTAACTTCCGGTTCATATCTTCCTCAGGAGATGATTGTTTCATATTATTGTCTATTGATGTCGAAGATCCTAGATCTTTACCAGAGTAGGTTACCATCTCTATGTTGCTTTGATGTCTACATTTTCTTTATATGTGACCGATATTTAAGCCATATTAGGTATCGTTTTCTTGGTTCAGGCCCAGCTGTAAGCTCGCTGAGACAGCTATGGCAAAGACATTGCAGACTATGGTACTTCCAACTTAATATCTCTGTAGGGGAAAACAGGATTTAATACTGTCACTTTCCTTTGCACTTCCTTTTACTTTTTGTTGTTTAGTGTCACTGCTGAAATGCCACGATACCACCTAACTGTTTATGCTCATTACTTATGGTCGATTGTGTTCACCGGAATTGAAATGCCGTGTATGGGAGCAGAATTGAGTATAGGGTTGAGAACCGTTTTATTTGATTAATTGCACACCAACTCTTTCTACTGCCTCTACTTCATGTGAATGATTGACAATACTAATTGGTCTTGCAGGAGAAAGGACAGAACTTTTTTAGAAAATCTTGAAGTTCTTCTGCAGCTCAAACTGCCTAGACCCAAAAATAACTTGGAAAATGATCAGCAAATTGAATGTGGAATTTGCTACTCTCAGTTTCTTCCAACTGGTAATTTAACTACATACAAGTTCAGATTTTGTGCCTATTCCTATAAATAGAAACACATAGTTATCATGCAGACGAAGAGCTTGGATCTAAGAGTGGGACTGGTACGGATTACACGTGTGATAATTCTACCTGCAATAAGGCTTTCCACTCTGTTTGTCTTGAGGACTGGCTTCGTTCTATCACAACAACAAGACAGTATGTTAACTTCCCTATTTCTCCCTTGAAGAAGAATTTTGATTGCGTGATAGCCTTTATAATCTCTATGCAAGATGCTGTCTACAGGATATGAAGTTGCCAATTATTTGGTTTTTGTTAGTTTCACCATCTTCATTCCATGATACTGGTTAGGTTGCAAATTCCAGTGTTCCACAGAAGAAGAGCAAGATTATATGATCAACGTGCAGTCTCCTCAATTAGATGGCTCTATATTTTTCCTCTGTTCTTATCCAGGCTTCTTTGGACGAGAACGTCACTGAATGAAAGTTTTCCAAGTGACCTTGTAGAAATACTTTGTTAACGCTTCATAATTCGTCATGTTGCACTGAGGCGTGTTTATCTTGCATTCCCTTGGGCTGGAGTAGCTGCCATGCTATTTACTGATTTGTTCCTATTTTACAGGTCTTTTGATGTTCTCTTTGGTAATTGTCCATACTGTTCCGACCCGGTTGCTGTCAAGATCAACAACACAAGGCACTAAAATTTTGCATGTCGAGGCAGGCCCCTCCGTAAAATCCGTTCTCTCTGTACCTTCCCATTTTATGATCTACCAGTTAAGCTTATTATACACAGTCGGTGGTCGACCCACCCTTCATTAGTGTGATGTGAGTAAAGCTTGGTGTCGGCAGATTCAACTTCAGAAATAGAAAGCAACTGATAATGAATGGATTGTATTTTTCTCTGAAGGTGCGGTCACTTTTAAGCATTGAAATGCATTTGGTTACCTACCGTTGGGGCTTCCTTTGAATGAAAATCAGTGGGCGCGTTCGGCCCTTCCTATAATTTCATTAAGTGTACAGGTTTACACTGTCTTGTCTTTTCGAAGTAGTAATAGCTTAATCGTTATTATCACCATCCCAAAGGAAATTGCTTACGTGAGCCATGGAAGATTCTTTGTGCTGATAGAGATAACGATGTTTCTAATTATTGGGGATTTTAGTTGTACGTCTCGAAATGACACTTTTTGGCTGATCAAAAGGCGTTGAGTGGTAGCTAGCGTATAGAGTTCACTTACCATTGTTTTTGTTTGACTAAGAGGTATCGAGTTTGAATTTTTAGAAACGTTATTCTATTAAATAATTTTTGGATAATTTGTTATTATTCAAAATTTTTGTCCTACTCAAACTGAATTACTCGACATAGTGATTTCATATAGAGAAAAAAAAAAGAGTTTTATCGTACTTACAAATCCTCTTTTATTCAAGATCATGTACAAGCTTTTACATTTTGCACAATATTTTACACTTACACAAATTAAGCTCAGCTTGCTTACCGTGGTGGGCAAGTTGCATGATGTTGACCCTCCTTGTTCATTAGGTCCCAGAATATATTCACGACGAGAACTTTACAGTATAATGTAGGCACGTATGCATTTTGTGGTGGACATTCAATCGCTGTACCAAATTCTTTTGTGGACATCATCTTGGCTGGTTCTCTTTGCAGCTATATGCCGTCCACGCACTCCGGTGGGGTTACCGGGTTCCGCGACTTGTCGGTACAGTAGTCGTAGATCATGTGGTTCATGCGAACCCAGCGGTAGCTTCGGGCCTCCATGAGAGTAAGTGCTTGGTGAGAAGCAGCCTCCCACCAGTTTCTAGGGCTGGAAGCACAGTTTGCTGGTCCAGGAACTGGGCACCCTTCAATGTCAAAGTCTTTGTAATAGGCATTGAAAGGAGCCTTCCTCCAATCAATCTTTTCGAGCCCACCCCTTGTCGCCCAGTCGTCGGCTTCCCATAGAGTTGAGTAGATTCCCATTGGTTGGAACTTCGGGTATGGGATCCCTTTGGCTTCATTGTTCTTGTACACTCTTATAGGCACATCATCTACATAAAACCTGCCACCCCACCAGCTAACATCGTCAAGTTATTGAAAATGAAATGGTTACGAGGTCAAATCGGCTCACTTGGAATTCGAATATACGTTTTTTTATCGTCGAAGTACTAATTAATGGTAGAGCTAATGTTGATTAATTATTTAAAATTAGACTTACACTATGTGGTGGTGGTTCCACATTATTGTGTAGAGATGGAAATCGGCTGCAGGGTCAAACCATAGGTTAACCCTTTGTTCTCTGTCTCCCTTTCCGTGAGCAAAGACGTTTGTTTGGACCGTAATTGGTTGGCCGGACCGGTTTCCCAAGAATTCGAAGTCGAGTTCATCTCGTACATTCTCGGTGTCCGAATTCATCTGCATGTGGCCAAATAATTCATAACCACGACATTGCAATGTTCTTACTTGAAAAGAAAAACACTATTTACAAATTTAATTAAGAACATACGTAGAAGGCAGTAACAGTTCCTGCAGAATCACCAGGGATGAGCTTGATCCTCATGCTGACACGACCAAACAAGTACTTGGTCTTGGAAGCAAACCCACATCCTGAAACGTAACAAGGTGTTAATTTATCGAAAGATCTTGTCCCAATCGGTTTTTATTAAAAGAATGCACGGTTTGACATGTTAAAGCATATAACCTGAATTTTGGTCGAGGACCAATTGGATAGTCTTTCCATTCTCAATTTGCCTGATATGGTTTCTCGACCACGTGACTCTAAAATCTCCATAGAAAGAAGCTGGTCGGGCCGACACGCAGACCAGAGGGATTACCAAAACGGTAAAAAGCCAAAGGTTAAAACATTTTCGAAACGAGACGTAATTATTATACATGGTAATTAACGGTCCTAACAGAAACTAAATATTTTTTAGATGAAAACTATATAAAATTTTATGAGAGGGTATTGTTTTATGAGAGAGAATCAGGGTTCGTGGGTATTTATAGATGAGGGATTAGTAAGAATGGAAAAACGTCGACCACTGCATTGAAATGGCATAGAACATAACTTTGAAGGAGTTTGCTTTCAGGTCCAGCTAATGGATAGCCGTCATTAGGTCCTACCCAACTTAATTTTTAATGATTGAATTCTGCCAAATTAGCTAATTTTTGTTTGAATTTAAAAAAATGTTTTGCTTCTTCACGTTGATTCTCTTTTAAAATTTTGTTTTGCTTCCTCACCTTATACTCTTCAACTATTATCCAAATATATATCGGATCAATTAATCTAAATTTTGGCCCAAACTAAACACCATTTTTTTTTTTACAAAACTTCAGAGTACATGTATGTCTTATGCTATGATTTCAGACTTCTGGTTATGATGCAGTAACCCTAGATTAATCTAGGCACTTAGGTGAGGATACATGCAGTTTTAAAGAACGTGATACTAAAACATTCATTACCTTACGCATTTGACGATCCGATCGAGCGCGACTTGCCCGTGACGGAAATGGCGGTAGATAGAATTTATCACTAATTAAAATTATGTTTGATTTAAAATTGAATTATTTGATTTATATTGGAATTTACTCTATATTTTACAATAATTGAATTCCATGCATGCCTGTGGCCAGCCATGCGACGCCGATTGATATCGAAATACGGGCTGTTGAGAACCTCCAAGGAGGGCCCTACGGTTAGCCGGGACCATATTGAAAAAAAAAGCTTAAGGCGTATATGCGCCAATTATGATTTCAGATTCTTTGTGAGGCGGTACATGATTTACACAGAATTGTTCTCTCGTCTACGGGGTCAGTAATGTACTCGAATTTGTGAGGCGATAGTTATGGGATCGAAGTAATATTTATGATCAGAAATAGTCATGCAATTTTAAGAGGATACCTACTATATATGCACACGTCAAAATTTCTATGTGACCAACTGAAACTTTGTTCAATATCATGTTGAGATCATTACGTTGTTAGTTATAAGAGTCATTATTTTTGTTTATAAGTATGTTAAATTCATTTATTCATTAATTTAAGATTTTGAAATAGATAATAAAATTATAACATAATGCATGACCATACGGCAATAGCATTGGTGACAAAATATCCGAAACAAGTTAACATTGTTAATAAAAAACTGATGATTTAGAATAATGTAGAATTAGTGATATATATTGGCTAATATTGCACAATAATCTAGATATTGTATTAGGGATCTCAACTTCATTTATGTCGCATGAGTTTTTCCACCCAAAAAATTTATGTCGCAATGAAGTTTTTCATTCAGATATATCAATATATTCTATGATAAAAAAGATATATCTATCTGTTCACCGCCTCCTTATGAGATGGACTTAGCATATTCTCGCATTGCTGGTTCACAGCTGATCGTTGTCATTTGTTTTTAATAATATCTACCGTTGAAAATCGTTTGATTTTGTAAGCAGTTTTCTGTACTCGTAAATATTAACTCCCTAAAACGTCAGAACTTCTTAGCCACATATTCTTGATATTATATTTTGGTCCTTCTTGACAATGATCAAGGAAAAAAGCTGGAGGAAAACTTAAGCTAAACGACAGTTCTAATCTGAAACAAAGATAGCAGTTCGTGACGAAGAGATTGATTTTGGGACTTGCCCAACTAATGTGGAAAGAATATCCCCGTCAGCCAATAACAATATGCCACGTGTTAAATAATCCCTCGAGTATAATTTTATTTAAGGATGATTGATCTATACATATGAAAGTAACAACCTTTGAAGTGATCTTTCATTATAACATAAAGGGAAAAGAATCTTTAAGTACCCTGTGGTTTGCAAAAAAATCACTTTAGTACCCTGTGGTAAAGAACCCTTAATTCGAGTCATACCTCACCAATTTTCCATCACTTTGGTCCCAAAATTACGATATTGCCCCTCCCTGAATCAGAACCTAACCAAACCCAATTCAACCAGACCGAACTCATATTCAAGTTAACCCAATGGAGCGTAAAAAATAAAATATGACTCGGATTGAGCTGAAATTTTATAAGAAGAATTCTAAAAATAAGTAGGACATATGGAAAAATTTTCAAAAATTTTAGAGGCCCGAAAGTAATTTTTTTTTTCAAAGTGCTGAAACTTCGTAAAATCATATAAAATAGAAAATACATCCAATTAAGTTGAAACTTGTCCCATTGGGAAGAATCCTAAAAATACATATGATTTAAGAAATGCATTTTAGGAATTTTAGAGGCACAAAAGTATTTCTTTTATTTTCGAAGTGCTAAAACTTCGTAAAATTGTATAAAATAGAAAATACATCCAATTGCGTTGAACTTGTCCCATGTAACCTTAAGAACCTCCAATAAATTTAGGAACTAAAATGCATCCCTATGACAAGTTTCAACTTAATTGGATGTATTTTCTATTTTATGTGATTTTACGAAATTTTAGCATTTTGAAAAATAAAAAAATACTTCCAGGCCTCTAAAATTCTTGAAATTTTTTCTGTAATTCGTGTGTATTTATAGGATGCTTCTTGTAAAATTTCAGCTCAATCCGAGTCATATTTTATTTTCTACGCCCCATTGGGTTAAATTAAATATAGGTCCGGTCCGGTTGAATTGAGTTTGGTTAGTTTCTGATTTAGGGAGGGGCAGTATCGTAATTTGGGACCAAAATGATAGAAAATTGGTGAGGTATGACTCGAATTAAGGGTTCTTTACCACAGGGTACTAAAGTGATTTTTTTGCAAACTACAGGGTACTTAAAGATTCTTTTCCCTAACATAAAAGAGAGCTAGTGAACCTATCCACCATATATAATTATTGCCATGTATCAGGTTATACTTGTGGATTAACCACTTGTGTGATTTTCCGGCTCATTATACAATTATTTTTGGATTTCAGTGCCGACATGACGTGGCAGGTCATGGCATTTGCACACGTGGATATACCTCATTTGCTAGTTGCTACCATGCACTATATTCTGGGACTCGCAAGAGAACGATGGTTCCGATTTGACTTGTCGATAAGGTTTCTTCTAAAAAAAGAAAAGAAATAATGTATTAGACAAGTGAGGGTGTAAATTGTAATTTAATATTTTAATTCACTCAGTGAAAGTTTGAATACTATCTTGACGAACAAGAAAAGTTCGAGTATTCTGGCACTTCTTTTGACAAGCTTTATTTTAGTTGTGGATTGGCATTGCACAGGAGGTATTGGAAGATAAATTGGAGGGAGTGTATTATCTGTGCCACAATGATTATTACAAATTGTTGAGTGGTGTAAGAAATTTACACACACTTTAAAACTTTGGTAAAAATATACTTAAATATTATGTTATTTATACGACTTGCACAATAGTAACATGTTATTTTAAAGGGTAAATTATCCTCGGATTCTTGACTTATCTTCGTATTTGTGATAGGGTCCCTGTTATATTAGGATTTGGTATAAAGTCCTTAATTTATAATAAAATATTGGTCTAAAATCCTTTGGCTTACGTCATCAATTTTTTTTGTCATTAAATTGACCAAAATAAACTCAGACAATAAAATAAAAAAATCATCTTCTCCCCCGAATCATCTTCTTCTCATTCTCCTTCTTCTTCATCTTTAACCAACACCAAGAACACAATTCAGAAAATACAAAAAAACACAAATCATTCCAACTTCTCTCTCTATAATTCAATCCCAACACATTTCTAACTTCAAATTCAATCCCAACTCATTTCCAACAATACAATCGTTCAACCTCCTCTAAAACGGAGGTGTCCTCCACCGATAGACAACCAACCATTTGGCATCTTTTCAGTTGTTGAACTGTATTCTTTTATACTGCTACGTGCTATAATATGTTAGTTGTTGTATTTGTGTATATCCCTGTGTTCGGCTTACTGAGTTACGTAATCTGAGAAAATTATGTTTTTTTTGTCTCTGATGCCACAGGGAAGGGTCGGGTATGAGAGCTAGACGAGGACATGCATTTTATTCATTCTCAAGAATTTTATTTGTCGATACTTTTCAATTGCACTTAATTATAATGGATTTGGGGACCAAGTTTTATGAATTAAGCAAATAAAGATGCCTTGTAAAACTTTATCCGCGGCGGTTGGCATGCCTTGATATTAGGGCGTGACATTCGATCTTTCAATGTTGGTATTGGGTGTTTGTGTAGTTCCATCTTGGTATTCTAAGGTCCAAGAAGATAGTTTTTTTAAAAAAAATTAGGGGTATTTTAGTCATTTTAGTGATAAAAAAACTTGCTGACATCATCCTCACTTATATTAGGGACCTGAGACCAATATTAATTCAAAAAATAAGAACCTTATATCTAATTCAAATTATCCAGTGACCTTACTACAATAACGATCATATGTTAGGAATCTAAGAGTAAGTTACCCTATTTTAAAATGTATCCCCGAAAAAATAACAAATAATTTTTTATTTGACACTTCATTATTTAAACAGTTTATTACTCATAATTGACTTCAAGTTAAAAATAAAAGAGAAGGAAATCATATGAAAACTATTTCATAGAGTTGTGACTATTATTTTCAATAATTATTTTCAATGTTTCTGGTTATACATGATGGCATTTTTTTCTTAAAAAATATTCAAATAATAGTATGTCAACTAGAGAAATATAAATTAAATTGTAGACTATTTTTATATTACAACTTACTAAAATAAATTTTTACCTTCACATTTATTTGAACTGAAATTATAACTTTAATTGAATTATTGATATTATACTATGCTAATTCATTATCGTCCGATCTGTTGGGACTTGGGTTTTAAAAACTACTCCCACAAACCAAGGGAAGAGAAACTTCTCGGAGTCACATGAACGGCGGATTTTTGATTGGAATAAAATTTTGAATGAGTACACTTATTTGTTCTGTAGACGATCTCTTACAAGATCAATTCGGATTGGCCTTAATTCGTTTAGAAAATTTTGTTTGTTGGACTATATGTGGAGCAATTAGGTAAAAATGGATATCAACCACTCAAAATTTGGTAACTTCAACTCCATTAACAAGTCACATGCACGGAACAATTATATGTAGGTCATATAAAAAAAGCCGTCAAATCCTGTCAAACGAACAATACCATTAAATAATTAAGCTGACTTACGCTCCATTATGGACGAATTTGGACAGCTGTATGACATGAAGAGGAAAATAAGCCATTTTCACTTTATGGCAAATTTGTTATACCTCTCACTGCACATAAACTTTATAATTTCTTGTCGTTTCAGCTGTGTTCTTAGACCTAAATGTAAAATAAATATTTGAAATTGATTAAAATAGTAGGTGATCTGATTTTTCTGAAAAGAATTAATGCATCTATTTTATAAATAATAAATAAGGTGTTGAGAGAGTTATTTTTAAAATATTCGATAATAATTAATATTGAATATCAGAAAACAAATACCTCGAGAATAAGGCAATCAGTGAGATTGGTAAGATGTAATTATCCAACCAATTAATGCCAATACTGTTTCAGCATTGGGTCAGTCTGATAAGACTGAACTTTCTTTTTGGTCGAACAATATGACAGATTTGTCCGCGAAACCTTCAAAGTTGAACCACCAATAATCATACAAAGAATTCGTTGGATGGTTCCAGTATTGTGACGGACGAGCTCCTGTCGAAGAAACAACGTCCTAACTCGGTTCATTTCGTGCTGGTACCTCGGTAGCCAGATATGACTAACTGACAACGTTGGTGTCTTAACAATGTTATTATGATAATTACGGGAGGTTTATCCCTGTTACACAATCCAAATTTGAGTACAATATCTTGTTCAAATTTAGATTACATCGTCTTACGTTATTAGTTGATAGTTGATTGTACATTCTGTAGGTTTCCAGATTTACGAATTTGGACCAAACTTTTCAATTTTGCCAATAAATTAACTAAGTGCGTTTTGGCTTTCTAGACACATATTTTTTGGTTTATTTAAAATAAAATTTTAACTCAATAATACACTTACTAGGATTTCAAACGTGGAAAGTCAATTGTCTAATTTCTCGTACAATTAGGTAAAAAATCATTCAAATTTTTATTGAATTTTCGTAAAAAATGAAGCACTTTTAGATTTTATTTAGGAACAATTTGTTTTATATTACAGTGAATAATGGAGTATTAAGATAAATTAAGTATATCAAAAAATATTTAATTTTAAAGGTATTAATTCTTTCCACTATGATATAATTGAACTAAAAAAATAAACCTTTTATGATACAAAACTTATTTCAGTCAAAACTCGTAAATTATAATATCACGAATTTCTTGAAATAAAAATTCTCAAGTTTATTCTCAATAAAGAAGAAATAAATTCTCTATTTTAATATATATCACAGCATGTACACCCCTAGAACACATCTAAGTATTTATAGATTTAGAGAATGTATTCCAAGGGTTGCTCAACATAGGGGTGATCAGCTTAATCGATTTGGATCAAATTGGAATCGAATCGAAAAAAGCAAAACCAAAATCACCCTTTTTTTGAACGGGCTGAATCGAAGTATAATCCAATTAATAACAGAATCGAACCAAACTTACGATTTAGAACCATACTAGACCATAAAAACCAGAGACAGAAAAGATGAAATTTTAGGCAGATTGTAGTAGCCCAAAAACATAAAAAACCATAGACAGAAAACATGAAATTTTAGGCAGATTGTAGTAGTCCAAAAACATAAAATTTCTATGAAAATCCAATCCAAATTACCACGGTCTCAATTCTCTAACAGCAATTTCAAGACAAGTTCAACATTTAGTTCATAACAATGATCTCATTTGTATCCATATAAAGATAAATGCAAGATTACAATAATCTAGTCCAAGTTCTAATTTCATCATCATTCATCTCCGGCCTCATCATCGTCATCAACTTTTATGGTTTCGTTGATTGTTTGAAGTTGGAACCATCAAGAGCTATCTTTGTCAAATAACATATATTAAATATTACATATTTTTAAAATAATATGCACTTACCAAAGCTCAAAGGGTGGTAAAATTTACAACCTACTAAATGCCATTGAAACTTGATCGTGAGGACTCTCTTCCCTACTTGGTCCTGTTTTTTGGTCAGGATTAGTCAAGTTTGACATATTCTTTGAGGCAGAATGACATACAACTCTTCATTATGATAGATCTTTCAAACTAGACCAGTACGGACAAAAAGAGTTTGCCATTCTCCGAAGAATCATTTTGGTAGTGTACTGTTATTTCTAACGATAAGCTCCGAAAAAACACTTTTCACTAAAAAATCGAACTATTTAGGCCATCCGCAACGGGGGAGGCGCATGCCTTCCCCCCTCCACGTGGCAACGGGCGATTGGCCCCCTTTTCTCTGCCCTTTTCTCTCTTCTGGCGCCCCATGGTGTCAGGATGGCGTTCCACGCCTCTGAAGGCGTGGCCCGGACTGGCGACGTGGCTCATTTTGATTCGGCCACGTCGCCCAGGTCAACAATTTATATATTTTTTTATTTTTTTTTGAAAAATCGATAAAAATTTAAAAAAATCGAGAAAAATTAGAAAACAAATATGAAAAATAATTTTTACCATTTTCAACTTTTCTGTTTGAACAAATTTTTTTAATTATTTTTGATAATTTTATACAAATTTTTGAATCCAAATAACTAGATCAATTGGATTAAAACAATTGTAAAAAAAATTATTTGTACAACTTTGCAATATATTATTTTTTAAATACATATATTTTTAATATTTTTCATAATTTTATAAAATTAGTTTAGTACAATAATCTTATTTAATTTGATGTAAATTATGTAATTTGAGATAAATTATGTAATTTGATCTACTTATATATTTAAAAAAAAATTATGTATACGTGTATTTATATATCTTAAATACTCTAAACCCTAAAACCATGTAATTATAAAAACTTATACATATATTTATGTATTTTAAATGCCATAAACCTTAAACCATTACCCTAAACCCTAAAATCCTTACACTAAACCCTAGAACCTTAAATCCTTACCCTAACTCTAAACCTTAACATACACTTATATATCCAAAAATTAAATTATATTTAATTTGTAATTCTACGAATTTGTAATTAGAAATATTTATGTTTCGATTTTTAATTTAGCGTATTCGAAGTTAAGCAAAAAAATATGCGAGTTTAATATAGTTAGCTGCTGAGCTGAAAAAAGCTGATGTGGCTGGGGGCACGAACACTGTAGCGGGGGCAGGGATGTGGGCTGAAAAACTGAGAGCAGGGGCACGCTGACGTGGCGCCCAGGGCACGGACTCTAAGCAGGGGCAGGGGTGCGGATAGTCTAACTGCTACAGTGTTCGTACCCCCATCCACGTCATCGTGCCTCTGCTCTCAGTTTTTCAGTTCACATCCCTGCCCCTGCTACAGTGTTCATGCCCCCAGCCACATCATCTTTTTTTCAGTTCAACTTTTTTTAAATGCAGCTAATTGTACCAGACTTGAATATTTTTTTGCCTAACTTCGAATGCGCTAAATTAAAAATTGAAGCATAAATAATTCTAATTACAAATTCATAGAATTAAAAATTAAATATAATTTAATTTTTTAGATATATAAGTGTATGTTAAAGTTTAGAGTTAGGGTAAGGGTTTAGGATTTTAGGGTTTAAGGTAAGGGTTTAAGGTTTATGGTATTTAAAATACATAAATATATGTATAAGTTTTTATAATTACATATGTACATTAATTTATATCAAATTACATAATTTATATAGTATAATGTAAACAAGATAAGGTTTTTGTACGTTTTCATGGTTGGTGCGTTCTAATATTTTAGAGTTCGGGTAAGGGTTTAGAGTATTTAAGATATATAAATACATGTATACTTAATTTTTGTTAAATATATAAATAGATCAAATTACATAATTTATCTCTAATTACATAATTTACATCAAATTACATAATTTATCTCAAATGTCATAATTTACATCAAATTAAATAAAATTATTGTACTAAACTAATTTTATAAAATTATGAAAAACATTAAAAATATATATATATATCAAACATAATATTGGAAAGTTGTACAAATAATTTTTTTACAATTTTTTTAATCCAATTTATCTAGTTATTTGGATTCAAAAATTTATATAAAATTATCAAAAATAATTAAAAAAAATTGTTCAAACAGAAAAGTTGGAAATGGTAAAAATAATTTTTCATAATTTTTCATAATTTTTCTCAATTTTTTAAATTTTTCTTGATTTTTTTAAATTTTTATCAATTTTTCAAAAAAAAAATTAAAAAAAATAAATTGATGACCTGGGCGACGTGGCCCAATCAGAGAGGGCCACGTCGCCCATTCCAGGCCGCGCCTCCAGAGGCGATAAACGCCTTCCTAACACTCAAGGGCATTAGGAGAGAGGAAGAGGCAGAGCGGCTCGCCCAATGGCGAGCCGCCACGTGGCGCCCTGGGATCATGCGACCCCTGGGGTGTGGATGGCCTTAGACCATCCGCACCCCTGCTCCTGCTACAGTCCGTGCCCTGGGCGCCACGTCAGCGTGACCCTGCTCTCAGTTTTTAAGCCCACATCCCTACCCCTGCTACAGTGTTCGTGCCCCCAGCCACATTAGTTTTTTTTTTCAGCTCAACTTTTTAAAATGCAGTTAACTGTATCAAACTCGTATATTTTTTCGCGTAACTTCGAACACGCTAAATTAAAACTCGAACCACGAAATTTTTCGAAACGAAAATTTTATTAAATTCAAAATATATTACATGAGAACTTGGAAATAAATTACATAATTTAAAATACATAAATTGCTTAAATATTATAAAACTGGTACATTAAGGCCTTTTTAAAAATTAAGGCCTTTTTAAAACTGGTAAATATTATAAAACCGAAAAGGCTCGTTATCTGGATTCAAAAAATTGTTAAAAATTATTAAAAAAAATTAAAAAATTTTCATTTGGACAAAAAATTGAAAATGTTGAAAAGAAATTTTATAAATTTTTTTCGATTTTTTTCGATTTTTAAAAAAATTTAAAAAATAATTAAAAAAAAATAACTCGACCGGGGTGACGTGGTCCAATCAGAGCGGGCCACATCGCCCGATCGAGGTCGCGCGTTTGGGGCGCCGCTCGCCCCCCTGACACGCGAGGGCGAGGCGCGTGTCAGGGAGGCGCCCCGTCTCGTCCAATGGGGGGGGTGACACGTGGCCCGCCCAGGGCGCACGGCTCCCCCCCCCCTTCACCCGTGCGGGTGGTCTTAGAGAGTATATTTATATATATGGCCACTATTTCCAATGTGATATTAGTTTAAGTGATTAAATGATAAAATATACTCGATGACAAAATACAATTTTATAATATAAAAATATGTACAAAACAATTCAATTCTTCAACAATATTTTTTGTACCTAAGCCCCCAATTTCTTTTTACGTGAATCTAAACACCTTGCTATTAGTATGAGTTAATTTTCTAGCCACATATTGATGAATGATGGACATGAATTGCGTAACCTGGGTATTAACGGGCTGAGACTTGGGTCAGACTTGACGGTCTTGAGATGGACCATGTAGCTCATGATATTCTTTGGTTTGGCTGCAATGGCTGGTCATTCTATTCAATCAGATCTAGTGGTCATTAACTGGTTTAATGTGTCGGTGGTTAGATTGATGTTTTGTATCAAATTTGTAAGGACAAAGCTTGCTTGAAGTTTACTGATGGTAGCAGTTGCTTGGTCAATATATTGTATTAAGATATTCTTGATTTTTGTGAGCACTACAAAGTTTTTGGTCATGTTCAAGATATTTGTCGCAAGTTGACCTCATGAACAAACTGAAGAGACTCAAAAAGTAATTTCCCATGGTAAGCAAGTGGCCATAGAAGTGGTTTTGGGTGTTGAAGGAGCTATGAACAAACCCTTTACCATCTTTCTCATAACCAATGGTTGTTCAGGAAGTTGTTACAGCTTCGAACAAAGCCAACATTTCTATTTCTAATGAGTTTGATGCGTTGGCTGAGATTGTGGAACATGAGGAATGTGAGATTTGACCAGGTGTGATTTCTCCTCTCATTGATCTTGTGATGCATAAAAGCAGGATAATGTTGAAAATTTGACAAAAGTGTTGGGTTCTTCTCTTCTTCAAAGAGAGGAGGGAGAAATGACAAAAAAGAAGATGTTCACCCTGCCAACGAAACTACGATGGAACACAATTCTATTAGATTTGAGTACTTTGGCCTCGACTGCTTCCTGTACTCTGAATGTTGGAGTTGAACACTTATCGATTACTAGAGAGAAAGTCAATGGTGAGTCAGATGCAAATTTAGGGGATGCAATTGTGGGATCTCAAGTGATGCCATGTTCTTCAAACAACATCACATAGTTAACAAAGAAGGTTTTATCAATCTCAATTAATAAGAAGGTTTCGGCTCAAATTGAAACCTTCCTTTTATGAGGTCTCTAAGCTCAAGCTAACCAGACGATCAGATCTCTTACTCCCTCTCTTCCTAACATTGATCTTGAACAAAAATTTGCAGACCTGACAATAATTAATAGGAAAGTGACGAAGCATATTGACACAAAATAAAATGAAGAGCGATCAACAGTTCAAAATATTGCTAAGCAATTGCAGCTAGGATGTTTCACATTTATATTGACACACTCGGTCATCGGTGGCATGAGCATGAAGGTGCAATTTACCTCATTGTGATACATTTGTGATCTTCTTTCTCATGCCATCTTTTTCCACTTCACTAGTAGATAGTTCATTTTATAACTTGAGGTCAAGAATTTAGCAATGTGTCCTTTCAAGTAGTATGGTATTTTTATTGTCTATTTGATATACTTTTTGAGATACATAAAATTAATTTATTTATAAAAAAAAAAATCTGTCAAGCAGCTATTTAAGCACATGTAGCTCTTCTTGCATTCCCCTGAGAATTTCAAATCATCTGAAACCCTCCAACAAGAAACATGCAATGACATCACAGAAACCTTTTTTTTCTTCTCATTTAGGTCCATACAAGGAAAGTTTAACGATGCAAACTTATATATCACTCAGTAGCAGTTGTTACAACATGCATCTGACCTGTATTTCTCTGTTCGTATATTATATAACCAAATGCCTTCTTGTTATATGCTATGACATATACAGCTACTGATAGAAGATCAACAAACCCCGCAGATCATTGCAAGCTAATTCTTTCCTATTCCTCACTTTAACAAATGTTAAACTAACATTAAATCATCATAATTAACATCACAAACAAGAACAAAACAATAAACCACGAGCTCATTCTGTTGAAGGATGATCAAGCTGGTGGTTGTCTCCTCGGGCATCCGGTTGTCTCGGCTGCAACTTTGATGTACCTCTTCCCCTTCTGTAGTTATGAAGAAGACCAACGACTATTGGAATTGTACTTAATGTAATTATTAGTTAGATTATCTAGATTACAACTCATGTATATATAAATCTTGTAATTTCTCATTCAATATAACTTATTCATTCCAATTTAACATGGTATTAGAGCCATAATCATCATGAGTGAGATTGAAGAAAATTCCCAAAATATGGAAAATGCTTTGCAAAATCCAACTACCAACACCAAAACTTAAAGCTTCCTTAAGAGAATTGCTGAAATTGATAGCAATACTGGTATTAAAATAACCATTGTTTCCTTTAACGGGACAAATTACTTGTCCTGGGAAAATACTGTTCGTGTTGCTCTTAGTGGAAGAGGGCGAATCGGGTTTATTAATGGAGAAATTGCTGCTCTATCCAAGGATGATCCATCTTTTCTTGAATGGAGTATGCATGATCATCTTGTCATGTCTTGGTTGCTGAACTCAGTAGACCAAAATCTACATGATTTGTTTACCTTCGCTAGATCAGCAAAGGAATTGTGGGATTCGATTCAAAGTATGTATTCCCGTCAAGAGAATCTTTACTGTGTGTTCTAACTCAAGAAGAATATTGCAGATCTTTAAAAGGGTGAAAAGCCTTTTGTTGGATATTTGAGCAAATTAAAGTCAATGTGAGATGAACTTACTATGCTAAGACCTACTACATCAGATCTGACTGTTATTCAGAAGCGTGAAGAAGAGGATACAATTTTCAAGTTGCTAATGGGTCTAGGATTCGATTATGATTCCTTGATTGAGAAAATGCTCACTACTACAGAACTTCCAATATTGGGAGCTATATGTGCTAGAGTACAAAAAGAAGAAACACAGAAGAAGCTGATGTGACCAGTTCAAAAAACTAATTTCACCGAAGGAAGTACTTTCAATTCTAATCTAGAATTGACCGCAAATGCTATAAAAAGGTTTATGAACTCAAGAGAAGGTTCTTCTCAAGGCAGAGGAGGAGGGAGATCTGGAAGAAGCACTATTTCGTGCAATCACTGTGGCAAGTCTGGTCACACCAAAGACAGATGTTGGATTCTACATGCTCATCTCAAATAAGTAAAAGAAAAGAAACAAGAACAACCTAAAGCTTTGGTAACCACTACTTCAGCCTCTTCCTGTATTTCAACCAATCTCAGCATGGATGAATTGGCAAAAAAACTTCTGCAGCATATGAAGAATAATGACTCTTGCAATGATAACAAGTCTGTTAAAAATTCTGATGAAGGTAAGTTAGGTAATATTCCAATCAATCTCGCTGCATATCAAGTTCATGTTCTCAATGATATGTCAAATTGGATAATAAACTCCATAGCAAATGAACATATAACTCATGATTTAAAAATACTCGATAATTATAAGACTAATGAAAGACCATCCATTTCAATTGCTGACGGGACTAAGATTGTTGTTTAGGGAAGTGGATCTACTCAACCTTTTAATTCTGATTTTCAAATTAATGTCTTACATGTTCCAAATCTCTCTTGCAATTTGTTACCTATCAATCAAATTAGAGCAGCAAATTGTCCTCAGGTCCTTGTCCTTTGCTAAAATCACTATTTTCGTCCCTCCTGTTTTGGAAAAGAGACTTTAGTCCCCCACCTTTTCTTTTTTATCACTCTAAGGTCCCTGGTTCTGGTTTCGGAAAAGTTTTCCGGTAACCAGAGACCTAAATGACATTTTTGCCCTTGCTTCAAAAATTAAAAAATAGATCTTGCTCCGCCCTAGTTTCGTCTCTCCGCCCTGCTCCTTTGCCATCGGCTTCTCCGTTCGACTTCTCCTTTTGTGATAACAAGTAAGGAAGAGGAAAGGATCATACATACTTGAGCTCGACCTTGGGTTGAATTTAATTTTCGTGATAACAAGTTGCTAGTCGTTTGGGTTTTGTTGGGAGCTGGGGGGTGGTGGTCGTTTGGGTTTTCCCGAAGGGGAGTCATTTGGTTTTGCCGTGAGGTGGGGGGCAGTAGTCGTTTAGGTTTTTCTGAAGGGGGGTCATTTAGGTTTTCTCGAGGGCGGTGGTCGTTTGGTTTTCCCACTAAGTAGAGGGCGGTGGTCGTTTGATTTTCTCGGGAGTTGGGGGGCTGTGATCCACAATTATTTTGGCTTTTTTTAGTTTGAATGGTTCCAGTGCACTAGTTACTTTGGAGACCGATGAATGCGAGGAAGAGGTCGATCCTGGCGGAGGAACTGATCCAGCGAGGTCTGGTGAGGGAGCGATAGTGGAGGAGCTTCGGCTCATCATCGGGGAAAAAAATAAAGAAAAAGAAGGGGAGGGGATTATTTGGGAGGGGCAAGATCGTAAATCCAGGAGATCTGAGTTTTTTTAATTTTTTAAACGAGGGCAAAAAAGTTATTTAGGTCTATGGTTACCGGAAAACTTTCCTGAAACTGGAACCAGGGACCTCAGAGTGATAAAAAAGTAAAGGTGGGGGACTAAAGTCTCTTTTCCAAAATAGGAGGGACGAAAATAGTGATTTTAGCAAAGGACAGGGACCTGAGGGCAATTTGCTCATCAAATTACTAAGCAACTTAAATATCGTGTTATTTTCTCATCTGATTCTGTGAAATTTCAGGATTGTATCATGTAGATGATGATTGATGAAAGAAAACTTCACAATGGTCTCTACATTATATCTCAATCACCAAAGGCACTCTCTGTTGCTAAAGACTCTACGATGTTATGATATTACAGACTATGACACCCTAGTTTTAGTACTCTTAAGTGTTTGTTTCCTCGTAAGAATAATATTGATTTCAATTGTGAAAGCTATGAGTTTGTAAAAAATAAAATAATTCCTTTTAAATCATCAAAAAGTACTTACAATTTTGCATTTGAGCTTGTTTACTCTGATGCTTGGACTGCACCTATGTGTTCTTATGATGAATATCACTACTTTGTGTCATTTATCGATCACTTTAGTCGGGTTACTTGGCTATACTTATTGAGACACAAGAGTGATGTGTTTATTGTGTTTAAAGAGTTTGATTTCTATGGTTAGAAATCAGTTTAATACAAGGATTAAAATTCTTAGAACTGATAATGATACTGAATACAAAAAGGAGTTTGTTAATTATTTGAAAGATGCGAGAATTTATCATCAAACTTCTTGCATTTATTCTCCACAGCAGAATGGAATTGCTGAACAAAAAAATAGATACTTACTTGATGTAGCTAGAGCACTTATGTTTAAAATAAATATAAAAAAGGTATTGGAGTGATGCTATTTTAACCGCTTGCCATCTTACCAATAGGCTTTCTTATCAACCATTGAAATTTAAGTCTCCAATGGAAGTTCTTTTGAATTCAAAGCCTCATCTGACTTACTTGAAAGTGTTTGGATGTAGCTGCTATGTTCATATCCCTGTTGAAAAATGTGACAAGCTTGATAAGAGGTCTATTAAGTGTATTTTCTTGGGTTACTCCATGACACATAAGGGTTATAAATGTTATAATCCTACTCTAAAGAAGAAATTAGTTTCTCAAGATGTTCATTTTATAGAACATCAACCATACTATTCTGACAATCTGGTTTGCAGCATATAGGGGGAGATTGAGGATCTGAATCCTAGAAAGTCTCTGCAAATTCTTGTAAGATTTGATCCTATATCAAATCAGAGGAAGGAAAACACTCATATCATCTTGCAAGAACAAGCAAATCAAAGTGAACCAGCAATAGTAGAATCTGCAGCTTGAGAAAATTCTGCAGATCATGAAGTTATGGATAACAGAGAAGATAATTTGGAATCCAATTCTGCAAGAAATAAAGACAACAATAATGAAGGAAGCAGATTAGAATCAGGTACGTCTTCTAAAATGTTAATTGAAGAAGAATTGATAGGCAATAATCCTAAAGTCAGAAGATCTTCTCGAGTAAGGTAACCTAATACCTTATTCAAATATTTTAAGACTTACAATGTTCAATATCCCATCCAAAAAATTCATCTATGATAAATTTAGCTTAGGATGTAAATCATTTCTGAGCAATCTTGATCAAAGTTCTGAACCAAATAATTTTGATGAAGCATGTAAGTATAAGGAATAGAAGAATGCTATGAAGGAGGAACTTCATGCCTTAATTAAAAATGGGACTTGGGAACTGACAGATCTTCCGAAAGCTAAATGTGTAGTTGGGTGCAAATGGATTTATAGGGTTAAATATAAAAGTGATGGCTCAATTAAATGTTTTAAAGCTCGATTAGTAGCTCGATGTTTCACTCAGACCCCAGGGGTCAATATAATGAAACTTTCACTCTAGTTGCAAAAATGAATACGATTCATATTCTTGTTTCTATTGCCATGAATTTAGGATGGTCTATGGATCACATGGATATTAAAAATGTGTTTTTACAAGGGGATCTTGAAGAGGAAATATACCTTGTTGTTCCACGTGGTTTTATGACAGAAGAAACTAACAAGGTATGTAAACTCAAAAAATCTATATACGGATTGAAGCGATCTCCACGTGCATGGTTTAATAAACTCAGTGGAGAGCTTCAAAGACTTGGTTTCAAGAAATGTTACTCTGATACATCCATATTTATCTCTGATCGAAAAGAAGGTAAGATAATCATTTTAATTTATGTCGATGATATTTTAATTACGGGCACCAGTGATCATTTGCAGATTGAAGAAAGCACTGCACATAAAATTCAACATCAAGGATCTCGGGAAACTGAGATATTTTCTTGGTGTGGAACTTGCATATTCAGCTAAAGGAATCTTCATGAATCAGAGAAAATATGCTCTGGAGTTGCTGAGAGAAACTAAGAAGATTGGAGCTAAACCTCACAAGACACTGATGGAACAAAATCTTCAAGTTTCAATTGAAAAGGGAGAATCCTATCCTAATGTTCTTAAATTTCAAAAAATTATTGGAAAATTGATTTATCTTACGATTACTAGGCTTGACATTACTTATAGTGTTAGAATTATTAGTCAAGTGATGCATGATCCAAAAATTTGTCATGTTAATATTCTCGATAGAATTCTGCAGTATATAAAATCATGTCCTATAAAAGGAATTTTGATGAAGAGGAGTAATCACTTGAATGTTACTGGTTTTGCAGACTCAGGTTGGGAATCCAATCATTTGGAGATCAAAGAAGCAAAACACTGTATCAAAGTCAAGCGCAGAGACGGAGTATAGATCGATGTCTGTTGCAGCAAGTGAACTAGTTTGGGTTCGCAACTTGTTGTGTGAGCTAAAGATCACGAATTAACAGCCTATGGAGCTACATTGTGATAATGATACAGCTATTCATATAGCTAACAACCCTGTTTTTCACGAAAGGACAAGCACATAGAAATAGATTGCCACTTCGTGAGAGACAAGGTGCAAGAAGGCTTGATTACAACTCCATATAGTTCAAGTGAAGAACAACCTGTTGATGTTTTTACTAAGGCACTTGGAGTAAAATAATTCGAGTATCTGCTATCCAAGATTGGCGTTTGCAATCTATACGCACCAGCTTGAAGGGAGTGTTGAAGGATGATCAAGCTGGTGGTTGTGTCCTCGGGCATCTGGTCGTCTCGGCTGCAACTTTGATGTACCTCTTCCCCTTCTGCAGTTCTGAAGAAGACCAACGGCTATTCCTCCATAGCTGATTACTATGCCATCAATACAACGGCTAATTCCTGTATTGGAGTTGTACTTAATGAAATTATTAGTTAGATTATCTAGATTACAACTCATGTATATATACTTGTAATTTCTCATTCAATATAACTTATTCATTCCAGTTTAACACATTCTCTCAATTCCAACCCGGATCTCTATGGAAGAGGAAGAGAGCCGCCAAGTCCATCTTCGTGTCTAAATCTACCTTTGAAATTGAGTGGATTTGAATCCGTACTCTATATAATCCAGATTTGGCTTGGTCTATTGCCATCGACCCATCCCTCCAAACAGTCATAAGGACAGCTTGGGCCTGGACGTCCGGTACTTAAGTTTGGATTGGTACCGCCAACATGTTCCTTTCTTGCTTTTTTTTTTCTTTCTTTTTTTTAGAGTCTCTTTCTAGTTCAACCTAGAAGAAGTGTACCTTCCATCAAAAAAGGGAAAACTGTAACATGCAATTTGATTAATTATTTAAAAAGTTATTTTAGTGTAATAAGAGATTTTTGTTAATCTGTGGTGTTAAATATTTGTTCCTAAAATTTTATCATATTTCAAAAAATTATTTGATCCAAATAAAAATTTATAGGTATAATATGTGTCCGAATAACGTGCACTATAAACTAAAATTGTACCAATATTTGAATTAGAATGTGAAATTTGTTTTTTTTCTTGAAATCACCATTTTAAGATAATTTTGTATGCTAATTATTATGAATAACTAAATTTTCTTGGTTCGACATCGGACAGCTATAATTCAATTAGAATTTATAATTTTTTTTTACTAATTCGTCTATCATTTATTTAATCAGTTGACTCGCTGCTACTCCCATTAGATTCTTGGGTTCTACTAGAAATTCCAAAGTCCCAATAAATAAAGACATATTAGTACATTAGCATCAGTGCATGATTGAATTGACAGCATCAAAGAAGAAGAAATAGAGCCTGGTGCTCCATACTTTCCGTTGTTTCTTGAAAAAGAATACATGTTGCATTATTTTGACAAGATTGGGATTTTTTTCTCCTTATAGGGGGAACTTGATTTATTTTCTAGTACCGTGCTCGGTTGGCACTTCTCTGAATCCACCCTTTTCAAGAAATCCCAATAGCAAAAGTTCAAAAGAATATACAATTTTCGGAAGAGGAAATTGGAAAAAACAATGAAAGCGATGACCCTGAATTTTTTTTTAACAGCTGTAGTAAAATGTCAGCTTGTGGGAACTTGTCCCCCCCATCTGCTGTGGAATTTGTGACCCTTTTTTTCAATCGCCTCTTGGACACTTGTTGTCTTATTTTTTTCAAACCGTCCTCAAAGTTCCCATACAATTTCCACTTTTTTCCCCGCGTTGTACTTGTACCATGTCTTTGCCTACGCGCATACCTCATTTAATACTTATCCTAATCTACATTTTTGTTGTTGTTGAAAACGTCTTGATAATTGAATTAATTAGATTAATTAATTTGTTTTCCAGCTGACTGAGACATCCGAATAAATGGTAAAACTATTCATACGAATATTTAACATTGATATATTTTTATTGTCCGAACATTAGACTTTTGTTCAATCTTGAACAATTATTTTGCTAGTTGATCTACATATTTTTTTTTCTTCCCAAAATTACATAATACACACGTTTCATGATTAAAATAAATTCGAGTAAAACACATGATCGAGATGAGCAAGTATTGTATCTAGGATGTTTTATATTATCTACAGCAACCTGAACATTTATTTTCTGCCTTCTCTTTCTTCCATTATGAAATCTGGTGTATCTTTGTTGCTCGGCGTTAGGAGGCTCTGGAACCAATGTTAAGGTTCTTCCCTTTTTGGGATTCCTTTTTTTCTATTTCTCATTTGTCCTTCCAGCGTTCCATCACCTCAAGAATCAGAGAGAGAGAGATGTCATATATGAGAAAGAGAAAGCACTTGCAATAGTGTGTCATTCAATTGCTTCATTTAATTAATTATTATTTTCCTATAAACCAAAATCCAAAACCCGTCTTATTTAATATATATCTTCCCATCTCCTTATATATTCTTTTACCCGTCCCTTTCATTCTCACCTTGTCTCCCTCTCCCTTCATCTTCTATCCAAGCTTCTGTGAGCTCTTTCCCCATCTTCACGCTCTTACTAATTCCAAGTAAGAATATTAAAATGGGTTGCTGCCAAAATGCCATATTGGGTTGTACAAGAACCAATTTCTTGGCAATTTCTTTGGCTATTCTCTTAACATCAAGTACAACACAAGTGCTACCCAAGGTTGAAGGTAATTCACGAGGCACCATTTTTTTTCTTCGAAATATACGTTATTTAGAGTCGAGCACTTGGACCGATCCCCCAATTCAGTTTGTTTAAATCATTTGTTCATTTTGCAGCCAGAGCAACTCCTGAACCGGCTCAATTTAACTCAAAGGTGAGCCTCTCATCATAAATCACTGTTCTTGAGCAATTTTTCCAATAGTTGGTCAATAAAAATTGATTTGTTTTTTTGGTTTAATTAGGCAGGAGTAAACTTAGGGGAGAAAATAATGAGAGCCCAGATAGGGTCAAGGCCTCCAAGATGCGAGAGAAGGTGCAGCTCATGTGGACGTTGTGAAGCAATTCAGGTGCCAACAAATCCCACTATTAATGGAAGCATGAGCTTCTCTGCTTTCAAGAGCATTGCCTATGCAAGAGGAGACGATGGCTCCAATTACAAGCCCATGAGTTGGAAGTGCAAATGCGGCGGTTTAATCTTCAATCCTTGATTAATTATCATAATTAATGTTATAAGTAAATGTATCTATGAGGTTTTTTCCTTAATTAATAGGGAAAGTTATGGATGCCCTGTTTGTCCTTCTCTGTTATTTTTTTTTTGGGAAAATGCACAAAAGTGTACTAATAATTTTTGGTCTGTAATATATTTTGATTAGAGGAGGTTTTATAGGTGACTTTCCTCGTTTAGAAAATGTACTTTTACTAGTGTGTTCTGTGTCGTGTGGAGTGCAATTGACTAGGTGCATGGTTTATGAGGAAGTGATTCCCTCAGAATCTAAAATTAAATGTATCCAAAATTATATGTAGGAATCAATGATAATCAAAGTCGATGGCCGTTTTTTGTTTATTGCATTTGTAGAGCTTCCTACTATATTTCGTTTCTTATCTTTCATTCGAAACCGCTGGTATTCGAAAGACTTCTTAGCAAATCTCAACAATGGGCACTGAGGTTGGATTTGCAAAATTAATTAGCGCCAGCTTTTAGTTACATCGTTGATGAACATTGAAATAAATATGTATTTGGGGATTATTTTTTAAGGATGTGTTTTTAAAAAAGTTTCATTTGCAATATAATAAAGTAGAGTATGTCGATAATCACAAGCTGAGTTCGAGCCCAAACTTTTTTTAAAAAAACTCATATTTATCCGGGAGTCGTCAATCAAAATCAGTCAACATTTTCCAGTATATTGAGACAATCATTAGTATATCAACTGTTTATACGTGATATATTTATATATATCGTGACACAGATAAATCGGATATATTATAGAAAAACCTATAAGATATTAGTTTAAAACCAGTTTACAAATCGCGGACAAACCCCCCACAACTAAAACATGAACTAAACATCACCAACACTTTTTTATGAAAGAATATTATTACTCATCAATTTTTTTTTTTACAATTGTGTTATACTATCCTACTTGTTCTACAAACTAACACATATTTTTTTTCAAACTATTTTGTCCTTATTTGCAAGTAGCCTGAAAAACTTCACATGTCATATATTTTAATCATATTCTCGATCAAATGCATTTAATCTTGAAATTCTTTCGGGATATGTGTTCGAAAAAAGAAGGTACACATTATTAGTTTTGATAATACAAATTAAATTACTTTAAGTACAAATCATATATATATCACATGAGCCAAAATGCATTTACATGAGCAAAAAATGCATTTACGCCTCTCATGCCGTTAAAAATTACAATCACCTAAATGGCATAAGATACCAGGTTGTTTAAACTGTAGATAAGTAATATTTTTAAAACATGTCTGCTGGCTCGGGCATCGACAATAATAATGCTGAGGTGTCCATATCTCATAGTACAAATAATGTTTCATATGCAATATTAGTTTTTGCCTGCGAATTCTCATCCGATATGTTGACCTCTCACCTTGTGCCTACATGTCCTTTGCGATGAAATCTTTTAATTTAGGCGGAAAAGAAGAGGAGACGTCTCAGCTAGTTGAGGTTATTTGGCAAATCTACAAGTTGATTGTTGCCCAATTTTATTTACGAGACCGTTATTGTAATATGTTTTTTAATATTTAAAGGATTGAATCAAATACCTATTATAATAGATCCAAATCCTGTGCGACCTACACCAACTCTCTTGGGAAAATTTCCTTAGGGGAGTTTATTTTTAAATGATTTATCAAAAGAGGATCCTCGGGAAAAAATTTCCCTGTCTGGGGTTCTGCCGAAAATTCACAAAAAACGCGTTTTTGGGTTGCACAAAAACTCAGTAAAAAGTGAGTTTTTGTGTCCAAAAACTCAACAAAACATGCATTTTCTTGCTAAAAATAATTCAGCTCAACTTGTCAAATCAAAAATAAGTTCGGCGCAGCTAGATAGAGATACCAGAAGACAACACATAATTATTTAATGGATCCACTACCAATAGTAATGATTAAATACCATTTTGTCTGATTATTTTTTTCTCTCCATTGACTTCGTTAAATAATTTCCTGCTCCCCTGCTATCTTGTATCAATGGAACCCATCATATGTAATTAAAATTACTTATAATTAAGCCGAGTGACCTTTGGTCCAGCGGCACAAGGGTGGGGTAGAGTTTGGGAAGTCCAAGGTTCGATTCCTAGCAACGTTGTAATAGAATAGGTATTAGAATAGGTTCTCAAAAAAATTACTTATAATTAAAACAAAATCGACAGTATCCAATGTTGACATTACTTTGACAATAATCAAACAATTATTGTCAAAACCAAACGATTAAGAAGTCAAAACCTCAACCGAATCAAAAACCCATTTTTGCATTTTTTTTAAGTCAAAAACTCTTAAATTCCTGCATTCTAAAAGAATATAAAATTATTTGAAATGTGTAAGAAATAAATTACCTGGGACATTTGGAGGAGGAGTTGATCTAGTTGGTCAGATTGGTCGGTGGTTTTTTTTTTATGGATTTTACAAAAATGACCCTCATTTTTTTAGAAAAAGGATAAAATTATAATTTAAGAATTTTCTAAAAAATGAGGGGTCATTTTTGTAAAATCCATAAAAAAACCAAAAACCACCAACCAATCTGACCAACCAGATCAACTCCTCCTCCAAATGTCTGAGGTAATTTATTTCTTACACTTTTCAAATAATTTTATATTCTTTTAGAATGCAGGAATTTAAGAGTTTTTGACTTAAAAAAAATGCAAAAATGGGTTTTTGATTAGGCTGAGGTTTGACTTCTTAATCGTTTGGTTTTGACAATAATTGTTTGGTTATTGTCAAAGTAATATCAACATTGGGAACTATCGATTTTGTTTTAATTTTAAGTAATTTTAATTACATATGATGGGTTCCATTGATACAATATAGCAGGGGAGCAGGAAATTATTTAAAGAAGTCAATGGAAAAAAAAATAATCAGACGAAATGGTATTAATTATTGCTATTGGTAGTTGTCCCATTAAATAATTATGTGTTATCTTCTGATATCTCTATCTAGCCGAGCCGAACTCATTTTTGGTTTGACAAGTTGAGGCGAATTATTTTTAGTAAGAAAACTCATGTTTTGTTGAGTTTTTGGACACAAAAACTCACTTTTTGCTAAGTTTTTGTGCAACCCAAAAACACATTTTTTGTGAGTTTTTGGCCGAACCCCAGACAGGGAAATCTTTTCCCGAGGACCCCCTTTTGATAGATAATTTAAAAATAAACCCTCCTAAGGACATTTACCCAACTCTCTTAAGCTAGTTGAGTTTGGAAGCTTAGACTACTCACAGCACTAATCCACGCACAACACAAAATAAATAATTAATTTATCGTTATAATGACCTAGGCACAGAACTAATGAGAGACAGACAGAATCAAATTTACAAGTTGCAAGGTCAATTAACTAGCTCTCGGTTATACATAATACAATTTAATTATATATTTAACCTATATCACAAAAGAAATAAATAAATTTTCTTTAATCTATATACTATTCACTTTTATTGTTAATTTATATTAAAATTACATAATACGAAAATAATTACTACTTTATATTAACCGTAATAAATATTGTGATTAAATTACATATTACGAATGCACAATTTTGAATAATAAAATATATATAAATGATTCAAGGTATAAATAAAAATTATAAATTATAAATTATAAATACAAAAAATATCAAATTACAAAATAGAATTATCAGAATACATAATTAATTATGACTTTCAAATTTTTGTTCGCTCAATTAAATTATTTTAAAAAATTATGCAAAAAATTATTTAAACAAATAATATTTACCAATCAAAACTAAACGGATATTGCATGTCAGATTTTCTAATAACATCTTCGTCTTTAATTAGTGTGTGGAATGTTCGTTCGAGAAAAAAAAAATGTCATTCACCCGTGAAAGTAGTGTAAGTGACCAGCCTTTCAGTTGCATATATTAATCTCTGCTCTAATTTCAGAAGTCGTTTTTGAAGCAGACTGCAACAAAATCTTGATGGCAAAGATATCACCAAGCAGCAGTCGCCAATCAAAGGGAGAGGATCCAAGTTTAGTCATTGATGGGCATTTTCGTTTCGTGCAAGAAACCAATCATTGCAATAGCAGCCCCTTAAATTTTTTCCCACGTATCGTTATTACTTATTAGGTGACAGCTCGTATCGTAGCTATAACTATCACCATTAATATTTTGTCATAGCAAGCTAAATTTTGTTCCCATTAATAATGATCGGAGTCACGGTAGTAATGAATTGTTCAAGTTTGAAAAGATTTCTAGAGTTTTATTTTTGGGAAAAATGGATGTGCTAAATATTTGTTAATAAATCTTATTTGGTTTGAAAAAGTTTATCCAATTCAATTGACCAACGTTTCCAACTACCAGTTGGTATAAAAAAAAACAAGAATCGCCAATATATAATTTCTTTTTCTTTAATCTGTATTTTTTGCAAATGCAAAGTAGTTCTAGAAAAAAAAGTCATTCATTTCCTAGTACAAAAAAAGAGAAAATAAATAGCCGACTAGTATTAGCATTAATGAAAGATTAATCAAAATAGATCCTCGGAAGATTTTTTTTCTTGGAAAGTTAAATGCTTTTTTGCAATTAAATTAACTATGTATTTTGTACTTTCTACACATAGACAGAGATGGCTTATTTTTCATAGTTTTAACACTAATTCTTATATTATGTCTTATTTTTTAAGCATGAGATGAGATTCGACTAATTATATTAGAATTTTTTTTACTCAAATCAGATTAATTCACTTAATAAATATCAAAATATTGACTTCTTCGGAATAAAATATTTTATTTGTTAATACTACATAGTATCCAAGTATTTGATTAATTGTTCACTCAATAAATATCAGAATACGACTTCTTCGAAGTATAATTTGAATAATTACAAAAACTTTCAGATAATTATTTAACATCATCATACTTTAGAAGGTCAAATTTGAAATTCGCAAGTTATGCCACTCGTAAATTGATCTTGTTGGTATTAATGGACCCGCTTACGTTATCAGTTACATGTTAAGATTCAAGTGGACACAGGCTTGTCAGTTTGTTATAGGCTTGTAGTTCAAGCAACATCCTCTAAACTCTAGCCTGTCAACCAAATTAAATCCTTTTTTTAGGGGGGAAATTGAAAGATGTTTCGATTATGGAGAATCTACTGTCCATACACTTAAAAGGCAAAGTGAAAAGATAGGCAAAAGAGAAAAAGAAGAAGAGAAGAGAAGAGTTCCCTTGTAACTATGTACCTTTTATGGTTTTCTTCCCAAATCCTTCGGTGGATGGGATATCACACTAATTTGGTACCTGTTAAATATTTATTTATTCCTTCTGGGTTCTGTTGTTCTAGTAAGTTGCCAAAAGGTACCTTCTTTAAAACAAATTAAAATTGTCACAGGTACAAAATCACCTTCATTTCACGTACTTGCTAACATCTGGGACTTCACTAGATTTGACTGGACAATTTTTGTAACAGTTGATTTGAATGACCGCTCCTAAAGAGTTTTCGAAATTGACAAGTTGGATCACCCCACCAGGATAAAAACGATTTTTTTGTTTAAAAAAGTTAATTTTAGATAAAATATTAAAAAGTAACAAAAATTTTCTAATAAATACGTATTATTATTATATTTTTAATGATTTTAATCCGATACATTTTAATTAAAGTAGAATATCATTTTCATGAGTTAGATTCAATTCTGTTAGTACTATACAGCAATTTGCATCATCAAGCCCTGTTAAAACCTTATACCATAAGACTGAATAATTTTTCACAACCGAGGCTCAATGGATTGTTCTCTGTTTTGATATCATTGTCGTCAGTCATAATTTTGCTTCTAATTGTTTATTTTTGGTTATTAAATTTATTTACTACATATTACTGTGTTTGTCATTGTTTATGTATTGATGACAACATACAATCAAGTGCTACTATAATATAATTATTCTAGTTTAAAGAAATATATTATTTTTGAGCCATGTGAATACAATAAGAACAAAATTTTATAGGAAACTTTTTTCCTGTTTTTGTCCATGTCTGATTCGAAATTATATAAATTACATGTTTATGTACGATTGTATGCACTCTAATAAACTAAATTGATTAATATATATTCAACCATGGAATATAATATTTCCATGTTAAACTTGCAGCTTTCGTTTGAAATGGTGGAATTCTTTATCAAACAAACAGATCTGAACATTTTGATAAATCAAAATTTGAAAATAATGAAATAGTTAAGCTCTAAATGTTTTTGAGATTTTTTTTTCAAATAATTATTGACCTCTGTATAATAAGAACGTACCCAAACTAGATACAATATTCATTGCAATACCAAAAGGCCAAACGGAGGACACGCTATTCAATATATAATTGAAATCATTCTTAGAGATTATAGAGGATACAAATCGAGTAGAAAACAAAAAGGTAACAATTCTTAAATATTCGTTACCTGTATTATGTTATCAATCAAATATCGCATCCAATTAATATCTAAATTAAGCGATCCATAAACACTTTTTTACATCAGAACTTTCCGGCAACAATCACCAGCAAAAAGTTGCCCCGGGAATCATCATGTGCAAATAATTGACAATTGAGAAGAAGAACTACAATTTTCTAAAAAGTAAACAGTAGCTAAATAGTGGATCACGGGTAGTCGAGGAAAACTTATAGCCCTTTTGTCCTAAAGTCCCAAAATCCCCAAACCCAAAAGAGAATGTTTGGGTCAGAACCATGCACAGAAAAAGCTGCCCACGAAAATAAGGCCTCACAATTCCCTGTATCTGCCTCTGCTCAACCATTTTAAAAAGGGACAAATTTTAATTTTTTAAATTCTGATATTGATTTATCAAATATTATTGGACTCTATTTTAACAATAATTTTTTCAATTATATTTTTTACGATTCATAAGTCTTAAACTAAAAAAAAATAAGTGAATTAAAATATTTTATCACTTAGATAATTTTTATTGATACGGTAATCCACTTTGGTACAAGCCTTTTGCATGTATATCATTACCGCCAAACGAAACAATCTATTCATAGAGGTAAATGTATTGTTAAAAAAAAGGGTCAAAGTAAAAACGTCGCGAGGATAGTAACAAGAAAAAATCTCTATCATCTCGTTAATGCATTATAAATCATATACTATTGATAGGCATGCCAAACTACAAATTATCAAAATAATTCATTAAAGTGAATTGATTTCAACTTTTGATACAAATAGTTTGTGGTTTTCAATTTTCTCACCATGTGATAGAGGTTGACCTGAATGACAAACAGTTGACGCTTAATAATCTTAATTACTTAAGACAACTATGATTGATGTTATGCAAACTGACCGTATCTATGTGGCATGCTAATTGCTAATTTGAGGCAAAATGAGACGACGTTGGTAGCACTCAGACTCAAATATGAATCGAGAAGAGTTCAATGTCAATATCATGGGCCAATGATATATCACAGACACAAAAATTAACATGACAAGCTAATAAATTAATAATATTATCTCAGTGTATATCATTGAGATAACGAGTATTATTACACTTGATCAGAATTCAAAATCACAGGGAATCAATGTGTCAATACACTAAATTGCACGTACTTTAACTAAAATAATTTATATAAAAAAAGAAAAGCTCGGATTCCCAATACCATCTGTCCTAGCCTCCCAATTAAAAATCCCACCGAAGAATCCCCATCACCGCTATGACTTGGACAAAATGTACGTTCCACATGCAGTACCTGTGCATGTGTTATGCATTAGATCGCGATAGTACCCAACTAAGTCGGTCTTACATAAAATATCAGATTGATTCCCCTTCGAATACTGTTGATACAGACCTGGCCAGGATATGTTCGTACGTGATTGGCATCCGTTTGGGCATTTTCAGTGGGCCATTTTCCCTTTGTAAGAATAGATAGATTGGGTCCTTGTCTCTTTTATTTGAAAGGTGGTACAATGGATCTTCTTCCGGTTCATTTTGTCACCCTTTCAATTAACTGCTTCTTAGGCTTGTGGTAAATATTCTGATGATTCTCATCCCAAACTAATAGAAACCGAATATTTCTGTAAGCAAAAATGAAATGTGATTGCACTTCAGCTCATGTTAGAGCGTCAAAGAGCAAGAACGGGACGATGATATTATATTACAATTTTCGTATAAAATTCATAATCTAAAGGATTTTGCTGGTATTTTACACTCACAAATTGTGTAAAAAAAATCAGTCTAAACGTCGTGGTATTCTTACCATGATTATCTCCCTCAAGTGGGACTCGTTGACCTTTGTTTGCTAGGTTAACGTTATCTAGTATGTCACATTTTATTAAACTGATATTCATGTAGAATATCAATTTTTTTCTCTGTAACATAGTTTATATCACAAAAAAAATTACAAGTGACCAAGTCAAAAAATACATGTATCTTGGTCACTCACATATTTTTTTTAGTGACTTAGTCAATCCCGATCTATATTAGACCAAACCATGTGATAAAATTGGCTCTCATCCACACAAACCCAACCTCGCTTCATCGCACCATTCTTTGCCATCGACATCCACCTCGCTCTGTCCTGTTTGTGAGTCCTCCGCTCTCGTCAGTTATTGTTCGTCCGGTGGTCAGGAGGTGGTCCTCCTCTCGTCGCTTCGTCTCCATCCAAAGGTAAGGGTTTTTGTTTTAATTACTTTTTTATATTGATTTAGTTAGTTTAGATGAGATTATAATATGGTGATTAGGGATTAGGTTGATTAGATGAATGAAAAAAATGGTTAATTAGTTTGAAATAAGTTGTTTAGTTTAATAAAATTATTGTTAGTTAGTTAAATAAATTTAGGTTTATTTGATTAATTGCAAATTTTGGTTAATTATCATTACTTATATTGATATATTAATGTGAAATTATGGTTAATTGGTTGATTAGTTTAATGTCAATTTTTTATTAGTTAGTTAGTAAGATATATATTTTATATTAATTAAACTTTTATTTTAGTTTAGTTTAGTTAGTTAGTTAGATATATTAATTTATTTTAGTTTGTTGACTATATTAATGATAAATTTTTGTTAATTATTTGTAATTAGGTTGATTATATCAATTGCACATTTTAGTTCTATAGTTTTATTGGGTAATTTTGTTTTACATATTATTGTCTTTGTTTAATTTAAAATTATTGTTAGCATGTTACATAATTTACATTAAATATTAATTTTTATTTATTAATTAGGTTATTGTTATAGCGTGTGTGTTTGTATATATATGTATATCTTGTTGTTTAGGTACGACATCATATTGATACAAATATATTTTCGAGAATGGATGTCTTTTAGATAAAACCTTACTCAAGCGTTAGGATGTGCATATGTCATAAGTTGTATGGAACACTCAGGAATATAAAACAGATGATAATTTTGATCTATTGGTATAGTTAAGATCTACTGACGGAGATGAAAGTAGAAGTCGATGTAGAACCAGGTATTCATGACATGTATGCAAGGGCCAGATTCTAGGATGTCTGATGCATCAATCACGTTGTGATCTAACTGACTATTATTCTAACTTTGGTAGAATTGTGGTAGTTAGAGTTGCACAAATGATAAATATATCCCTGAAGTAAAAACAAAAATGGAAAAATTTGGGACAAAAATACTCCAAGGGAGAAGGGGGAAGGAGGAAGAGGGCGGAGGATAAGAGGGGAGGAGGGCAGAGAAGGAGAAGGGGAAATATAGAGAAAGAGGGAGGGGGAGGGAGGAGGAGGAGGAGAGGTGGGAATCCAGAAGAGGAGAGGCATGGGAGGGAGGGAGGAAGAGAAGGAGGAAGGTTGAGGAGAAGAGCAGAGAAGGAGGGAGGAGAAAAAGGAGGAGAAAATCAAGAGAAATAGGGAGGGGGAGAAGGAGGAGGAAGGTGGAAGAGGAGGGGGAGTCCGAGGGAGGAGAGGAGGAGGAGAAGGAGAAGGACAAGGAATATGAAATATGGAGAAAGAGGGAGAGACGGAGGGAAGAGGAGGAGGAAGAGTAGGTAGGAGAGGAGGAGAGGAAGAGGAGAGAGGAAGAGAAAGAAGAGGAGGGCAGAAGAATAAAAGGGAGGAGGGAAGACGAGGAGGAAGAGGAAAGAGGAGGAGGAGAAGGAGAGAGAGGAAGAAGATAGGAGAGAGAATGTTTTTAAAGCTAAAACTATATTTGTCATTTCGCGTAATACCTCGTCGGAAAAATGCGCCGGTCCCAGCTTCAAGGACCAAATAGTATTAATTCGTCATATTAGGAGTATTTTTTTAATCGATTTGCGAATTAGTGAAAACTAACACTAAATATGCAAAACTAGAGAGAGTTGAATCTAATTTATCCTAAATTTAACATATCCAAAGTCATACTTTAAACCTGAAAAAATATAAATGAAACCGGACTGTGAGAGAATCTAAGTCAAAGGAACCAGTTAGTTTTATGGAAATTCAACCCAACAAATAACATAACATTTATCTATTCATCTTTTTTAAGAACCAGCCATCTATTCATCTGTATGACTGATAACTAGAGAGTCGAACCCAGACATGAATCCCAATTCGAAAATCAACAGTAATTTTTTGTAATGTTTAAATAAACAGTAAATATGTAAAAGTAAAACAACAGTAAAACAAAAACTTCTGCATGGGCACGTACGATAGCGGCAGTGGGATCTTGTGAATGAGCGCGACTTTGTGAACCAGCTTATAAAAGTCATTCGTACCGCCCAGAAAAAAACATTATATGAGCGAAACAATTAAATCACTTTAATACATAACATTTGCTTTAAGACTTTTTCACACAAAATTACCAGAAATGAAACAATATTAAACTTCAGTACGAAATAATTCAAACCTAATTAATCGGGATCTGAGGATAATAACGGTTCGGTGGATGACAACAAACGGAGTTCGAAGCTGCCAGCGTGCAAATGAGATTTCGTTTTCTCTTACAATATTTGTCCTTAAAATTGAAGACTGAACATTCACTTTCATTCGTGACCATTGCCAACGACACGAGAGCCTTGGAAGCCTGATCCGAATTTTAATCATATCTTGTCAGCTCTCCCGATTTTATTATTTATTCTTTCGAAGGTAGTTTGATGGAATTCCGGAGGTATCTGTTCGGATATGGTCCCAAAAAATATTTGACCTAATGACAAATCATTAAAACTGTTCTCATAGGGTCGCTTGTTAACAAATTCTATTAGAGTTCTTCCGGTTCATAGTTGTCATATTTCAGTAGAACATGCTCGAACATTGTTCCATGAAACAGATATAGCCGATTATCCCTCAAAAAAGAAAAGATGAATGTCATAAAAATCACAAAACTAGTTCAATTGTCTTTTCTTTCCGAAACTATTCAGTATTATTCCACTCGTTGAAATTACTAATCCAAGTTGGGCAAAAGACTTGTTTACCATATGTTAACATTATTGTATTCACAATGCTCGAAGTTGAAACATCGTCGGACGTACTTCTTCACAAGTTAGTACAACCAATGCGAGTTGATCTAAATGTTTGGGCAGCTGACCACATCTAATCATGATGGATAATACTATTAGCCAAAATAATAATGCTAAAAACTTGGCAGAGCATTCGTGTCTGCAGGGAAACCCGGAAATTTGGTGAAAGCTGCACAAATTGTAAATTATTTGTCGATCGACGGACATCAGGGAGGACAGGTAGTGTACCTATCTGTGAATCTAATTGCAGATCAGCAATTATTCGGCGTTTCTACTTGCACTCGATTTTAAGAAAAGATCATAAAGGCACGGGTAACAAGTCATCTAGTTTGTTATATGGTACAACTCCTTTACATATCACATACGCTAGTGATGGCCTTGAGAAGAATATTGCAGCCAATTTCCAAAGAGAAGTATTACGCGGAAGAACCGAATAAGAAAAAAAAAAGGGCAACAAATGTAAGACTCAAGTGTACGAACCTGACGCCTTTCAAACATGCTCTCGCTAATTGATACTCTCGCAAGAGTCTGCAGCACGATGCCCTCGTCCTGAGGCATTAGACACTAGTGAAAGTTCTATTACGACCACCGAATCAAGACCTTGTTTTCATAATTAAATGACACGCTCTCAGTTTACTTTGGAAAATTAAAAAAAAGGCGAAATTGTTCATAAAAACCAGTTTCTGCACCAAGCGGCACCTTCAAAGATTCGACAACAATATATCTCTTCATCATTGATAGGAACGTTGAAAAAAAAGGAACATACGAACGCGAAGGTAACTACGAAAAATGATACAAATAAGAATTCAGCCCAACTGACAAGAATAGCCCAAGAGGAAGAGGCCCACGAAGTTAAGAATTCAGAGAACAAGAAAGTTCCGTCAGAAACGTGAATCTTACACTGGTAATGATTTAAAAAAACGAGCTATATGATTCAAAGTTATTTATCAAGAGCAATTTTATTCTGCACAACCATTCTGAGCATTTGGATAATATTCGTTTGGGACATTCTAAAACTTTTGATCTAGTGGCCAAAGACTGTGAAACTGAATCCAAGTAGACCCTAGTACAATACATCCCCGTCAGAGTAATTCTACGAGCTATTCTAATTTTTTTGGTCTATGACTCATTGTCGTGAATTAATGTTTTCTCAACACTTTTTTTTTTCTTTTTTGGACATTAAAGTTAGGTGGTAAAAAATTTGGCTTGTGGAATAATTTAACTTCAAGATCCTAATTTAAGGAGATTGCAGTTTTTTCCCTGCCAGCATCACAAGGCTGATAATTGCCTCGGACCTGAGATCTACTCTTTGAGAGGTCCAATTCAACTCCTCACCTAAGCTTGAAATTGACTACCCAACTTATGTCTTTAATATCTTCATCCAGTCAATATGTAGCTCTAACTAACTGAGAAGAGATCACTTGTTTAAACCTTTTCAAGGAACTTCCAACAGTAAAACTAATTTGGATAACAGTATAAAATCAATTGACCAAATAATAATTAATTAGAGTTAGATCTTAGCTATATAAAGAGAGTTAGAAAAAAAAATTCTTGATTGAGGGTAAGAAAAGAAAAGAAAAGAAAGAAAATTCGTAAGTTCAAGAATAACCATTATTGTTTATAAAATTTGACACTGAAATGTTGTCAGATTAACACGAAATTTTGGGAGATGATAAATATGTTGTTAAAAGGTATTTGAGTTTATTTGTATAAATAAACTTTTTGAGAAATCTAATTTGAATAAAAAGGAAAGTAAGTCGACTAAGTATCTACATGATTGCATAATCTAGGTTCTTTTCCTGTTGAGATCGCCTCTATATGAAATGTGAGTACCTCTATATGAAATGTGAAATCTACTCTTATAGTTCCGTTGATGAAACATGTAACTCCATGTTGGGCTCGTTGTAGTATTAGAGGGTCTGTTTGGTACGGCTGATGAAATTTAGTTGGTAGTTGTTTGTTGCCAACTGATTAGCTGTTGGATGATAGTCTTCAGCTCATAGCTGATAACCAATTTTTGCAAAAATGTTTGATAAATTAGCATTGACTATTGCTATTGAGTTGTAAAATTACTTATACGGTTAATTGATTAATAAACATTATTCTTTAATATTTAATATAATACATATTATTTATCTTTATATTTTTGCCAATTAAAAAAGTGTCTCTCTTAAGTTAATATTTAATATAATACATATTATTTATCTTTATACTTCCCACAATTAAAAAGTATTTTTCTTAATTTAATATTTACTATAGTAATATTTAGTATTTATCTCTATATTTTCGCCAATTAAAAAAAATATTACTCTTAATTTAATATTTAATTAGGAATTATCTGAATCGAGGGTATGTTGGTAATTTATATTATAACACTATAGTAATATTTAGTATTTATCTCTATATTTTTGTCAATTAAAAAAAATATTACTCTTAATTTAATATTTAATTAGGAATTATCTGAATCGAGAGTATGTTGGTAATTTATATTATAACACCTATGATTTAAACGTAACAACCAAAAATTCTAGCTGTTGAAAAAAATGGCTTTTGGTTACAACGGCTTTTTTTTTAATTCACCACACACTAAAAAGTTAGTTGTTCAATATCTATCAACCAACCACTGATCCCTAACAGATAAACCAAACACCCACAAAATCAGATCTAGTTATAGGCACATGGTCTCTATACTTTTAAAAAATACATATGGACAAGCAAAGATCAAATTTCATTCTAATACATCAAGCTTTAAAAAAAAGGTAAATTACTCTCAAGTCCCTAGCTTATGTTCGTTATTGTGGTAGGGTCTTTGGATTGTTTGAATTAGATCTAAGATTCCTAATTTATAATAAAATATTGATCAGAAGTCCCTGAATGATGTCAACATCCATTTTTTTTATTTTTTGTCATGAAAATGAATGTTATACCCTTAAAAAAAATAAAAAATGACCATCTTCATCCATTGACCAACAAGAACATTAATCCAGAAAATTCATAAAAAAAAAATCAAGAGCTTCTCTTGGGTTGTCAGCTTATCCATCTTCGTGTTCCATACAACCCCGCCCTCTCCCCTCTCACCTCTCACTTCCACCTTCCTAATTCCATTCCCAATCCCTACCTAGGAACCGAATCCAACTCCTCTTCTTCGCCAACCTCACATACGCCATTTTCTCCGGCTCGTTTATCCATTATAACTACCACCACCAATAGGGATTCATCGTCACATTGGTCCCTGTATGCTATCGAAACCCTTGCCTCCACCATCTCCTCTTGGGTTGCCACCATCGGCTTCGATGACTCTAGAGCCTCCATTCCCTCTCCCCCCCTCCCTTGCTTCTCAGTTCAATTGGGTTTTTCGTTTGAGTGAGTGGGTTTCTGGGCCCGAAATTGGGGAAGAAGAGGATTACAAGGGGCGAGGATCGATTTGTAAGGATGACAATGAGTTTCTTCGTAATGTTATACCCAATTATTTTTTAATTTTTTGGGGTATTAGGTTCTTTCTATGACAAAAAATAAAAAAATAAATGGTTACGTCAACCAAGTATGTCAGGCCAATATTTTAATATAAAGTAAGGACTTTAAATTATATTTTCATAAAGCAGGGACCTTATCATAATAACAGACATAAGATAAGGACCTGAGAGTAATTTCCCCTTAAAAAAATCATCAGAAATCAAACGGAATTAAAAAAGTCATAAAATTTGACAAAATTTTTTCAAAATTGGAAGTTAAGTGACCGACGAGTGTCCACTATCATTTAGTAAAGGAAGACCGAGGAGGCCCATCAGACGACAACTCTCTCACACTTTTGGACAAAAACAAACAAACCCCTCAAATTGCAAAGATTAACGAAATTGCCAGATCCATATAATAAAAATATGGAAGTTGAAGGAGAAGAAGCACAGATTTCAGATTCGTCTCTTTAACCGTTTTGCCACCGACAAATGCTCGCTCTCTACCTCCCCCAACAACCATCGTCCCGCTGCCCTCTCCTTCTTCCTACACGGTACTCTCTCTCTCTCTCCATCTTTCTCTCTCTAACGAGGAGAAGAAATGGATCCATTCCTTTTTACATTCGAGATCATGGGTTTCTTTCTCATTTGGAATTCTCATCTGGGTATTTAATTTCCTGAAAAATCGGTAAAGATCCGCTTCTAGATCAGCATTATTCCGTTTTATCTTTTTTTTTGTCGGTTGGTTAATATTTTTAATATATTTTAGTCCGCGTGTTTAAGCGTCCACCATGTGCTTGCTGTATCTCCAAGTTGGTAACTTTGCTTGTTGTATTTATTATTTTCCGTGTCAACTGGAAAAGCGAGATCGCTTGTGCTTTTGGGGTGGTCCTTTCCTTTTGCTTCTTTTGATGCGTGTGTTCTCGGGATCATCTCAAAGTCAAAGATCCCCACTTTTCGCATCCTTACTATTAAAGGCTTCAATTCGGTCTAGTTTAATCGATCGGGGACTCAACTATTTTGGTGCAGGTGCAACTGATTCGGTAATTATCTGTGGAATCATCTCAAAGTAAAGATTCCCACTTTTGCAATGTTCTTATTCAAAGTGGCTTCAATGAGTAGCTGTGAATCCTACCAGGTTCCTTGTTTAATCGATCTGGGGTTTCGACTATTTTGGTGCAGGTGCAACTGATTCCGTCATTTTGGTCGTGATCGTCTTGTTGTGTTAAGGGTGGTTGGAGGAGCCATCATGTTCCGGTTATCGCCTCGCAGAAGCCAGCGGTCGAAGGGCTTCAAGGTGAAGCATGCTCTTCAGCTGATTCTCCTGCTCGTAGTTGCTGTCTGGCTGCTTTACCAAGTGAGGCACTCCCATGAGAAGAAAGCGGCTTATGAGAAGGGTGTGAAGAATGAGAATGATATGATAAAGCTTGGCAGGAAGGACCTCCAGCCGGAGATTGAGGAGGTTGTTAGAGGTGAAACGCGCAAGGAGGACGAGGAAGAGGAAGACAGTGGTAAGAAGGAGGAAGAAATCAAGCTTGACGATAGTTTGGGGACTGGAGGTGGGGATGAAGAGAATGAAGTTCATGGCCATTTTCATGATAAGACGGAGGCTGGGCCTGACCGTAGAGAAGAAGATCCGGTAGAGGGTGAGAAGGAGGAGACTGCGACAGAAGGAACTGAGGCGGTGGACAATAAGGAGCATGCTGATGAGGAGAAAGGAACTGATGACGACAGCAAGGTTAATGGCGGTGAAGATAATACTAACGAGGAGACGAAGGAGACTGAACATGAAGATACCAATGAAACAGAGCCAGAACATAAAGAGGCCGAAGAGAGGAATGAAGATGGTGGTGATGATAAGGAAAAAGAAGAGAAACAAGGCGATGACAGTCCTTCCCAAGAGATTCACGAGGAGAACAGTGAAGTGAAAGAAAATGTGGCAACTGAAGACCAAGTAATCAAGGAGGTTGTTGCAGAAAGTAATGAGACAGAAAACACAGCCAAAGAGACCGAGCAGAAAGAAGATAAGGTTGAAACTTCAGGAAATTCAGCTGAAGAAACTGTTCAATCTGGTCATGATGAGCACAGTGAAGAGGCAAGAGAGGAGCATTACAATGGAGACGACGCTTCAAGTGCTGTTACACATGATTCTCACACTTCTGGCGAGGAGCATCATGATTCAAAGGAGACTGAAGATCATGTAGACAACCAAGGAAGCAATGATTCTGAACAGGACCAAAAAGGTAATAACAACCAACAAGATGATACCAACCAAGATGTTGGGGGTGGTGCAGATGGTAACAAGCAACAATCGGAAGATGGATCTCATGATGCTTCTTCAGAAAGGAGAGAAGCGGTTGAGCAGAAACAAGGGGATTCAAATTCCAATCCAGACAACTCTGATAATTCCGGTTCATCGCAGCAGGATGTGCATGACGCGACTGAAGACCACAATGAAATGCCTAAAAGCACACCGCAGGAAGGAGAGAAGTCAACCGCAAATACTGTTCTTCGAGAGCAAACTGAAGTAACTGAGCCTGGGTCCAGCAGCGAGCAACCTGATTCCAACGCCACACCTTCCACCACACCTTCCGCCACATCCCAGAATGGTGATTCAGGTGATCAAGAATCCACAAACTCAAGTAGCTCTGAGTCAGATGGGCAGACAGTCGAGTCCAGCACAAACACAGGAACACAAAATGAAAATGTTTTGCACGTAGACAAGTCTCGTGACAATTCTGGAACAGAGGGTGTTCCAGAAGTCGTTCTAGCGTCTAACACCGATGGAAACTCCAACAGCGAGCAAAATGACCTAGTTGACACTTCTGATCAGAAGGATCAGCCTGAATCTACTAGTGCTTCAGACTCTAATGAGAATGGAGCAGGGTCGGGGTACAATGTAGATGCTGGACAGAAGGACGGTGATGCTGGTCAAAGTCAGAATGACAGCACTGCTTCTGGTCACTCGGATGGCGGCGCTAATGGAAACGAGAACACCGATAGACAGGAGCAAGATAATTCGGAGAGCAAGAGCCAAAAAGCTGACAGCCAAACAAATGATAACAGCAGCACCAATGACAACACAGATACAAGCCAGCAGAACAATGGGGATTCTACAAGTTCCTCCACATCCACCAATGAAGAGAAAGATCAGTCATCAAATACTGATCACGATTCTGGTGAGACCCAACCCGAGTCTTCAGGTTCTTCAAACCACGAAACCAGTGAGAGCCAAACCGAGGCATCTGGTTCTTCGAACCAGGAATCAGGGGACGCTGCCAGTTCCACGGTTTCCGAACAAGAGAAAGAGGCTCGCACGGATTTGGGAACCTTGCCAGATACCGGATCAGAAAGTACGAATGGCGGGAATAGCGCAACAGAATGAGGGAGAATTAAACATTTCACTAATAGGCATCTACTAAAAACAAATATTCATGTTACTAGAGATTTTGTTTCATTCCACTTCCTTGTTATAACCAATCAAAGTTGTAACCTTTTGTAGTTCGTGATCTCGTTTCATTCGACTTCCTTGCAATAATCACGGAATGTTGTATCCTTTAAAGTTCTGCAGTGTTATTGCAAATTGTGAAAATGCACTCGCTAGAATTTTATTCACCTTCCCACGGAGTGGACGTCCCTTCGTTTTTTTCTTTTGGAATAAATGAGAATTCCGTGATCTGTTGGAGTTGAGCATCGTCAGTTTCTTACCGACTATCGTACTGATTTCTTCTTTTTGACATTGAAGTTAGGTGGTCAAATTTTGGCTTGGGTAATAATTTTAATTTTTGCTGATAATTGCCTAGAACCTGAGATCTACATCTACTCTCGAGAGGTCCAATTCAACGCCTCACCTAAGTTTGAACATGACCAGCCAACTTATTACTTATGGGATATTTGTTCATCCAGTCAATACGAAGCTCTCATTAATTGCGAAAATCAGTAGTTCAAACCTTCTTAAGAAACTACCTAAACTATCAGCTAAATGGAAAACCATGGCCAATGAGGGGTGCGTAATCACTAATCACTTACTTTAAAAAAAAAAATTGGTCCATCCATTAAAATTTCTTAAGGAACATCAAAGAGTTACTTAATCTCAGACCACTTTTATTGACAAGCAAACATTTGGAGTTCAAAAAAACAAAGAGGAAAAATAAAAGACAGGATAACTGAATCACAACACAATCATCCAAGGTTGTCCGATAGGTCAGCTTGACAATGTATTCTGGCAAGGTTCTTGCGTCACCATGGAGTAGCTGCTGATTGCTCAGTGGTGCTCCTTGACCTCAAATAGGCCGTCAGGTCCTGGAAATGAGGACAAAAAATAAAACTTTTATAATACACCATCAATTGCTTAAAATCAAATTGGCGATGAAGATGTCAACTCCGCAAAAAAGCAGTCTGCTCATAGTTCTAGTTTATTTGCACCAAATACAAAGCCAATTGAGAGAATGACAGGAGTAATCTAGCACAAATTAGAGCCAGCATTCATCAAAGCATAAAGAAACATGGCCAACTATCAGATTGATTAACAGACTTTAACAGCAAACTCAGCAAAACTGATAGCATAACACACAGGGAATCAGTAGTTTGGTCCAGGCAACAATCATGCATCAGATGCTTTAATCCTAATGTCTTCTACCATAAAAGACTCAGAAAGATCTACCTCCCTGTCAACGTGGTGAAACAAAAGAACTGATGCCTGATCCCTAACTATATATTGGCTTAAACTGATTCAACCAAAGACACTGCATTCTTCTACATGACTACACCATCAGCATATCTCGGAAACACAATCAAACCAAATCACCTACTCTAACCAATGGTCGACAGATGTCTTAATCAAGTTCCAGAATTCATTATCCAGGAAATTCAGCACTTACAATAAGTAACAAGTAATCTTTTTGTAAAAACCAGGCTACAAGAAATAAATAGCAAAACTTTGCAGTAGCAACACAAATGGCAAAAGAGAATCAGATATAAACCGCACGTGGCTACGCAACAGCGTGATTAGAAGAATTGAAACAAAGAACGATCCATGCACAAAAAAGTGTATACCCCATGGAAACTCCTTGTTGCGGATGTGCAAATATGGGTATGCCTGCACAATCACAGAGACAAAATCATAAGAATCTTCTTTTTTTGTCTTCCATAGAAAAGCAGAATGCAGGCTCGGAACTAATCCCGACACCCCACAGGCAACATAACGAAATCCCAGCATAGTTCCGGATAGAGAGAAGAGTAAGGCTTACAGGGGGCTCCTCAAAGTGGTGATGACCCTTTGATAGGATGTAAACACCCAGTGCAGTGCATGAAACTATCCCAGCGTACGTTATCTTCTCCCATTTCTCCGCCTCCTTCGCCTCATCTGATCATCCATCCACAGCTCAAAAATCACACAAAAATGCCCAACCCAACTTTAAAGCTACACATAAATTTCGATCCACTTAATCCCAAGTGCTTATTAGCTAAACACTAAAAAATTTCCAGCAAAAATCAGAAACCAATCAGATGTTTCTGGAATATGTAATCCTAAAGGTTCACTTTTACTATGTAAAGGAAGAATCCCCTAATCAAAACCCTAATTCTACCAAACCTAGAAAAAAAATGGATTTGGTACAAAAAAGGAAGAGAAGAGAGAGAGAGAGAGAGAGAGAGAGAGAGAGAGAGAGAGAGAGAGA
>SOPF01028254.1:285233-298005 GCA_012979155.1 Hypericum perforatum | reverse complement strand
AGAGAGAGAGAGAGAGAGAGAGAGAGAGAGAGAGAGAGAGAGAGAGAGAGAGAGAGAGAGAGAGAGAGAGAGTTACAAGCTACATCGTTATGAGCGGAGGAAGAGAAGGGGCGTTTGGAACCGGCTCTGGAGCCGCCGCGGAGGGTATTTCGGAGAATTCCTGATCGGATCAGCGCCACCGTCGACATTTCCTTTTTCTTTTGCTTTCTACGATTTTCTTCGTTCCAAGGAATCTATATTTGCTTGAAGTGGGCCGTTGAAGCTGCATTATGTGTGGGTTAGCCCATGAAAAGTATGGTTATTCATGCAACTATTTCAGTGCATTTGCCATAATATGTGAAATTAAATAACGTAACATTCTAATGTAAGTCCCATATTTTCCAAAGCAGTTCCATTTATATAATTATGTTGTTATGATAAAATAGAAAAAGTAATTGCTATCACTAATCGTCATACTCGGGACATGGTCATTATATACCTGAATATGTTAAGTAACGTTTTAGTTATTTGATTCTGAATATTCATGTAACAGAACGACTCTCATTTTCTAACAAATATTTTGAAAGAATTCCAAAATTAATTACTTTTGATTTCAAAACAGTTTAGGATGGAAGATTTATTGATAAATTTTTTGAAGGTGCCTACGAATGAGAATCAAATAGGTTAGAAAAAATTTGTGATGACTTGTTAACAAAATTAACAACAATGAAAAATATATGAACAAAATTATTAGTTATTTATGACAAAATTATCATGTACTTTTGTTCTTATGATAAAATATAAAGAATTAATTGCTATCATTAATTGTCATTGTCATAATACTCGGATATGTTAATAAAAACTTGATATTTTTAAAATAATTTTAATTATCTGATTTGGATTATTTATGTCAACAAAATGAACCTTATTTTTTAGCAAACATTTTGAAAAAATTTCAAAGTTATATATCATTGATCTAAAAAAATTTAGGATGGCTGAATTTGTGACAAAAATTAGGATGTGTGTAAGTAAAAATAAAAAAAATTATTTTGATTCGTGAAAATCATCCACCGAATCACGAGGCATTACAAGGATGATGAAAAATACATGTATAAAATTATTACATAAAGTCCAGTTCTAGTGTCACTAAGACCCACAAATGCACAATCAAATTCTCTATCCCAAAACATTGTTGACCTTTTATCAAGGTTCTTAGAAACGACCGAGAAGTCGACTCAAAATTTGGTCTGACCTCTGGGTCAACCAATCCAGTCGGTCTAATTATTGGTCGGACCAATTTTTTGCTTTCTATTTTTTTGTATTTTTTGGAAATATATAATTTATGTAATAAATTAGTAATACCACAATATGTTAAAAATAACATATAAACATACCATTTTTTATAAAATACATCAAATAAAATATCTATATAAATGGATAATCTCGAATCAAAGATAAAATCATAAATTATTGGATTTTTTTAGGCGAACTGTCCAGTCCAACCGGATTTTCTAGGCGAACCATCCAATCCGACCAGAATTCGAACGACTTGCAAGGTTATCATTTTTTTAAGGGTAAAAAAACGTTATTAGTGCCGATTTGCAGTCTGATCAGTCGGAACACATGTTTTAAACCCTGCCTTTTACGGAGAAACTTAGGTGATTGCCTCACAAATAATCTTCGAACCCTTGCAAGAAAACGAAAAAATTGCTCGGAGACAACCGAGGACCCTTCTGAGAAAATTTAGATATTCTCATTAGACTCTCTATTAATGCCCACAACTCAATCGAACCTAACTTAATTTTCTATATAATTAATCAATCTCTCCCCTGCATTCTTTTTATATTTCCATCAATAACCCACCCCAACCTTTTTAAGGACCTCGTGCATATACAAGCAAAGACCAAACTACTACCAAGCGAAAGATGAATAAGCAGATAACTCACATAACACATCAAAAATCAAATCGCTTCAGCCTTCATGTTCCAAACATAAAATATAAGGGAAAAATACATCGAATAAAAAAAAGAAGAATTGAACATGTGAATCTCTTTTTTTTTTAACTTCACTTTATAACTTCTCAAGATTACCAAGATAATTCCCTTTCGTCGATTATTCGTTTCTGTAACATGAGAATCATTATTAGATAAATGGTTGAAGTCCAATTTGTCCATCTCTGGTCACGAATTACATGCTCTACCCTCAAAATTCTTCTACCCTCAACAGACTCTACACTTCATATTTAGGACATATTAGATATCGGCTCATGTCAAAATAGAATTTTTCTCATCTTAGCCAAAAGATATTGATTTTGAACATTTGAGAACGAAAAATGTTAAATTTTTTTATGATAACTTCGTCGTTATCGGTTCACTTTCTTCAAGTGCAGTATCAACATTATTGTTTCCGCCTAAATTTCTCTTCAGTTTTTTATTACCTACTAATACAGACACGTTTAATTTTTTGGGTTATTTTAATTTACTTTTTAAAAGAATAAAATATGTGTAATCTAAATATCATGTAGGTATTTACCATTTAATATTGAAGATTGTAGTTTAACATTTGAAATTTTAGTTTCACATTTTGCTGCCCGATCACTTAACATGATAAGTTACAGACAGACACGTGGTCACCCATTAAATGGTCATATCTGATGAGGGGTGAGGCATGAAGTAGGAAAACCCATGGTCGTTCAAAATTGTTCAAATCAAGCAAGAAAATAGACTTGCAAACCACTTTTGTATCATTGGAACGAAACCATCGAACATCGAAGAGTTTCTTAACCTCTTGACCAATTTTATTGAATTGAACTTCATAAGAAGGAAATACAGAGTTGGGAATCTGCAAGAAACAACCATGAGTCTGCATTTGCATCTCATTATAGAAATGTTATCGTCAAACGAAAAATCATCAAAGGTTGGTCAACTTGTCGATCTCTGTTGGGTAGACTGATCGCTCAGTGGTGTTCCTTAACCTCGAAAAGGCCGTCAGGACCTGAAAACAGATGAACACAATAAGAATTTTAGAAAAACATATTGTTGAGAAAGATATTGACTCTGCAAAAAATTTAATCAGACTTTCCAATTTGGCGTTTATTTGCAGAAAAAAAAATCCATTTGAAAAATGTAAGAAGTGATCTGCAAAAATTTTAGCACCAGCATTCATCAAAGTATAAAGAAAATATGGCAAACTAAATTGATTGACCAGTCTTAAATAGCAAATCGAAAAAAACAAATGATAGCATGACAAATACGGAGTCAGTAGTTTGGTTATAACATGCATTTAATAAGAGATTCCTGCTCCCAAATTAGATATTGGCGTATACTGGTTCAACCAAAGACATTGCATTCTTCCACACCTTCAACATGCCTCAGAAACACAATCACTTATCACATATCACCAATCTAACCAAAATGTATCCCACAAGTTCCAAAACTCGTTACTCTGAAATTCATCTCTTTCAACGAATAACAAGCAATCTTTTCGTAAAAATTAGGCTACAAGAAATAAACATCAGAACTCGACCTTGCAGTAGCAACGCAAATTGCAACAGGTAATCAGATATATAAACCAAATGTGGCTATGAAAGCCAATTTTCCCAATGACATGATAGGATAAAATCAATAAATGAAATGAAGACGAGTATATGCACAAAAAGGTGTATACAAAGCATACCCCATGGGAACTCCTTGTTGCGGATGTGCAAATACGGGTACGCCTGCACAATCACAGAGGTAAACCAAGCTGTCGAGAATATAATAATGTTCTCCTATGTTTGTTTATGATAAAAAAGCAGATTGCAACAATCAACTTCCGAGTCAGGAAAGGCAACCCGTGTCAAACCAGATAAAAGCAGAAGGCAGATTCGAAATTCATCCCGATAGTCCATAGGCAACGTAACAATCTCACAACCGAAGCAAACAACAGGTCGGGAAAGAGAAGACGGTAACGCTTACGGGGGGCTCCTCGAAGTGGTGATGGCCCTTTGATAGGATGTAAAAAGCAAGGGCAGTGCAAGAAACTATCCCACCGTACGTTATCTTCTCCCACTTGCCCGCCTCCTTCGCCTCATCTGATCAACCATTTCATCCAAAACTCAAAATTACAAAAATGCCCAACCATAAAGCTACACATAAAATTCGATCCACTTTATACCAAGTATTTTAGCCAAACAACCCGAAGATTTGAAATTCTAATCAGATTCTGCAAAAGTAAACCCTAAAGATTTAATTCTTCAATTTTAAGGGATCCCGAATCAAAAGCCCTAAATCTATTAAACCTAGAAACAAATAAATTAAAAAACGAATTAGGTCAGAGAGAGAGAGAGAGAGAGAGAGAGAGAGAGGGAGTCACAGGCTACGTCGTGATGAGCGGAGGAAGAGAAGGGACGCTTGGAGCCGGCTCTGGAGCCGCTGCGGAGGGCATTTCGGAGAATTCCCGATCGGATTAGAGGCACCGTCGACATTTCTTTTCCCTTTTCTATTTCTCGTCTCTCACGAATTTCCTTTCAAGGAATCTGTATTTGGGCGAGAGCCGAGAAGACGATCTCCTATGTGGATTTCCATCCACGGGCCTAGTGTTCAGCTCTAGTGGGCCCATTCATTTGCGTGGTTGGCCCATGAAAAATACGGCTATACTGTATTAACCAAGATAAGATGTTATTACCAAAGGGCTTGTAGCCTAACGGTATAAGGAGGTGTTGAGTTGGTGGAGGGAGTGGATACCTGGGGACAATTAGTTTGTCCTTATTTAGGGACAAGGTTAATATAGTCAATTAACCTAATCTACTAATTGAGTTAGTTTCTCTCTCCATTAATAACCACCCCATTAAATCATAATCACCACATCCGTAATCTTATTAATAACCTATATTCTCTCTCTATTAAATATTTTTTTTTCCAAAACATGCCTTTTTTCTTGTTATTACTGGTTCATTGGTTTTTTTTTATACTTTACTGGTTCGTTTTACTAGTTCAATGGTTTGTTTTACTGGTTCATTGGTTTGTTTTGATACTTTTACTGGTTCACTGATTTGTTTTCATAGTTTACTAGTTCGAATCGCTGATTCAATGGTTTGTTTCACTGGTTCACTGGTTTATTTTGATACTTTACTGGTTTGTTTCACTGGTTCGTTTTGCTGCTTTATTGGTTTGTTTTACTGGTTCACTGGTTTGTTTTGATACTTCACTAGTTCACTGGTTTGTTTTATTGATTCACTGGTTTATTTTACTGGTTCACTGGTTTGTTTTACTGGTTCACTGGTTTATTTTTAATACTTTACTGGTTCGTTTTGTTGCTTCACTGGTTTGTTAAACTGGTTCAAAGTTCCAGGCGAGAGAAAGAAGGTGGACGGTTTTTTTGGAAACGTGGTTTAGGAGGAGAGAGAAGGAGAATTAATTGATAATTCGCCTAAAAAAAGGAAGCATTAACTACTAGAGTTTATTTGTTTTTTTGGAAACGTGGGTTTAGGAGGAGAGAGAAGGGGAATTAAATGCTCATTCGCCTAAAAAGTAAGAATAATTTACTAGTGGGAATTAATTAGTTTTGGCAAAAGTCCAAAATATCCCTAAGCATTAATAGCCATTAGATGATCATCTTTTGAAATATATTCTAATCTAATAGCTGAGATGGTTGTCCCTATTTAAGGACAACCTCTATGTAGTCCCCAGGATATCCAAATTCGTTGGTGGAGGTCCAAGGTTCAAACCTTGGCTTGAGCATATGTTGTAATAGAATAGGATTAGAATATGATCTAAAAAACAAAAGATAAGATGTTATTATACAATAGAATCCTAAATATAAATTATAGATATTTCTTTAAGAAGATTAGCTAATGTGATGGTGTATCAATGAACAAAACTACATGGTGATAAAGTAAACTTTAATCTAAATTTTAATAATGGTATCTTTTTATCAACTAATAGTTATTATCAATTTATAGATAACAACTTATATAAGGATATCAAACTTTCACACTAACTAGAAAAATTAAGAACAATTAACACTTTACCAAATTGGGAATTGTTTTTCCTTTAAAAGGAAGGTGTCAAACTATCTCGGTGAAATAATTAATTTAGTTCTAAAATTTTTTCCAATTTAAATTTTCAATCTAAAAAATATTCATATAATTACATATCTTTGAAATAGTACCTAAAAGTATTATAAAGTACATTTATATATATAATGAGAATTAGGTTTATATGGAAATCATAATATCAGATTAGAGAGAAAGAATCAAATTAGAGATTGATAGAAAACAGGGACCAAAAGATAAATTTGGATAGCATATGAGTTAGAATTTATCAAAGTCTAATTATATTCCAAAGAATAATGGGATGGATTGGATCCATATAATAATGTAAAGAAAAAAGCATAGTTTTAAAAAATGTGGTCCCACCGGATATTTTGGACCCAATTCTGGGTCGTTTTTATCTAAAAAATGCAGTTTGGTTGGACTGGTCAATTTTTGATCGAACCGGCCGAATAAAAAAAATGGATGGTTCGATTGAAAATTTGTTCATATATATATTTTCTTTTACTCTACATAACTTATTTACCTATATATTTATATATATTTCAGGAAATTATATTAAAATATGAAGGAAAAAAATATCCGGTCCGACCAGCCAGACAGCCAGTCAGACTGATCGTCCTAGGATCAGACCCAAATCTAGATCGACCACTGGATCGTTTTTAAGAACTATGGAAAAAAGTGAATTAACTAACTAATGATCTTCGTGTTCATATTCATAAGTCCATTTTTAAACATGTTTCAAAATTATCCTCGGAGACATCGAATTGCGTTAAAACTGATTGAATATGCGACTGTGTGTCTAGATATTGGGAGATTGGCACACAATTCATTATTTTATGATTTTTATTTTAGTTTTTCTAAAAGTCTTTAAAATATATATTTTTTTTAGTTTTTGCAAAATGTTGGTGGGATGAGAATACTTCAACGTTTGCCACACGATCTACAATAAGTAATGTGATAATCTCAGTAGAGTTTCGATTTTGGAATTTAAAGAAGGAGAAATCCTGGGTTGTCGACGTCGAGATTGTCCTCGTCAAAGACATTCGTCGAGATACAGTGGATCTCTGAGATCTCCTTCTTTCTCATTCCTTCTCCTTTCTGTAATCTCCCCCCTCTCTCTCTTCCTTCTTTTTTTCAAAAGACAAAAATGTCCTTTGTATGTGTGGGTCGTTAGATCAACAAATTAATTTTTCTTATTGATCTAATAGTCTAAATTTGATCCAACGAGGTGCTATAGCTCAATAGGATTACATCACCAAATCTTTTCCATAATTATGACCCATCCTTTTCATCAATTAAGAGCTATTATCAATTTATAGTAACCACTTGTATAAGGAAATCAAACTGTAACACTAACTAGAACAATTAACACTGTTACCGATTCGAGAATTATTCTTTTTAAAGAAATGTGTCAAACTATCTCGGTAAAATAATTAATGTAGAAAATTTTCCAATTTAAATTTTTAGTCTAAAAAATATTAGTATAATTGCATATCTTTGAAATAGTACCTAAAAATATTTTAAAGCACATTTACATATATAACGAGAATTGGGTCCATACGGGAACCATAATATTAGATTGAGGAGGAAGATTCAAATTAGAGATTGATAAAAAACGGGGACTAAAAGATAAATTTGGATAGTATAAATGAGTTAATATTTATCGAAGTCTAATTTTATATTCAAAGAATAATGGGTTGGATTGGATCCATACTTGAACTCTATTATACACCATAATGCTATATAAAAAAAGCCGATTAACTAAATAATGATCTTGGTGTTCATATTCCTAAGTCCATTTCTAAACATGTGTTAACATTGCCATCATGTTCAAATTGCGAGAAAATTGTTTGAACATGTACGTGCGTGTCTAGTTATTGGGAGGTTGGCTCACAATTCATTATTTTATGATTTTTGTTTTAGTTTTTCTAAAAGAATTTAAAATATATATTTTTATTTAACTTTTGCAAAATGTTGGTGGGATGAGAATACTTCAAACGCGTGCCACACGATCTACTGATGATGTGGTATATCACATTGGCAAACAACACTTGACATTTAATCGCAGAATACTGAAGAAAAATGTGGAGAATTAAAAGATGAACACTCATTATCAATATCGAAAATCTTTCATTATTCATGGCAAATGCCATATGCCATATTCTTTATTAAAAACATCTAACAATTGAGTTCTAATATATCTCTCACATATCAAGGGCTTCCATACGGTCATGAATACGTTTGAGGACACGTATTATGTACTTTTGGACAATTAAAAGCTCGTTCAAACTAAGTTTGTTAGCTTCAACATGGGGCGGGGAGCCACCAGTCATGATCTTGTTCATAAGATACTTCCCAACACGGTCAATCTCGTCTTCTCCCTGGTTTCGGTTAACGATGGCCTGAAGCTCACGCTCTTGATTGGACTCGCCTGAAGGACTGAAGCTTATCATCATGACTGTAACCCAAAGAATAGGCATGGCATTAGCACCATGAGAGAGAGTCACAAGAGCACTCGCTGCTACATCAGTCGCATCGCGACGATCAACTTCAGGTTCTTCGAAGGAAGATCTGTTTCTCTTAGACATATTGTAGGGGAGAGAGAGAGAATAGATGATGGATAACAATTGCTTGGAATATTTTGTGTGCGGTGAGTTGAAGAGAGGTACCCTCTATTTATACTGTGTTTCACCGGATATTTTTAGAAACCATAAAGTGGTGATAAATTCGTTGTTGTAGATTTTATGGAAGGTAATTCTAAACAATTATATATTATATTTTTTTATAATTTTAAAAAATATAGGAATGCTATACAGCGTAACATTTTAATACGAGTTCCATATTTGATGAAATCTATTCCATTTCAGAATTCTGCTATGAAAATAAATATAGAAAGAATTAATTGCTATCTATAATTGTTAAGGCCCAAGAACCCGGTAGTGACTAAGGTCGTTAAATTTAGGATCCCGCTACAGATCGTTTGTGTATAGAAATAATGTAAATTACAAGTTCATAACACAGTTCATAAAATCTCACCAAATAGTCAAAATTATAAAAAATAACTAAGATTAATAACCTTAACATAATTTGTTTTTCTAATTAATTGTTTATATAATTTTTTAATTGTAGGCTATATAAAGTAGTTTGACGAGCAATAAAAAATAAAATAAATATCAAATTTAGGTAAAAAAAAAATTAGTGACAAAAATGGTAGAATAAAAATATGGACTTAAATAAATCTAAAACTCTTAATTTCGGAGCAATGACTTAACACAAAAATATTAATTTTGGAGTAATTTAAATATTCAATATAAATAAATCGTGTTATTCTAAATATAAGAATATAATAGTATTGATATCTATAAGCATAATTTTATCATACGATTTAAGATTAGTTGATCGACATTTATTTTTAAAATATATTTTAAAAATATTATATTAAGTATATTAGATTTTTGTTCAATAATAAAGAATACCAACAATTTTAGTGCAGATCTAAAATTTACATTATCATTCACTCTTTTTTCTTAAAGAGTTGAGAAAGATCCAATCGCTCTAACATGTAAGATCGTGAGATCTAACTAGTTATAACTAAGATCCTACTAATCTTACTCAATTAAGATCTTGCATAGACCGCGGCTTATTTTACCATGTCCAATCATAAGATCTTAAAATTTCTAGAATTAATAGTAGATCTTAACAACTTTGGTAGTGAAAAATATCGAGAAAAAAAATGCAAGGTTTAATTTTAAAATTTTAAACGCCCCATAAATGCTCGCTGAAATTTCAGCCTAAATCATTATTGAGCTCATGTTGAAAAGAATTAGATGAATGCAGATTGGAGTTTGGAGTTTGGAGTCCTACTGAGATCAAATCACCCCGACAGAGTGAGAACCAAATTATAATGCGACTTATAAGAACCATTACGTTAACCCAAATGATATACATAGTACTCGCGTGTCACCTTGCCATTGTAGGTCTAGAGCTATTGATAACCTCGTTCGGAACTACATGACTCAAAACAAGACTTAAATTTTTTATATCATGAAAGCAAAACTCGATTCAAAAATTAATCATAGAATCTCACATATAAACAACAAACATCAATTTCTGAGCTTTGGTATAAAATAAATCTACAACCTTAATAAGCCTAAACAAAACCTAACTGATACAAACAAGCAAGACAAAACCACCACCCAACGAAACAAGGATAAGCAAATAACTAGCATCAATTACCATAACATAACACATCGAAAATCAGATTGTTTCAAAACGTAAAACTAAATGGAAATAAAAATATATCACATTGAAAATAAAACAATTTACCTGAAAATCTCGCTATATATTTTACTTTATAACTTCTCAACATTACCAAGGTAATTCTTTCTTGCTCGTTATTTTGTTTTTTTTTATATTAGAATCTTTGTCAGAAAATGAATTGATAAATTGAAAATTTGACATAGCGATACAAAGAATATATGGCTTGACATAAATCCATGTTCAATTCCTGATATATTTATCTTTAAAAGAAAAGCCCAATAACTGGTCACAGATTACATGCTCTGATGCTCTCCACTCTCACACGGCCTTGAATTTGTATTGCGTCCACCAGCATAACTGTTTGCCATGTCTACGAGCATTTCAAAGAGAAATTTCAAGGGACATTGAAAATTGTTCATTGCTCTTGAATGCAATTACTTATAATAAAGTGACATCAACGAATCGGAGAAAAAAATAATTCTTATTACATATGAAAATTTTGAATTTTTAAGATACATGATTATTAAAAATGATTTTTTTGTTAATGAATTTATAAATGCCAAAAAATACATCTTTTATAAGTCACCCATAATCTTGATATACACTTCGTTAATAATATATTTTGAAAATTTTAAATGATTTTATTTGAATATTAATATCAGGTGGACTTACATTTCTAACACATATTGACGAGATGATTTCAAAATAAGTGATTTAATGAAAAATTTATAGGATATTTGTAAATGATAACAAAAAAGCAAAAAAAAAGTGTGTTGGTTTATGGAGTGAGGTACGGTGTGAGTGAGAAAATAATCTGCATTGAAAATGAGAGATTTTAGGCATAGTTTTCAATACCGTTTCAGAGGTCATGTCAGTTTTTGCGTGGAATTCGATTCTATCAATATTACCGGTTGAACAGGTGGACGAACCAAATTTTTTTGGGAAGAGTTTAACTTTGATATTTGTGGTTTGAGCGATTTTGCATGATGATCCTGAGCTTCTAAAACGCAACTCGTGATCCTTAGGTTGGTTGATTATTTTGCGATGTAGCCTCGGGTGACTTTTGAACCAAAAAAATAATCCGAACCAAAATATCGTGGCATTTTGATGGTGATGGGGCATGCACAATGTCTTGTGACGTGGACATATAAAATTTCATTTTCAATCCCAAATTCTAACCAAAAATCCCCAATTTCTAACCCTAATCGGCCACCACCATCACCAACCTCCGCTCTCCCAAACCAAGTCCATAACAGGAACAAACTTGCTTCCATTAAATTTCACATGGCACTTCCTGGACCCAATCAAAGGCTGCCACCGTCCCTCTCCCTCTCCGGGCAGTAATCCATCATCCTCCTCTTCTCTACCTCCTCTCCCTCTACGGAATTGCCATTGGTTAATGTCGTGACTTCGAATTTCCCGATGCTGTTGGATAGATAGAATCCTGGTGAGCCAAAACCCCGACATCCTGTTAGGGGGAAGAGCATGAGCCTGGAGGAGCGTCGACTACTGCATCCCTTGCTTGAGTCCAAATTGATGATGTGGATGCTCGGGGAGGGCCTCTGCAAAAGTAGGTCGTGACCTTCCCCCTCATGAGCACTTCCTGAGTGTCTACTAAGACCACCGGCCAGGTTCCCAACCGGAGATGACTCCGATGGCCATACCTATTTCTGGAGAGGAGAGTCCTCAAGGTGAGCAAGAAGGCCCCAATTGTCTCCACTCGGTCTGTGACTATTACTATTTTGCCTCTCACCAGCCAATCGGCGCCGCTTCCCTAGCGCTTCGTCCAGGAGGTCAGCTTGCCGGGATTCCATTGAGTAGGGTTTTTTTTGGAATGAGAATGGGATGGAGATTGATGGGTCAAGGAAAGCAAAATTAAAACTCAACTTTTTAATTAAAACTTACTAAATTAAAAGGTGGGGTTTTGGTATTAAAAAGTGGGATTTAAAAAAAGAGAAGGAAAATTTGTGATTAAAATAGATATTTGTTCATAGCCATGTCATCTAACACACAACAAGACATTCGAGCAAAATAATCCTTTGTGGAGTGTTATATCAACACGCCACATAGGTTCAGATTATTTTTTTGGTTCGTAAGCCACCCGAGGATATATCGCAAAATAATCAACCAACCTCAGGATCACGAATTGCGTTTTAGAAGCTCAGGATCATCATGCAAAATTGCTCAAACCACAAGTATCAAAGTTAAACTTTTCCCAATTTTTTTTGACATAGTTTCACCATATATACAAATATAAAAAACTAATAACATCAAAGTTCATTCCAAAAAAAATTGGCATAGTTTCGCCATATATATACATATAGAATTTAAGGTTTAAGATATATAAGTCTATAGTTAGGGTTAAAGTTAGGGTTAGGGTTAATGGTTGAGGGTTTAGAATTAGAAATTTATATTAAGTCACTATTCAAACAAAAATTATATTATTCCAACCAAAATTATTTAAATACATGTGCACATAAATTTTTTTCAATTATATAA
>SOPF01028254.1:261901-272879 GCA_012979155.1 Hypericum perforatum | reverse complement strand
TTACACCTTCACTAAAAACAATTTCTAAAGATAAGAAAAGTTGGATTAATTTAATAAAAAGATTTATTTGGTTGGAATTTAGCTATAATTGTTTTGGACTAAATTGACATAAAGTAAAAAGTAGGAATGAGTTGGCCTAATTGAATAGGGATTTTTCCCCCTATAAAAGGCAACTCTTGTGAACATTTTGAGATATCCAATTACCAAGAAATACACTCAAAAAACGGAAATCAAGGTTTAGTACTAAATTTCCGTAAGATATACATAAAAGGACATTCGTGAGAATTAGTCCTTCGATCCAAGAAATTGTGATCGGGATTCGACCGGTGCCTCATCAAAGTCATTCCGGAAGTTTGTACAAGCTCGCATCAAGAGGTAATATCAATTTTATTGCTTTAATTTGCAATTAATTGATTTTTACATAATGTATAATTATTTGTTAATTATGCATTTAAAATCCAACAAGAACAAAAGAAGACAATATAATACAAGATTGTAAATTGTGATACATATATACATAAAATTCAACCAAAAACCAAAATTTTTAGTTTCCTACTATGTGTTAAATTTGGTTTTGCAAGCGTGATTAATGGCACAATAATTGCATAAGCATAACATAACTAAAATGAACAGTTATAAATATTATTTGGTTTAACGACATAAATCGTATATTATTTTACGGATATTTTAGCATTAGATCCCTCACAATTATAATTTGGTGTAGATATTTACCTATTAAAAAGAAATACGTGACATGGTGATCTGGAATTGGCCGGCTTATAAATGTTGAAACGGTGGACCAAGTCCATCTAAGTAAAACTATTATTTCATCGTGAAAAGAACAACTTATCTAGATTAGGATCATATAAATTGACAAAACTTTTGAGAAGAGTCACAAAATAACATTTTTCGTAGCTCGATTCTTAGAATTCAAACTCAAAACAATATTTCTATGGTTGAAGCCATCTCTTATCAGTAGCACTTTGTTTTGGAAAAAACTTACCCTTGTCCTACATTTCATAAACAGTGGGGAAAAAATTGCAGCAAACTTTTGTGAAAAATAAGGTGGAAAAGATTGCAGGCTTTCTCCGGCTTCAGATGTTTTGGACTTTCTTCTGTTTCTCTTGGTGCAGAGTTTAAGGACACTCTTAGATTCACATGGGGGCGGCTCGATGTTCAGAAAAAACATGTAAAGACATCAAGTGTCACCTTCATGAAGAAAGCTTAATCATGATGGTATTTAATAAATTATGGTAAACTTTTTATCCTGGTTCGACACTTACGATGTGCAGACAATTATTGCCGAGGTTCGGCAAATGTGTAGAGTTAATCATAACATGTAACATCAGAATTTAGTACTCTGCCACTCTTAATTAATTTTTAATTGTATGGTTTCTTTATCTAATTTCATTATTAACCAACAAAAGCAAAAGCACATCCATCAGGCGTGATTCGCTCGTCTCGTACATATCCAGTTCATTATATTTTTCTCATTGGGAACGTTCTTCCCTTTTGTTAGTTCGCCTTTTTCATCCACCTATAAAATAATAAGATGACAATATTTGCAATAATCTACACTCCATTGGCAAATGGCAAAGATCTTTTTTGGCATTAGCCAATAGCCACCCGCCAATGGAATGTACACTATTGTCTAGATCACGCTTGGTGTGGTTTTTATTGGCAAAAAACTATGTGAAAATTTTGGAATACGAAATCAGATTGTACAATTCATATTTTAATTGATTTCGTATTTACTTCAAATTAAAATTTTCATATGAAATAAAATAATGTGGGGTTAATATCCGCTTAGCAACTATTGAGAAAAGCAATAAATCAGCATTTTAAACAAGCTGCTGCTTCCAAACATATTCCATTTGAAATCAACCCAAGGCGAAAGCATAACTGAGCTAACTTCCTGAAATATTCAAAACGTATCAGATGCCAAATCCTGCACCAACAAAATTTTGGACAAAACCTGAAACTACAACAGCATATCTACCAAGCTTATGTTACAGTCATCTGGTACAGCTTATTCTAGTGACTACTGCATTCCGATAGATCTTCGGTCCGGCCTGAGCAATTTTAAGACAACCTGAACTGATTTTAGTCACTATTGCTTTGTCAATATCATCCAATGGGTGATGCTACCATTGAATCTTCTATCGTGAATGAGACATCCTCTTGATTAATGAAGAATTAGTTTCTTCCTAATTATCTTCATGGACTGCTCTCCAATCACCTTGTTCGTTTCTCTGGCCGAAAAATCCAACGTCTGTTTCTTTGCACCTTCAGTAGATACGTCTGATAAAACGTCACTGGTGTTTTGAAGATATTTGCTCGTATCATCGTTTCTCGAGATTCCGGAACAATGCCAGCTTTGCAGATGGCTCCAGATGCAAACTATCTTTTCACACTGCTTTGAATCAAAGATGATACTTCTGCTTCAAGCTCAACAATTTGGCTCTTGTTTTTGGCAATTTCAGATTGCAACCGATCAATTCTGTCAGTAGCCGACTGATTTCTGCTGACTATAACCTCAGGGGAAGAATATAAAAGGAATGTTATTTCATTTATTTTCGAAATCGGCGAATAATTTCCCTAAGGATTAAGGGATTATTCATGGACGGTAGCCCTACTTGAACTTTCCATAGTTGTTGCTGCATCTGAGTAAGTTTTTTCCTAGCAAGCTTTGTGCAACGGGCTCAAACGATTTAGGGAAGGTGGGAATCGGTGAAGACGAGGATCACCATTTGCTGTTTTGTGACCATAAGCATCCCTAGGATCAGAGACAGGACAGAAATACGTTTAGTAGAGGTCGGAAAATCAACATTTAGGAATGATCTACGATCAAAAGAAAGATACATATATGACAATGACAAAAACATAATCAAGCAATAAGAACAGAGAAACCAGAAGAAAAATCTTCATGTGGTATTGTTAATGGTGTGTGATCCTGTAGGCCAGCCGGATTCAACTGCAGACGAGGGAAATGTTGTCATTGGTAGACAGGAACACTGACCGAATGGTTTTTCGCCAGAGGTGTGTAACAGATATTGATTTGCCACCGCTGGTTGATCTTGCGCGAAGGTACATTGTAGCGTGAAAAATTCCTTTCCCTGTTTCCGCAGGCTTCGAAGTCACACCGTCTTCTTTCCCCTTACCCTTGTGATTCATCACATTAGCACACGGAAGTGAAGACATGACGAAATACATATACGTAACGATGAAAATGGCCTTCCCCGGTCTTTGTTTTCCAGTTTCAACGCAATTCAAGACCCTCCATTGTCTAAAAAATTAAGGGAGGCCTGCAATACATATAGCCTTCAAGATGCTCAAGAAGAGAGGATTTATAATGAACACTTTCTTATAACAAGAAGAACATTAATACGAATCTTACTTACTGTGGGGATCATTGGTCACGCTTCTTTGGTCGCGCTCTTAGTCAGCTGGGGAAGCCATTCTATTGAAGCTAGGCAACATAGAGGAAGTCAACTGAAGTTTACTTGTCCGCATTGGGGGGCCTTTTTCCCATAAAATACCTCTACTGATACATATATATTGAGTCCGTATATAAATTCAGTTTTTTTATTAATATATATTGATGCATTTGGAGATTCAAACAGAAAAAAAAAATTGAATGGATTGAATCACTGCTTGGTGACGCGTCACCAATATTGTATTACGAGCAGGATATTTCCAGGATATAACAAAGTAGCAGATTGTTTTAAAATTCAAATACGACGAAGTGACAAGGTACACAAGTCAATCAAGGTTCAAATAAAAACAACAAAACAACAACGATAAACGGCGGCCAAACAACAGCAAAGGGGGAGACATTATGAGACATTGTCATCCTCAGTATTCTTCGTTGTCATCCTCTTCTCCCTCACCGGACTCAGCACCAACCTCCTCATAATCCTTCTCCAGGGCAGCCAGATCTTCACGGGCTTCGGAGAACTCACCTTCCTCCATACCCTCACCTACGTACCAGTGGACAAATGCCCTCTTGGCGTACATGAGGTCGAACTTGTGGTCAATGCGGGAGAAGACCTCGGCCACACTGGTGGAGTTAGAGATCATGCACACAGCCCTCTGGACCTTGGCAAGGTCGCCGCCAGGAACCACCGTGGGAGGCTGGTAGTTGATACCGCACTTGAACCCAGTCGGGCACCAGTCGACAAACTGGATGGTACGCTTGGTCTTGATGGTGGCAACAGCAGCGTTCACATCCTTGGGGACAACATCACCACGGTACATCAGACAACAGGCCATGTACTTGCCGTGGCGAGGGTCGCACTTGGCCATCATGGAGGAAGGCTCGAATGCGCTGTTGGTGATCTCAGCAACTGAAAGCTGCTCGTGATAAGCCTTCTCAGCAGAAATGACGGGAGCATAGGAGGAAAGCATGAAGTGGATCCTCGGGTATGGGACCAAGTTGGTCTGGAACTCGGTGACATCCACGTTCAGGGCACCATCGAACCTCAATGAGGCAGTCAGGGAAGATATCACCTGTAACACATCCGAAACATCAGCCTTTTTTACACCAGACAACCCGAGTTCAGATTAGGTAAGGCTGTACATCAGAGCAACAGCATACCTGAGACACCAAGCGGTTGAGGTTGGTGTAGGTGGGGCGTTCAATGTCAAGTGAACGCCTGCAGATATCATAGATGGCCTCATTGTCGAGAAGGACGGCAACATCGGTATGCTCCAAGAGGGAGTGGGTGGAGAGGACACTGTTATAGGGCTCAACAACCGAGGTTGAGACTTGGGGTGAAGGGTAGACAGTGAAACCGAGCTTGGATTTCTTTCCATAGTCAACCGACAAGCGTTCCAAGAGGAGGGAACCGAGACCTGAGCCAGTACCTCCACCAACAGCATTGAACACGAGGAATCCTTGGAGACCTGTGCAGTTGTCAGCAAGCTTTCGGATGCGGTCCAAGCAGAGATCAACAATCTCTTTCCCAACTGCCAAAAAATGAACGTATTAATACAATTAATCAAATGTACGTACAAGGTAACAACATCAAAGAAAAAAACGAGTCAGGTAGGAGACATTACTGGTGTAGTGTCCACGGGCGAAGTTGTTGGCTGCATCTTCCTTACCACTGATAAGCTGCTCAGGGTGGAACAGCTGGCGGTAGGTCCCCGTCCTCACCTCGTCAATGACAGTGGGCTCAAGGTCAACAAAGATGGCACGAGGGACGTGCTTCCCGGCACCAGTCTCACTGAAGAAGGTGTTGAAAGCATCATCACCTCCACCCACAGTCTTGTCACTGGGCATCTGGCCATCAGGCTGCATAGATATATACACACAACAAATCAAAACATAAGATCACACGGTCGCCTGTAAAAATAGAAATGACATTTCAATAAATGAAGATTATATTAGCAAGCTCCTAATGAAAAAAGTATTGATGTTCAAAGCACGGCAGCAGATATGGTTAAAAATCTGCACAAAACAACAACGGATCCAACCGTTCCTTCACAAAGCAACGCAGTGAAACCAATCTCAGCGAAACGACCTCAGATCTAATCATTTTATCAACCAAAAATTACAATGAACACGGCAGATCTCGTAGATTCACATCAAAACACAGTGAAAACCGATATAGAACGTATAATGCGAGGCTAATTAAGTCATTCTTAAGGCAGATCCACGAAACAAAGACTAGATCTCCAATGCGAGGCTAATTAAGCCATTTTTAAGCCACACCTACGAAACAAAGACTAGATCTACAATGCGAGGCTAATTAAGCAATTTTTTAAGGCAGTTATACGGAACGAAGACTAGATCTACACTCCAGATCCGAAGGACCTTAGACTAGATCTAAGAAATTACCTGAATGCCATGCTCGAGGCAGTAGAGTTCCCAGCAGGCGTTCCCGACCTGGATACCGGCCTGACCGATGTGGACGGAAATGCACTCCCTCATCTTCGCCGGAGAATGACGGACGCCGGAAACTAAAATCGGAATTCGGTAGCCGGAGGAAACGGGAGGATGGGGTCGGCGTTTAATAAGACGCCTTTGGAAATCGCAAGAGAAGGATGGCCGAAACGGTCTCGGCTCGGGGTTATAAAGGAGCGGGAAGTGTGAGGTGGGGAGTTAATTTTTAGGGTGTGGGGGGCGTTAACCATGGTTAGCTTAACTGGATTGGTTGGCATGTGATTTTCTGTTTTCTGGGAGGTGTGGCCAGGCTGGAATGAGTTAAGATTTACTGTTTTCTTTTTCTTTTTCTTTTTCTTTTTCTTTTTCTTTTACGGTGAATTAGATTTAACCATGATCAAAGTCGTAGTATCTTCTCCTTCGTATTGGTTTGGAACATAGCTATAGAAATATAGGGATGGCACAAATTACCAAATTTTCATATTTCAAGAGTCGGACGTTACGCATATCTATAATATAATATGTTGATTTTGAGTGTCTATTGTATAGTAAGATTAATATATGATCAAAATATTCATTCATTTTTTAAAATGTCACACTTCGAATTAAAATTTGATTAAAGATAAAACTATCATTATCTAAATTATCTAATTTGCAAATAAAGGTATCATGAGTGATTTCCGATGAAATGTAATCCAAAACCATCCATCGCAAATTGACGTCATCTAAATATTTTGGATATTTCTATTTTTAACTTTTTAGAAAAATTAATATCAGATCTGTGTATTTAAACTTTGAATAATCATTAAAAGGTCTTCGATGTATAAAAAATTATGTTCTAGAATGTCATTTGACATTTTTTCGGATTTTTGTCATCAAAATAACAAAAAATACTCTTAACAAACAAAAAACAATCTTCTACACTAAATCATGTTCGATTTGCTATGGTTGAGGGCTTCCACTTAATTTTCTGTCTAACTAGTCACTTGATTTGATTAGGACTCATGGTGGTGTAGCAAAGAATACTAAGTCCCTAGCATTCTTTTAACATTAGGGCAAATGATCTCTATGAATTCATGAAGTTCTTGAATTCTCCAAAATATAAATTTTGGACATACGATTTCTTAATTTGTCCTGTCACATATTAATTAGCAAAATTGTCCTGCTCTTTTTCTTTTTTGTTCATTATCACTTATCAGGCTCGCTCCTTTGCTCCGTACAAGCCATGCAGTTAATATTAATAAAATAATGTACCTATGCTCCACATGCTTAAGTTTGAGCTTATTTCTGTTAATTTTTTCTTTTGGTTATAACCAATGGCATTTGAGAGTTATTCTATGCATCAACTCGAAAAAGTTAGATTGCACACGTCTATGTGGTGTGTACATGTGTACGTGATCCATGATTGTTGGATTGCGTGCACAAACTAAATTTTACGATCTAGATCTTTCTTGGATTGACGTTCTAAAATCTCCTAGATCTATGATTTAGATCAGTTGTGCATGCGATCGACGGTCCAGATCGTCTGCACATGTACACACGATAGAATTATGAGTATAGTATCTATTTCGGCACGGATTGCTTTTATATTTTTAGTGATCATGATTCTCGAGAATATTTTTTACTTTCCTTTCCGAGCACTATTGCTATTATATTTACTACTAAAAGCTTTTTTATTTTTTATATTGAAAGTTTCAGCACATAATTAATAAATAATTATGTGTTATCCTTCATCTAATCAATAAATAAATAAATTAATAAATAATAAGACTTATTTGGTGTAACATGCTCGTCCGAAGATCGGGTAACGAGATACTGTCATTGGTCAGATTATGACCACAGACGAATCAGATAAACAATTTTCACAAGTTTCCTTGTTTTGCAAAATATGAGAACTTCGGAGACTAACACTAAATTTGTCCGTTGTTGCGCGGATATTTATTCCAAATTTGCTGAAAGGTCATCCATCTTTTTTCTCTCTTTTATATGGAAGTCCATGCAAAATTGTCAAAATCGAGATTCCACTAAAAAATATTTCAACTTAGAAAAAAAAATGTAGATCACAAAATCGTATAATGAATTATAAGATTCCATGTAATTGACAAAATAATAAAAATATATTAAGGAAATAAATTTAACATAAATTTTTTTAATACAATAATAAATCATAAATACTCATTGTCTCAAACATCATTTTAAAATATAATTTTTTCAAACTCATCTCAAAAACTTTAATTCAACAAAGTATTCAAGATTTGTATAAATAGCCATACATTAAATATAGTTAGAATTAGAGTTACAATTATGATTATAGTAAGAGTTTAATGGTAATTTGTATTATATTTAATATTTACGTCAAAAATTCAGTGTTCTATTGATATTATTCCTAACAAAATAATTTTTAATTCGGAAATTTGAATTCGGAAATAAAAAAATCTACTGCTTTAAATCATAGATTTCACGATTTTAAAATTTATAGTTACCTCATGAATTTTAACAATCTCTCAATTTTTCAATGATATGTATCTCTTTTTGAAACGTAAAATCCTGCAATTTTAAGAGTTAAATCTAGAGTTAAATTTTGCTTTAACCAACATTTTAACCCTAAAGAGCTTGTCAACACACTTAGAAGCATGATTTTAAAAATCTCGGTCTTATCGACGGTCCGACTTGATCGAGCATGAAAGCGGGTCATTTTTAGGGTAAAAAACAAAGTGTAGTTGGATCAGACAAATTTTGGTCAAACTAGATAGTTCGCACAAAAATCCAGTCGGACCAGACTGTTTGAACGAAAATTTGGTATGTTTATATTTTTTATTATTATTAGTTTATTACATAAATTATTTACATATATACCCATATATATTTCAAAATATTACATAAAAATAAAAATAAAAAAATCTAGTCAGACCAGTAGTTGAGCTGGTCAGACTAGCTAACTTGAAGGTCAGACCCAATGAACTAGGTCCGACCTCCGAGTCATTTTTGAGAACCCTGCTTAGAAGAAGTCTGTTGGGCTTTGGCTTTAGGTCCCCTTAATGAACCGAAAACCATTTTGTACAATAATGAATGTCCAAAAACATTTTGCCCAATAAATATGTATACAGGTAGCATGTAAAGTTATTTATTAGGGATGATCAGGAATACAAAAGGTACTAATGTGAAATATTTCCATTTTATAAATGGACATCCTTTTTATAAATGTACATTTCAACTAACCCTTTTTCATATTTCCAAACAAATTCAAATAGTCGAGTGATTTTTTTCTAAGCAGTGCTACTATTATATTTACGGGAGGGGAGGCAAAAAACACGCCCGCAAAAAGTTAATAATAAATTATTAAAAATATATAAAGTTGACCCACAAATTTTTGTCCTCTCTCTCCCTATAATATCAAAATCTCAACATGATCATATTACAAAGTCAATCCTATAAATGATATTATGAGGGGTAAAGAATTTTTGTTCTTTCTCTCTCTCTCCCTATCTCTTTCTCATAATAAAACATATTGTAGTCCCTAAAAAGTAAAAAACCCCTTGTCTTTTCTCCCTTCTGCAGCAAGTTTTACTCCCATCTCCAACAAGGTTTTTTCCATGGAGAGAAATGTGCTCAGGGAGATTGGAAGGTAACATGAAATGTCCCTCGTCCCCATTGCTGACCATCCCCAGCCTTCATTGAAGCTCCAATAATTTGTGGGTGATAACCCTAATTTGAATCATTACATCATTTACATCCTGCAATGTCAACAGGTATCTCTGTCTCTATGGGTTTGGGTCAGTAGGTGGGTTTTAGAGGGTTTATGGTTTTAGGAAGCGTAGTGGTCCCGAGAGCTTAGTGCTCGGTTTTAGTAAGGGAACAACAAACAATTTTGTGGAGATCTTATTTGTGGATCGAGAGAAAAAGGAAGAAGATCCATGTTATGCAAGTTTATGGTGGTCATACCTTTTGTTTGTGTTTTTTTTAATAAAATTTGGATTTATTAATTCAAAAAATAAACACATGCTTGTTGAGCTGCCTTAAAGATTCTGTGTGTTCTGATATTTAAGTTTTTCTAGAACATATTGACCTTATAGATTTTATGTGTTTTTGGTAATTAAAATTTCTTAGAACATATTGGCCATTGGAACTCATGGATTTGAGAGGAGGCCTTCATTTGTTGGTCCATGTGAAATCCTCAATTCTCCTGTAACGATATAGTTTTCATATGTCCATGTGATAAATGTGTAAATAATGTAAAATGTAAATAATTAACTAGATTATGTAAAATTTGTTAGTTCATTTGTTGTGTATAATGTAAAATTTGTTACTGTTTATTGTAACATTTGTGTATAATGTAAAATTTGTGTAAAATTTGTTGTAACATTTGTTGTAACATGTGTGTTGTAAAGTTTGTGTAAAATTTGTTGTATCATTTATTGTAACATTAGTGTATAATGTAAAATTGGTTATTGTTTATTGTCATATTTGTTGTGTGTAATGTAAAAATTGTTGGTTCATTTGTTGGACCAATTAGATTATGTAAATAATGTATAACATATACATATGTAATTAACAAGAGATAGGCTTAGCAATTTCATAGACATTATCTTTAATTCTGTCGATCATCATCTTGCTGCAGGCTTCTTTACTTTTATCAGAATCATTTTTTTTCTTCCCCAAAATGCAGATATGCGAAGATGTTCCAGCAGCACTGCACTCACATGTACCAGGTTCATCCTAGCCCTTGATCGAGATACTCCCAAGCATGTATTCAATTGAAATAAGTGTCCCCGAGGAAGCTTGCATTGGCTTCTCTGACCTAATGCATCACTATTATGTATGACGTAAGTATACAACTTCCTAACTTTCTTATACACCTTTGGCATTTTATTATGGTGTTTTGATACACGCTATTTTTTGTTGTTAATATATTCATCAATTTGTTACACTTGCTCTCGACCCTTCCTCAGAAGTTAGAAAGGTTGTATGCACATTTTTCACTTAGCTAATTAAGCACTCACAAATTTTCTAGAGGTGAATAATTCCAAATATCTTCTCAAGTTCCAGATTTTTTATTTTAGTTGTTTCTCTCAACATTGATTTGTGTCCATT
>SOPF01028254.1:134374-258305 GCA_012979155.1 Hypericum perforatum | reverse complement strand
CAAAGTAAATCCCAGAAATGACCTTTTGAGGGTTAAAGAATTGTTGTTCTCTCTCTCCTCACACAAGGATACATATTGTAGTTCTTAAAAAAGTATAACCTCGCTTTTCCCTTCTCCGGCAAGTTTAATTTTCCCACTGAGAGAAATGTGCTGAGGGAGACTGGAAGGTTACTTGAAATGGCCCTCGATCCCACCGCCAACCATCCCGGACTTGGTTGGAGCTCCGATGGCTCGCAGGTGACAACTCGAACTTGAATCATTACCTCATCTACATAAAGCAACGTCGACATGTCTCTCTCTTCTTTGTGTATTTTTTTAAATAAAAAATTATTTATTAATTCCAAAATAAACACATGCTTGTTGGACCGCCTTAGATAATTAATGAGAGAGACAAATTAGGTGAGTGATTATGATTTTAAATTTTAATTAGGTGGGTGGGTAGTTAAAGATATTTAATAGAGAGAAAAAATAACCAAATAAGTAGATTAATAGTTTGACTAAATTACCCTTTGTCCCTAAATATGGATGTTCTATGGTGTCCACTCCCTATAGTGTAGTGGCATGGAGAGAAGGGTTATAAAGAGACGGCCTATTGATTGAAGGAGGATGGCAAAGGAGACGTCGCAACTCGCAAGGCATTTGTTTTAGTGCGTGCGACTTTTTTGTTGACATGTTTTCTTTTGATGAAAATAACAATATTTATGTAAATTAAGTCCACTAATATATATCTAAATTTAATATAATTTCTTAAGATAAAATTTATCAATAATTATTTTTAAATAATGTTTCAAAAAATTTAATTCAAAATATTTTAGTTAAATTTAATAAACTAATATCTAAATATGTTTTGGTGAAACTTTAGTTGGTGTATTTTGTGGCGGGTCAAAAGCCCTTTTCAACTTACCCTTTTCAACATATTTGCGCTTTTTTTATTGGAGATACTACTCTCTACTTGGGGTTTGCTGGGACTTGTATAAGTTTTGTTATTATATTAAATAAGACTTTGCTGATCATCAACGATACCTAATAGTCAAATGGATTGTAATAATATAACACGTTCTAAATACCTAGGAAGTGAATCATACCTTAAAAAAAATCAACAGTACCATTATAAATAGGTAATCGAACTTTTTTTTCATGGGCAGTGTAGGACGGACATAATCATTGGGCTACCCGCTTTCGTGGATTACGGGCCTGTGGGCTTCATGCTATCACCTCGACAGCCTCTTAAATTTGTTTCCTTTGGATGTTTCGAGTAGGAAGTAGAATTATTTTAAACAGTATAGAATAAAAAATTTGACAGTGTTGATATATTTTTTAATATTAATATAGTTTGTATGTCAATATTATCATATATAAATTTTTGTGGAAAAACACAAAAATTTACATAAAAAATACACAAAATGTGCATGTCATTGTGGACAGATAAGATAACTCAATATGACATACCAAATATACTAATATTTAAATACAAAATATGTCAATAGGATCCATCATTTTATGATCTCAAATTTTTTTGACATAAAAAATTTTCACATGTCAATATAACACACAAAATATGACAATGTTGAAAAATAAAATATGACAACATAATCTAATTTTATTGTGTACCATTTGAAATAGTTTTTCAATCCGCACTCAATTCAAGACCACGCATCAATCTCTTCCAAAAGCTTCCAATTTGGTGGTGTTGTGAAATTTTTTATTATCCAATTAATTTAATACTTTTTTATATACTCGACAGAGAAATAACACAAACAAAGAGGGATATGCATTGAGAGATTGGGGGAGGTTAAGAGATCTGAAAATGTAACAGGATAAAATAATAACACAAGATCCTCTACAAATTCCAAGGATCAAAATAAAAGCTCACCATTGCCTAAAAGAAATATAAAACCCCAAAAACTTACCCATTCTGGTAGGTGGCCTAGGTCGCTCGGCTTCTATTACATTTTCCGAATATTAAGCTGTCGATTTGTAATGTTAAAATCAATTATGACTTCACTAACCAAGCAAAGTGAAGATTTAAATTACGGTCCAAATTACATTAGAGTTAAAATTAATCCTAGATTAACACTTTATGATAATAAAAAATAGAATTAAACTCAATGGTTGTACCTTTTATAGGGCAGAACCGCAAAACTCATTCCATTATTACCGTTCCAATTCATAGGACAAACTAAAAGATCATATTTCGCGCCTCCCAATACAATTTAATCCCAATCCTTCTCTCTTTCCTTTTTTTTTTCTTTTTAATTTCCCGAAATAGACAAATCCAACCAGAAGAAAGAACCCACCTCAATTCTAGCTTCTTCTAAACCAGCAACGAGACGAGACGATCATTTCAAAAGAAAGAAAAAAAAGGCTAAAAGGCTCTACCTTCAGAGATGGAAGCCAGTCAACGGATCGCCAGAATCGCCGCCCACCTGAACCCTCAGGTCAACTCTCACAAACCCTTTTCCTTCCTGCTCCTGATACTTGTAAAGTTCCCACCTTTATGCGGTTTTGTTTGGTGTAGATGGAGGAGGGTCGTTTGGTTGGTGGTGTGGGGAGGGAGAATTGCAGGGCGAAAGGTGGGTCCCCCGGGTTCAAGGTGGCCATACTCGGGGCAGCTGGTGGGATAGGACAGCCCCTCGCTTTGCTGATGAAGATGAACCCTTTGGTGTCGGTTCTCCACCTCTATGACGTGGTCAACACGCCCGGTGTTACTGCTGATATCAGCCACATGGACACTGGTGCCGTGGTATATGATCGATCGATCTTCAAGTTTGAGTGTGTTTCCTCTTTCGGGTTTTTTGTAACTATGGTAGTATTTTCGTGGTGGAATGCACAGTGAACATGGTTTGTGAAAGTAGGGAATTTAGTGTCGCTTGAGTAGATAGTGTTGGGTTGGATCTTTAGGAGTGTTGATCATTTCGTTGTTTCGATGTCAGTGGGTTGGAGTGGATGCGTGTTTCTGATCACGATTAGCTTTGCTCTGTGTTCAGTGGCGGTAATGTGAAATGGCGTTGTGGAGATTTGTGTGGAGTCTCTTAGTCGCTAGATTATTGGAATGAGTTGTAAAAAATGATTATCGCACTGAGTTGGCAAAATTGTTTCATATGATGAAATGATTTGTAATAGGATGCTGTAGCTTTTGTTGCCTTACAATAATCGAATGCTGGAAAAGTTAGATTGTGAGCTCGTTTTCTGAGAGGTGAAAGTTACACTGAAGTATTAATGAGATTCCTGCATTGCTTGGTAGAGTAGTGTTTACCCTTGCAACAAAATGTCCAGTCCGCAGCCGTATCTTTTCTGTAAAACTACACAAGATACACCTAGTTTCTGCTGAAAACTTAATGACTCATGATGCTCTTGTGGCAGACTTGTGTGTTTCTTGTATGCTTGTGACTATTGATCCAGAGTTCATGTAGAAATTCGGAGATCCTAATCTTTGGTTAGCGTGGAACTTGTGTAGGGACCTCATTCTCAAATCATTTGATTTTATTGTACTTGAAACAAGTTCCCCCTATTTTGTAGTACTTGCAAACGGCTTCTACTGAATCAAACTGAAAAGTGTTTCAAGTACAATGGGATCGACGGGTTTAACTGGCCCGTGAGCTGTTAGGTTTACTGTATGCAGTCCTTTGAAGTTAGCATGCCGAAAGGGTTTTTCTCAGCTCATGTTCATTATTTATTTTGTCTTTTCTGTGTAAAGCAAGCATTACTGTTCGAAGCCTCATCTTTTGCAAAAGAAAACATTTTATATCTGATCGTGTAATCGGAGAAATCAAAGCTTCCAGCACTTGCTATGCCTTGGCAATTCGTTCCTTGATTCCTCCACTGATTTGAGCATCTCAAAATTTTAAATTTCCAGGTACGTGGTTTCTTGGGCCAGCAACAACTGGAGGATGCACTTACAGGGATGGATCTAGTGATTATTCCCGCGGGTGTTCCTAGGAAACCTGGAATGACAAGGGATGACCTTTTCAATATAAATGCTGGGATTGTAAAGACCCTTTGTGAAGGAGTTGCCAAGTGCTGTCCAAAAGCTGTTGTGAACATAATCAGTAATCCTGTCAACTCCACTGTCCCGATAGCTGCTGAAGTCTTCAAAAAAGCTGGCACCTATGATCCCAAGCTATTACTTGGAGTCACAATGCTTGATGTTGTTAGGGCAAACACATTTGTGGTAAGTGTTTAATATGTTTGTGTTTCACTGGAATGATTGATTCTGCCACATCCTAGTTATAATTCTGAGCTACTTATGCTCTCTATGGACAAATTCATGACGTGCATCCTATTCTCTTCATCCTTTAGAAAATTTTCATTTGGGGAGGCACACTGAAATTTCAACGCTATGTTTGTGCTGAATTAGTCTAGTAGGGAAGGATTTTTCATTAGTTATTTTGCCTAAAATTTCCTCCATTCCGAATGAAATGTCAATATTTGGGTGATAATTTAGACCAACATCTGGATCGTCAATGACATTGCTTCCTTTGATACAAGCTGCTTCCTGATGCATCTCATTCTGATGACGGGGTTAGCCAGCCTTAGAATTTTTTCTTGATTTTGTAACCACAGGCAGAAGTTTTGGGTCTCGATCCCAGAGAAGTTGATGTCCCAGTTGTTGGAGGTCATGCAGGGGTTACGATTTTACCACTTTTGTCCCAGGTTTGAACGCCGGGTTTCAGATTACTTTATCTGCTTGGACTAACAGCTTATCTCAATATTGTGTTGAGTTGCTTAATGGCATTTTATTTTACAGGTGAAACCTCCGTGCTCATTTACACAGAAAGAGATTGATTATTTGACAGATCGTATTCAAAATGGTGGAACAGAAGTAGTTGAGGTACTTTTCTTTCTTAATACTATTTGCACCGTTTGGTCTAAAATGTATTAAGCTGTCCAACTTTTGTCAAGTATATGGAGTCGACTTAATGAGTGATGCCTTGCTGATTTTGTAATGGCTTGCTTATCGTCTGCCTGGGTTCTACTGTGTGCTTGGATTGGATCAATAACAAGGTCTTCGTGATTAATATTTTCAGAACATACTATATTCTAGATATGAGGAGAATATGTTGAAACTAGAAGAGCCTAGATTTAGTTTCCTACAAAATGACTGACGTAACATTAGGGAAAGCTGTTATTGCTGATAATGGTCATAAACTATGTTGACAGCAGCAAATAGCAATCATATTCTTCATTTTTATTCCTTGTCTATATATCGTACATTTGGACGCATTTGGTCTACATGACCACCAAAAATTTCTTACAATTCCAATCAACATTCGCATTTGGTCTGCAGGCAAAAGCAGGAACTGGATCAGCGACACTTTCAATGGTCAGTGATATATATAATTATTGCCACTGAATTTGGTTTGCGCTTTCGGAAAACTAAAATTTGCTTAACTAAGAAACAAAATGTGTAGGCATATGCTGCAGTCAAATTTGCTGATTCATGCCTTCGAGGATTGAGAGGAGACTCTGGCGTCATCGAGTGTGCCTATGTTGCTTCTGCAGTATGTCATTACATCCTACCATAGCATCTCTTTTAGGTTCCTCGACATGTAAACGTCATCTACAGTTGATACTACTAGAGGTTGTACATTTTGTAGGTGACTGAGCTTCCATTCTTTGCTTCCAAAGTGCGACTGGGTCGAAACGGAGTGGAGGAAATTCACCCTCTTGGACCCCTCAACGAGTACGAAAGGTCCGCGATCTTCTTCTTACCTTGGTCATTTTAATCCAAAATGCTGATGCAGAAGATGATACTTTGTCGTCTTCTCTCTCTCTCTCTTGATAGGGTTGGCTTGGAGAAAGCGAAGAAAGAGTTGGCTGCAAGCATTGAGAAAGGGATCTCATTTATCAAGAAATGAGCTCTTGACAACCACTCTCTTCCTATGCCCTTTCTTGTCCCATAGGTATTGTTACCACCACCGCACCAATAGTAAAAAACCAGCATAATAAGAAGATTACCGAGTCAAAATGAATTCGAATACAATAAGAAACATCGTAGTGAGATACGTTTTCTTGAAGATTCGGATTTGATTGTGTTAATAAAGTTAAGAAGTTCATATATGATGTTATTCAGAATATCTGTTGCAGTTCCTGGCAGCCAATTGCTAGTAAAAGCTAAAACTACAGTGTGGGGTGCTTTCACCCTTTGCAAATCTCTCAAGAGTCAGAATGTGAATTGCGTCCATATTTCGTGGACTGACATTACCCTGCAATTACCAGATCAGAGTACATTTCTTGATCCAGATGGAAAATGTTCTTTGTTTGCTTGGCTTTTCCGTGTTCCTTTTGCAAGTGTAGATTTTGTTATTAATCTTTGGGTGTCCGAATCTTACTTAATTCTCCGACATATCTGGTGGAAACAACAGTACTCTCACTAGTCATTAGTCACTTCTTGTTCCTCTTCATGAATTAATAATAAGAATTCACTTATTTCCACAGAATAATAACAAGAGTAGGAGTTTACTCATTCTGCTCTCTAAAGTAGAGCTCAGCTCCTCTAATTAATGACATCATTTTTCTCGTTCCTTTTTATAAGTAAATGTGTTTCGTATGTATATTCGGATTGAAACATATGTTAGAAGATCTATATTTGTTTAAAGCTCTAGTAGATCAATTATAAATTTGTTACTCGAACGGATCTAGATAAGATGTTATAACGGGCATATTTTGAATTCGTTGCGTATCCCAACAATCCATTCTTAGCTAAACAATTTAAAAAAACAAATGTGAATCACAAACTAAAGCTTGCATCAACTGACAAAAGAATCTCTCCCATTGATTGTGCTTTTTCTTTGTCGGATAATTGATGTGCTTTGAATAGTGGTAGTCTATATGGGGCTAATCAAATGATTTTGTTATATCATGATTGTGAGCAACGGGGCCTAGTTTTAGTATCCAATATCTGCAATTTTGTTTTTTTTTAATAATCAGTAGAGCTTTAAATAGTGAAAATTGTACTACCAAAGTTTCATTATTGTTAATTTTTATAGATCACATTCAAGTTAGATGAAAAGGAGGAATTGCCACATCCAAGTTTCTTTTTAGGAATAAGCATCCAAGCTTTTGGATAACTATTAATTTCATTATAAAATAGCATCGGAACGTTTGACTTGAAGTCCTCGACCGGGCAAGGCCATGATATCAATTGCTTGTATGTATGTAGGCAAAAATTAGGAGACTTAGGGTTTAGCGACATTTTTACATGATTAAATCGACTATGTGTGAATTGTGAATTCTTTCTATGTTTTTATAAGTAAATATTTCATCCTCAAAATTATGAGAAAAGAAGCATCGTATCAGGTGAAATATCTATCCTTTTCGGTTATACAAGTAATATAACAAATTTGGACATATATCCATTCGATGATGAAAACAACATTAGGTCCTGATTTCTATATCACATTAGGCCAATAGATCCATTCTCGTACTTGCAGGATAGAGAAAGACTAAGAAACTCATTATTACAGGTAGTTCTATTGAAAATTATCTGGTCCGTATATGATTGCACCAACTTCGTTTCTTCTTTGATTTCAAATTCCTACCGTGTTCCAACTTATGCAACTCATGATACTATACAAATCCAAAAATCTATTAACCATAGTTTTGATGGATTTGATTTACAGGTGTAAAAGAAAATTTGGTCTCAGTTAATACAAAATTTAACGTCCTTCCTGGAACCCCGCTTAAATAAACCATGGTAAAAAAATTTGGAATGCTAGATAAATTGGACCTTGTTTACAAATAATAAAATTCACGAAAACATTCACATCATTACTACCTCTGATCACTTTGGGATATTAATTAATATATTGTTTCAATTCACTTTCCGCTGCTTCTGGTGGGCTTGTAACGAAAGTTGCTTTAGTGGGAAATGATATTAGAGGAGCCCATTCTAATTATACTCTTTTTTTATCCTGACATTTAATTATACTCTATAATTGTATTATTTGGTCCCTACCTTACACTTTTCTTCCGATGACCACACACGTTTTCTACTTTATTTGAGGTCTCCCAGACAACTTGGCCAAAGTCCAACTTAATGCGAGAGATTTTCATCTGCCTCGCTTTATCAGCTCTCTTTTCCCTCCATTATATGGCCTAGACCATTCTATCTTTATGCAACTTTTTAAAAGTGATCGCCATCTTTAAGGAAAAAAAAAATACAAGAAAAGCCAAGATCATTTCTGTGATCACTTTTGCCTTTTCCAAACATTTCCTCCAACTCCAATGTGTACTACCAACCAAACAGTAGAAGTGGAACATAAATTAATTCGAATAGTATGGAATTTAAATTTTCGTAGAAATATATAGATTTTAAGTTTTAGGAACAAAAAATAAAAGATACATTTTGAGTTCAACATTACTCGAGTCTAAACAATGGACGTTAACATGTGCTGTTATCTTCTAATTGTGCATGATTTGCATTAATGGCTCCTCAATAATGTTAATGATATGCTAAACTGATTAGGGCTTTTGATGTCCCGAAGACCAAAACCTCGCACATGGAGATTCCATGTCAGGGTTTTGACAATCAATGACGAAGACACATGCAAAAATTGACACATGTGCCATATTCTTGCATGTCAAAAGAATATTTGACGCCTATGTGCTACAGAGCGCTCCCATATATGACACATAGGGATTGGTCCAACTAATTTTTTTGTTATTTTTCCAAAAATATTTGTTAAAATTATTTGGTGTACTTTGCATCATTCTATTTAAACAATTATTTTTTATATTGTTACAAAATTTAAAAGTTTTTTTATTATTAATAATCTAATAGATATGGTTTATAAATTATTTTGTTATCAATAATCCAATTGATGTGATTTATAAACTATTTTGTTACGAATAATCTAATTTCATGGTCATAGTTGATTATATAATTTATAATTTTTTATAATTTTATAATTTTTCAATTAATTATGTAATTTACATATTTCGTATTTGTAACTAAAATTATTATATGTATTTTTGTTTTGCAATTTTTTTATTTGTAACTTTGAAATTAATATTAATTATTTTAATTAATTCTTAATTATATTCGAATTTAATAAAATTAAAGTAGACAAGAAAAAAATTGCATGGATAAGGACGAGAGCGCGGTTGTGAATATTATTAAAGGAATAAGTACAATCATGTTTACTGTTAAGACCAATCTTACCTTTTTCGAGATGGTCCAAATTTGACCTCACTTGATGTCTTGATGACCTTGTTCAGTTGCTAGGTTAAATCTCGCAAATTACAAATAATGTATGTCAGATGGTATATGCTATGTGCACGACTTTAGCTTAAACAACAATAATTAATTACGAATACTAAGTTACATCTTACAAATAAAAAATATATATATTATCGAAATATTACAGTGTACACCAATTTCTTTCTTTGTTTGTGCATCGAGATAATTCTATCTCCTTACAGATGCAACGAATTTCGGACTTTATCTTTTATCTAGGTTAGGAGTTATGGTAACCGGCGGCGTACTATGTTCCTCAGCATCTCCCGGAACATTTATGTAATATTCTTTCCAGGATTGATGAAGAAATGAGAACGAAAGTAGAGTTGTCTCTAATTTATCATTATTGGATCTTTTAAAAGAAAAGGGGTTCATATTTGGTAAGACTAAGCACCAAATGCCTAGTAGATCGATTTTTTTAAAGAATAAAACGTGAAGATGCTTTCGTCGGGGGCGATTCTTATATCAACTCTAACATTAGCCGATTGTAATATTATAATTTTATTCCAGCATATACAACGATTCACCCAAAATGAATCCGGTTCATCGGATCGAAATTGGTGAAAAAACATTGGATTTAACTAAATATTATGATACAAAATCTATCCAAATTAAAAACTTAAAACTAGTGGTGACACCATGTTCATGAGAGTGGTGAGTGGAGGCAGTTGGCCAACTAAAGTTCTCTATGAGTCATCTAAGTTCGGCACAATTTTTAATATGATCTCACTTAAAAGTTTAATTTGCATCCATTAAATCTGTACTTTGCCACAGATTCTCCGAGTTCACACCAATTTGGACGAAGTTTATCATGAAATCTACAGCTCCGTCGTCTTTAACGTCTTCCAATCAATAAAGATATCGATACTTCACTCTCGTTTGAACATTTTTAGGTAGAACTGAATTCAAGTGGAGCTCAATTTGCGGACATCAATCAATGTAGGCCAGCTCCAATTATATGACCGACACCAATTCCTTGTACTATTTAATCGTCGGTGGTGGAGGGGCATAGGTACAAAATGTTTGCATCCCCCCCTAGTGAGGTGAAGATGGAAATCAAATTACATCTCACCCATAAATATTTTGAGTTCGAATATTAAATTTACATGACTGCAACAATTTTAATAACATTTATGGTTTTATCACTTAAATAGATAGTCCCCGATTCATATATGCAAATTATATGTTTGGAAACGAAATATTCCCGGCTACCTCGTAGGTTTTGCATGGTATCCGCAAAAGTGAAGGTGCACGGACAGAAACAGCTAGTTCCCATTGCAATATGTCCATTTCCTTGGTGCTAGATTCAATTTTTTTTAATAAAGTTGTTTGTCATTTAGTTGGGAGTATAACCCCGACCAATTTAGATGAGAATTATCAGTGGGTAATGTTAAAACTGTAATGCGTTATTGTTGCTTGGAATGTTAATTGTCTTCTTCCGCTAATTTTGATCTAACTGTTCTTAAGGTGGGATTGGAGGAGTCACTTACCATAAATATTGAATCTTTTCTACTCGTACGTGTGATCCACTAATCATTCCACAATAATTCTAACACTTGGCATAAACATGTGTTTTTTCAAAATAATTTTTTCATAAATTAGATAGTCAAATTTTTCAACGTCTTATATTATTATACTAAGTATATTTTAGACCACAATAATAAGCTAAAAAGCATTCTAGCGTAAAGAGACAGGCACAATGCATTCAAATCATAGAAGGTATATCATTTAAATTATGCCAAGTATTATGGTGTAAAATTTTCTCTTAAAAAAATATACAATTCGAATAACATGTTATATTTGAATTTTCTTATTTATCCCATATTTAAAGTCTACGGCCTTTTAAACAAGATTTTATGATACATCAAAATCTATGTGAATATTACTTGTATTTCTCATAGAAAACTCATTGATTAAAATTTTGTATGAAATTTAACTTAGAATTCATAAGATAAAACAAATCATTTGAAAGTAATAAACAACGTGATGAACTCTCTGATTGCAATTCAGAATCTACACGTCTATTCTAAAATTTAAAATAAAGCATCGATGGATCATACAGATTTGCAATTATAGTCTAACAAAATACTATGAAAATTGCAACTTAATTTTGTTTATCTTCTGAAAATGATAGATATTTATTAGTATGGTCTAATAATTCAACGTCGATAACAAAATGTATGAACTATTTTGTATATGGAGCATGCGCTGTAACCATTATTTTTGTTAATCTATGAAGGTGAATTCTGAGAAAAATACGATGAAAAATGTTGATTAATGCGGGAGAAAAATTACACGCCTTATCTTGTAGCTGATCTGGATAAAGTACAAAGAGCATTAACAGCTACAAGACAACAAAAAAGATTTCAAACAATTATTTAGTATTTATAACTCACTGGTGCCAAGTCACTGTTCTCTTGACCGGTCAGGAGGGGCAGCTAACACTCTTTCGCACCTGTCTTGGCTGTTGGGGTTAGGTGATAGTTTCTGTGTCATCAATGAGTTTTTCTGTTTATTTTTGAAGATGGTGCAAGAATTGAATCTGAACCAAATAAGCATTTTGCTTTCATTTTCTACGTTTTCTTTGGAATTTCGGAACTTGGCAAAGTTAAAAATTATGTGTTATTAATGCAATATCAAACTCAAATAATTAGAAATAAAATATTATTAAATAATTGTTATTAATGCTCTATAATTCATACAAGTACAACCACCTTGCTATCAACTCGATGATATACAACACCAATTCCTCGTAAATAAAGAGATTATATACAACATCGGTTTCTCTATATTTACCTAAACAAAATTCTTAAAAGTATATGATTTGTGTGATTTTCACATTATGGGGATAATCTAAATTCCAACCAAATACCCAACTCAAAAAATTCCAACCAAATACAAAAGATGGGACATGCCCAGCTCACCAAAAGTAACGTATGACACAAATTTAAATCAGATCAAATCAAATCATGAGTCATGTATGGCTGGTCAAATCAATACCAAACACCAATGCAGTGTCTTTGCTATACAATACAGAGATTCCCTAATTGAAAACATGGCATGGTACACCAAACCTCTACCAAACGGGTACGTGGGCTCTTGTCACCATTCTCACTTACTCTAAAGATTCTTTTTCTTGAGAAAATTTGTCTTAGTATTCTTGGTGTTTGGTCAAATTATCAATGGGATCTTTTCTATGAAACATTGTTGTGTCCGTCATTAGTTAAAATCTAGCGTCCTCATTTACATCAATTATCATTTTGTTATTATTATTACATCTACAAAATGACTGTCACATCAGTGTAATGAAATCGTAATGTCAATGCTACTTCTACCTATCCTCACTTACATCAATTGTCAATTTATTATTATTATTTTATCTTAAGTGGTCTTAGGAACTAGATGCATCTCTTCCGAATCACACAAAATTAATGATCCACCGACCAGAAATGTCATGATAGCGAAATGATTTCGATGGAATCAATGGTATTATCCTTCTTTGTACAAGTGAAGCTCCTTGGAACCTTTGGATCATCATATTTTTTAAGTTCTTTTTCTTTCTGGTATTATTGCTTCAATACATTTTAAATTATTTTCTCATATTTCATCATCTTAATGATTTTGTATCATGAATATCAAACTTTGCTTGTGCCCATAATAAAAGTTTGAATTGCATTGAGATTGCCCTATTAACGTATTGACCCGAAATTTTTTAAAGATACGTAAAAGCTAGCACCTTACAACTCCTAGTGTCAAATACGAGCCCGATGTTATAATCACAATCTCATTTAAAATCTAATTAAAATTCTATGGTAGTGAGAAACTCATTGCAGGAAAGAGGGCTCATATAATCTCTTTTAGATCTAAAGGTTTCATTACAACAACAAACCAAATTCCTACCTTACCAACTCTGCACCAACAAATTAAAGTGCTCCTCTACTAGATGTGGGTGGGGTTGGGTCACGTGACAGGCACGTGGGAGAATGGACTGTGGAGGAGGTCCCCTTTTTGTTACCATATGTCTAGGAGGGACCCAAATAGAAAACCTGGCCTTGGTTCAGTCTCTAAAGCCAAGACCAGACAACAAGTTGGAATCAAAGCATTCAATAGAGAGAGGTTTTAATGAGAAAAAAGTGTGTACCTACTTCCATTGTGTTTCTTTTAAAGGAAATTAGCACTCATTTCACCCACCATCGGGCTGGATAGCTAGACTTGGTTCAATTTTAATAAAGTAAAGAAAGGGAAAGAGATTTCATTGGTTTAAATAGTAAGTAACTTAGATTCATTTAAAAATATATTATATTCAAAACTTACACAACATAAAAGATGTAATTAAGAGAAAGACCTCCTAACAAAAATATCAGAATGACTAATCATGGATATTAGAGATTTAAATAAAAATTGTGGAAAAAAATTCAAACTGACCCTGAAAAAAGAAAGCAACAGATGCCGAGGAGTTTTCAATTTGACCACCAAGTCCCAGCCTGGCAGGAAATCAGATGAAAATACCATCACAATCTCGGTAATTGGAAAGGCATCGGTTTCCTCTGCATGGTGTCTACCGCAAAATTTAACACTACGAACATGGAATTGGCTCAGTTTTCCACAACCCAAACCCATATTTTTTGTGTCCCTTCCCAACTTTTCAACCAAATTAAAGACATAGGCACCCGGACATAGGCACTAACTATTTTTTGTAATAATTAAAATATGAGCAATTTAATGATGTTCGATTTATTTCGCTTGACCCGAAGTTGGGTAACATTTACCGTAGATAATTTTTTTTACTATTGTTAATGAATTGAGCTTGTGGAAATATCACAAATTAAAATGAACACAGGTTTCTAATATCAGAAAATCTCCGACCCTTCAAATCCTACTATACATGGGGACAAGAAAATCACACTTGCAACACAGGGATTAGATCCCTCAAGTTAGAGAAAATCTTACATTTGATCCCAACCAAAGGAAAAATGAGAAGAAATCATAAAAGAAGAAGATTGAAGATTGAACTAACAATATTCAACAAATAAAGGACAAATAAACTCTTCTCCTACCCACTGCAGAACACATACTACTGCTAGATGCTAAGAAGATCTGGTGGAGGTGACTGAGGCGGCGGTGGTTGTGTCTGATGGAGGTCCGTCGAGTCCTTGATTGTTGTGCTCGGGGACTCCAAGCCGGCAGCGTCTGCTTGCAGCAATTGCTCGGTGGTTGGCGAGTCTCCTTGTTTGGAGCTTGGTGGCTTTGGCAACTCTGTTAGAATTTGGACCACCTCCCGCATTGTTGGACGTTCGACGGCCTGCTCTTCTACGCAAAGCATTGCTACGTAGAAGACGTGCATCACCTCGTGGAGAGGAATCGATGGAAGCCTTTGATCAATGACCTTGAGCACTCCTTCCCTGTTCGAGTCGGTCATTTTTCGGACCCATTGAACAATGTCCACACCGTCCCCGAACTCTCCAACTGGTTTTCGGCCAGTGACGAGTTCTAGCAGGACTACCCCGAAGCTGTAGACATCACTCTTCTCGTCCACCTTCAGGGTATACGCATATTCTGCAACAGTTTTAATACGGGTTAATTATCAGACAAAGGTTATACTGGAACATGTCATATTCAAGGATATCCCAGTTCTACCACCTAGAACAGTATTAATTAGTTAATCTGTCACACGTTAATGAGCAGTAATCTGTACCTAAACTCATAACAGGAGTCAAAAGATTAATGGACATTGTCATAATATGATTTGACACATCATGAATAACCGGGAAATTAGGACAGGACAACGAGTTCAGACCAGTTTCAAATAATTAAACACAACGGATAAGAAAAGCACACTGCAAGAAAGAGAAGAAAATGAATAGGATGGTACCTGGAGCTATATATCCATAGGAACCGGCAATTGCAGACATGCACTCGGATGTCCCCGAATCTTGCAAGAACTTGGCCAGGCCGAAATCAGCAACATGAGCTTCAAAGTTGGAATCAAGAAGTATGTTGTTGGACTTAACATCGCGGTGAACGATCAAAGGGGAGCAATCGTGGTGGAGGTAGCAAAGACCCTTTGCAGACTCGAGCGCAATCTTATACCTTGTATCCCAATGCAGATGGCCCCCTTTCTTACCATGAAGAACCTCGCCTAAGCTCCCGTTCGGCATATACTCGTAGACCAAGAGATTTGTCTCGTGGTTGGAACAGAATCCCAATAGCCTAACAATATACCTGTGCCTAATCCTCCCAAGAGTCTGTATCTCGGCATTGAACCCGTGATCATGTGAAGATCCCCGGCTCATCACAGGCAGCCTCTTCACAGCAACTAGATCTCCATTAGGCATAGAGCCTTTATACACAATCCCGGCACCTCCTTTCCCGATGATGTTATCCTCCTTCAAACTATCCAATATATCGTCCGCTGTGAAATCGAGGCGCTGGAAGGCGGTGAGCTTCCACGCACGGGAATCACTAGCCTTCTTCAATGACCGGGCCTTGATGATGGCTGCAATGGCAAACAAGATTGAACAAACAAGCAAACCGACAACCAATAGCAGCTTTAAAGAAGACGAAAGCGGCCCCTTGGAGTGCGGCTTCTGGGTTCCATCGGCTACCCCTGCCTTACAAGGACCTAAATAAGGTCCACAAAGATCAGGATTCCCCAAGAATGAGGTGTAATTGAAGGACCTAAACTGCCCGGTGCTGGGAACCAACCCGGATAGGTTGTTATAGGAGAAATCCACAGAGGTCAGGCTCTGCATAGTGGCAATAGAAGCAGGAATGCTCCCTTCAAGATGGTTCCTTGATAAATTAAGATAATTTAATATCCTCATACTGGTGATCTCTGTGGGAATGTCTCCTGAGAGCTCATTCCGGCTGAGGTCAACGAAAGTCAACAGCTTGCATTTGCTGAACTCAGGCGAAACCAGTCCTGAGAACTTGTTGTTGCTAAAATCCAGCTTGGAAAGCTGCTGCAAATTTCCTATCTCAGGCGGGATCGCGCCTGAGAACTTGTTCCCGTCAAGGAGAAGCTTCTGTACGCCCGAGAAGTTCCCAATACTCGGGGGCAACGGTCCAGACAGCTTGTTGTTGGACAAGCTAATCTGCCCGAGATTAACAGCCACACCGCTCCCAGTAGCCGGAAACTCCCCGCTGAGCAGATTATCCTGGAGCTCGACCTGTGTCAACATCGGCAGCCTGAAAAGCCCGCCCGGGATAGTCCCATTCAGGTAGTTATCCCCCATTCGGATCCTGGACAACGACTCACATTCCCCCAAAGTCTCCGGGATCGGCCCGAGCAGGAAGTTACTCAAAGTAATGAGTGTCTCCAGCCGGTTACCTGAACACAAACTATTCGGAAGTAGTCCGGTAAGCTTGTTTGAAGACAAATCAACAGTCAACAACCTTCCATTAGTCCCCAAACTCAATGGGATACTACCCGTGAAGTTGTTTTCCCAGAGCTGAAGCACCTCCAGCTCCGGTAACTCTCCGACGAAATCCGGGATGCTCCCATGAAGCTTGTTCCTAAACAAATTCAATAAAGTTAGGTTCTTCAGCTGGGAAAACGTAGAGGGCACTTCCCCTTCAAGTGCATTGTTGGATAAATCCAAAGACTTCAAGCTCTTCAACTCCCCGAGCTCGTCGGGTATCGGACCGGAGAACCCATTAACTTGGAGGAACAAAGTGTCCAGCTTCTGCAGCCTCCCCAGCTCCGGCGGGATCCCGCCGGAGAGTCCGCAGTTGGCTGCGTCCAGCCGGATTAAGTCCGACAGGTTTCCGATCTCCGGCGGTAAGGACCCCTCGAAGACGTTGTAGTACCCAATGTAGAGCTCCCGGAGCGTGGTCAGGTTGCCGAGCTCCGGCGGGACGGGCCCCTCGAGCTCGTTGCCGGAGACGGCGAGATACTCAATAGACCCCCAGCTCCCGTATACCGGCGGGATCCTCCCGGCGAAAAAGTTACCTCCGAGGTGCAAATGCCGGAGCGAAACCATCCCGACGACGGCGAGGGGGAGGTCTCCGGTCATATTGTTATTATAAAGGTCGAGTACCCGGAGGTTCTTAAGCCCGGAGAGTTGTTCCGGAAAAGAGCCGTTGAAGATGTTGTTGGAGAGGTTGAGCTGTCGGAGAGTCGACAGGGCCGAGAGTTGGGCCGGGATGGGGCCCACCAGCGAGTTGGACCCGAGGGAGAGGTTCTGGAGGTACCTGAGGTGGGAGATGTCCGGGGAGAGGGTACCGGTGAGGTTGAGGCCGGTTAGGTCGAGGGCGGTCACGTGACGGTGGGTGGAGTCGCACGTGACGTGGGCCCAGGGCGGAGTGCATGGGTTGTTGGTTTGGGCGGAGGTCCAGGTGGCGAGGGCGGAGGAGGGGTCGTCGGAAATGAGGGACTTGAAGGAGAGGAGGGCCTGGGCCTCCGTTAGGGTTCGGGCCGAGGTGGGCCGGTGGAGGAGAAGGAGGAGAGGAAGAAGAAGAAGAAGGAGTACTCTCATTTTTTAGTTTTTTTTTTGGGGGGTAGGAAGTGAGGGTGGGAAGAAGAGGAGGGGGAATGGGAAGGAAGGTTGAGGACTTGTAGTGTGTGTGGCCTGAATTTAAATATTTGCTTCTTGGAGGTTCTCTCTCATTGTCACTCTCTATTTTGTTTTTTTTGTTTTGCTTTTTGGTGGGATGGGAGAGATGGCTTTGAAATGGGGACCAGTGAATGAAACTATTTCTGATAATTTGAAGCTAATGACATATTTACAATATTGACATGTTTTCTTACGTTGTACTGATTAATGTATTTTTGTGGATTGCTTGGTTTTTTATTTTAGTCTTTGTGTTTAGCATTTTTTTTTAAAAGTTTCTGTTCAAACCGTTTAGAATTAGAATATCACGTATCCAATCCAACCCATGAGACAGAGGAGAGGTTTATTACCGTTTGATGTTTTGATTGTCTTTTTAACATGTGGTATTAATACGAATCCAATTGTGAAATAATATTTTCCAATTACTGTGGTAAGTGCTTTGGTAGTTTGGTTTTGAGATTGGGGGTAATTGGTGCTTCAATTATTTGCCAAGAGAGGAGGCATATTTTCGTGTTTGTAGTTTTTCTATTAATATTTGTTTAAAGTAATTTATCATCTCTCAAATATTTTGTTTTTTTTTCAAATTTGACTTAATAACCTCAATAGAATAAAAGATTGTTATACTTGATTAATTGATCATAAGTTAGTTATGTACTAAGCCAAATAGAATATAGATGTTTGCAATCCTTAGACAGTTTAAGGCGAGTTTGCTTCCTTCCTTATCATTATTTAACTATTTAATAGAAGTTTAGGGCCCGGGATTCTTTTCCCCTCTTCATTTCTACACAATCATTACACAGAACTGATAAGTGGTTCTTAAATCATGAGATGTAAATGTATTGTTTATTTTTCATACGGGAAAATGTATTCTTCTCTCGGAATTGAATTCGATGGTGGTAACGTGAAATTGTCAACACCGTGCAAGCAATGTAGCCTTTTAATTAATTTTCATACATTTTCTTTTCAATTATACCCTTAGACTTCTCGTGGCTTATATCTCTCAATCGACTGAAGTTTCTCTTCGTTGCTTAATGTGGATGAGTTGCGCAGACGTTTTTCTCTCTTTATTTTTTTATTAATTATACTTAGTGGATGCTAGGAAAGTTGGATTTTTTTTTTTTGACTTTTTGTGTGTTTTTTTTTTTAAATTGTCTTTGTAGTTTTGCCTTTGAAACAAGTGTGTCTTTGATGTATATTAGTATTTTGATTCTAAAAAACTGATGTACTACTTTGTGATGCGTGCGTAGTTACATAGATGTGCCTTTTAAAAATTAATGTGCTACTATTTGATGTCATCGTATGTTCCATGTTGTCCAGTTGATGCTATTGTAGGTAGCACCACTGAATTCAACTCCTATCTTCTCCCATTTTCCCCTAGTTCTGTCTAAAATATTTTTTAATTTACTTTAGTACTATATTTTTGATTCATTTTCTCTGTTTTTATCTCTCAAATAAGGTTAAGTTTGTTAAAATCATAGGATCCCAGCTCAATTCTTTTTCTTTCCAGATACTGAGGTTGTAATAACAATGAAAAGAAACTACCCAATGGCAATTTGCTTTGGATCCTTTTTAAAGCAGCGAAGCTTTTCCCAGCTTGTACATGAAAAAGCAAATCGGAAAGTAAAAACTAAAAAGAGCTCAATATTATCCCTCAGGGCCCCACCCATCAGTAGGGTTAGTGTTCTGGTCTAAACGACGCCGCATGCAAGTCCAGCAGTTTAAGTACCACTACCAGTACTTTGCTAATAACGGTTCATTTATGTTTGGAATCCGGATGGAAATAATTTTAATTTCATACAAGTAACAAACAAATTTTAATGGTTCATGCATGGTACTACAACGATTTTTTAGTTTCGTATTATTATTTCAATTAGGAGAACAGAGATATTAACACTAGAGGAGGGATATTGTTGATGTTTTATCCACAGGCCATTGGTTAATTCTGTAAGTTTCACTCCACCATTTTGGAAAATAATTTAAAATCCTGCGTCTTATTAACAAAATTCCGGAATTCCACCATCCTAGTACTAAGTAGCAATAGAACACTATGGGACAAAATAAACACAAACGTGGGTGATCCAATAATGGGGCCCTTTTGGCAATTAGGGTTTGTGTTGCGACAAAACTAGTAGAACAGAGAGAGATGCGTCATATCTCCCAAAATTCTACAATTCATCAAGTAGTGTGTACTTCCACTGGTAAAATATTATGTAATAGTGTACTGTTTCTATAGGCATGTCTAGGCAATTGAGTTTTTACCCTCCTCTCGTTTGCCTTTCTATTCGTACGTTAATGTTTGTTCTTAACTAGAAATATATTAATCCTTCAAGTACTTTGTTTTTCATCCAAATCGATACTTAATAACTACTCCAAATATAAGCTGTGAAAGATCATAAGAAATTGTGAAATTCTCTTCATCAATTTTTAACAATAATGCTTGTCACGACTAAGTTTGATATAGATTTAGTCTTGATTATGTTAAAATAATTATTTTATCAATAGCTGATCTTACATCATTTAAGCATTCAAATTGTACGTACATTAGCTCTCACCACTTAAATAGCTGGTCACAAAACTAAGCTAAATTAAGTCCCCCTTAATCTTTTTGGCTCATCCAAGCCTAATTATTACACGCATGATCCAAAATCGTCCCAGAAGAGAAAAGGAAACTACGGATACTCGAAGCGTTCGAATTACGGTTTCGCCATCTGGGGATACTCATAATTAATTGACAGTCTTCTTCCTCTGGCCTCGACTCCATTAGGATCAGAAGCACTCGCAGCAGGTCAAAGTAAACACTGGGACACTGAGACAGTGGGGCCCACCCATTGTCCTAATGATGGTCGTCCGTCCACAGAAGCGATGACGAGGAATAGGACGGTGGAGGCCAACTCTCTCTCTCTCTCTCTCTCTCTCTCTCTCTCTCTCTCTCTCTCTCGGGTGTTGGGGGGACGCCTGGGTGGGGAAGGGCAGGGGTGGCCCTTTCGGTAATCGTCGTTGCACTGGCTTAGTTTGCCTCTGCCGGAGTATATTTCACTATTTTTTTTAAAGGAAAAAAGTACACTTAGTTACTTTATGATTTAGGTATTTTTAAAAATAGATCATGCATTTTCTTTGGATATGTTCGAGTCCTGGGGAATTCGACCAGGTGCCCGGCCACATGGCTGCACACATTTGTGCCATGATGTCATTTGTTATCTAACATGGCGTCCGAGTGGGATGGCCTCAGTGCAGATTTTAATAGCGAAGACGAGAAGTCCATCAACCTCCCAGAGTGGTCCCGACCCCTCATCTTTGTCCAACCAAATGTCGCCGTGTTCCCTCACAATGCAAGTCCCTCCTCCTCTATCTCTTTCTCCTGCGATGCTTTCGTTCCCTCACACCTCGTAACCTCCTCCTTCCTACGGGAAGTCCATCCACCTCCCAAAGTGGTCTCGACCTCTTATCTTATGACAAATGCTTAGGGATTTGTCAGACCTTAGTTCTCCAAAATTGATCAAGATATGGGCTCTCTATTTGGTGGGAGAAAAATGTACGGACCGAGGAGATAATTTTTGATATATACCGACAGATAACAAACACATATCCTTTAAGCGCGGCAGGAAAGGAGCAGGAACAATATAAGTAGAGGTTTGGTTTAGGTGGTGGTTAGCACTTAAATTAAGTGATATATACATTTTCTTATTTAACAAAGAGTTGTTAAGTTTAAGTTAATAAAAATATAGTAATATTAAATATTTGTAATTTTTTGCATCATTAAATATTTAAGAGATAATATTTTGTAAATTTCCTTAAGCTAATAAAAATTTAGTTTAAGTTAATTAAAATATTAAATATTTGTAATTTTTTCATCATTCAATATTTAAGTGATAATATTTGTAAATTTATTGAAGCTAATAAAAATTTAAAATGGCGCTCGCCATTACTTGCTTTCTATTTTTTAATTGGGACGAAACCGAAAAAGCACTTAAGGAGGGAGTGGGTAGAGAGATTTGGCATATTATCTCGTTGATGAGATATATCCCAAAAAACTATATTTGTTAACTCAATTATATCTCCAACAACCTTGAAGCACAAAATATTCACCGAACATAAAAAGAGATATAGAAATTATGTGAGAAAGTATTTTGAGTTCTTCAAATTCGTTTGCATTCATCAAAATTCCATGTTTTCGGTAGGACAATGAATTTATTGGAAAATTATAATAACATGTACCATATTATATAGGATGAACGATATGGATATTTTCATTATTTTCTAGAAGAATCTCTTAATGGCACACCCCTTCACCAACACCAATGCCGAAAACAATGAATTCTCTGCTCAACACATCAAATTCCTATTAAACTTTATGTCTGTTGGAACATAAATTCACAATAGAGAAATTCATATCCCTCAATAAAATAATTTGATTAATCATATTTGATAAAAAATTGGTTGTCGTAATTAATTATGTTATTTACAACTATTGATAAATTTTTAATTTCATAGTTAATTATGTAATTTCTATCTTTCGTATTTGAATTTATCTATAAATATTTTTAATTCATAAAATCATTAATTTTGTTACTTCACAATCAATTTTAATTTTTAATTAATTCGTAATAATATTCAAATTTTATATATTTAAATGTATGAAAAAAATAAAGATAATGTAAACACATGAACAAGAACGAAATAAGAACGCGCATACATATATTTCAGTAAATGCATGAACAAAACTAAGGTGGACAAAAAAATTACAATAACGAATTGGTAAAAATGTCCGAGCCGCGGATGCTCTTAAGTTGAGAAAAGAACTGGAAAAAATGTCCCACGGACCAAAGCACATTGTGTTCCAGAAAACAAGTCGTATCCTTAATTTAAAATGTTGGATGGTGTACCTTTTTGTCTCATCGTCTTTGGACTTCTCCTCCCCGCTATGCCTCTATTTCCCATCACCCCACCTCTACCTTTGGTAAACAAATACACCACTCGTCATTTTCTTGTGATTGACCACTTTTTCTTACAAATTGTTTAAAATTATGATAATTAGATTCAAGTATTATAATAACTTATTTTAATATTCATGAGATAATTAGTGCATTCTTCAATTAGTATGTAAAATTATTTTTTAAGAGTTGTAGAGACTATCGGCACTAGTATCTAATTACTTTTTATTGTACATTGCAACTTTTCCTCCATAGTTCATTTCCTCTGGAGTAAGAAACATTAGTTCAAAGTAAGCTGGGTCCTATGACCACATGAATAACGTAGCAACTTTAAAAATTGCACAGGCTTTCTAAACAAAAGCTCTTGTTACTTTAACACCCGGCATCAATAAAATTATAAATTGTAGGTCGGAAACTTGTACCTTTCAGACGATTTATTTTTCAATGAGAAACTTATCATGGAAAATTTTATAATTGATTATCGGAATGCATGATTAGACATAAACTCTTCTAATTTCCGTGATGCTAGAGCTCAATGTCAATTGGCCGTCCGATCACCCTCACTTTTTAGTGCAATACTACACTTTGCAAATATTGTAAATTTGTTTATAATTTATTAATTCATTATTTTAAAGTTATAAATTAAATATTGAGATTTTAACATATTATCAAAACAAATTGATTTATGTACACTATCGTTATTCACATGACACGTTGATAATATCAAAAATTATATAAACTTTTATCTTATGTATTTTTCAAGACATGCAAATTAAATTAAGCCATAGCAAGTTTCAGAAATCGCTCTCGCATAACGTAAAATCGATAAATAGTGAACATCCGATGCGTACAAGAGTCATGGTTCTACGTGGTTACCCCATTGATTAATTTGGGTTATTTTTTATGCATTCCCCATAATATATAATGAAAATGTTTACATTTTGTTTCCAGGAAGAAGCTTCCTCACATAACAAATCCATAAATTTATTAAATAAATTAATATGTCAGGATTAATACCTATTTATTATTTAACACACGAACCTAACCACACCGCTCGTTCAGATCCCCTTAAAAGGAAAAAAAATCCGGTGGTCCAGAACCGCTTACTTATTTGTTTGTCGGCACTTGGAGTTAAAAAAGTTAAAGTTTGATGTATACAAATGTTTAATTTTGTTGATTTCATGAGCCAAGCTAACAACAATCATAATAAAATTAGAGAAAATAGATAAAAGATCTTGAGATTACAGTAATTTTGTGTCTTATTGTCCTAAAATGATTTATTTAGTCATGAGATTATTTCGTTTTGACAGAGACTCAGATAATTTTTCGAGCAAAAAATTACTCGCAAACCAAAAAACAATGTCGGTTTTAAGATAGCACACCACGCCACGTTGAGATGTTTTTCCCGGTTAGAATGCTAAAGTGGTAAAGAATCAAAATATCAATTTTGGTCCCTTACTTTTTATAATTTTTAAAACACCATCTCTTCTTATTCCTCCTCTCCTCTTTCTCTTCACCCTCCCCTCTCCTCCTTCATACGTCTCTCTCCCCTCTCCTTCTTCCTCCACCCCTTTCTTCCCTCCTTTACCTCTCCAAACCTTTTGGGTCCTCGCTTTAGTGAGTGGGTTGGAAGGAGTAAAAGGTGAACCTTTATTTCCCGCCCACCACCTATTTATCATATGCCTTAAAAGGAATGTGCGGTGTTTTTTTTTCCCAAAGGTCAGTGCTTCAGAGAATTCTTTGTCGTGATTTGGGTTATATAATTTTTACCATTTCATGGTAGGTCTATCTCCTTAGACGTAGGGGGAGTTAGCCTGCGGAGCGAGAAGAAATAAAGAAATGTTGAGGCTAGTCGAGCTTACATTATAAGCCCATTCAGATTATCTCCAAAGAAAGTTGAAAATGTATACAGGACTTGGGGGTCTCTGGAGTCGGAAAGAGTTGATGCAATACTTAAGATTCTTAAGGACGACGATTTTGATGATTCCTATATGCTCAAACTTGTAAGAAGGCCCCTCAAATTATTATTCTAAATTCAGAGAGAGGTGGAGGAGAGAGGAGAGGGGAGAGCGACGGAAGAGGGAGGAGAGGGCCAAAGGAGGAGAGAGAGGTAGAGGAAGGGGGAGAGGAGAGGAGAGGGGAGAGAGAGATGGAGGAAGGAGGGAGGGGAGGAAGTGGGAAGAAAAGGGCGGGAAACGGAGAATAGAGGCAAAGGAAGGAGAAGAGGGGATAGAGGTAGATGAGGGAGGAAAGTGAGGAAGGAGCAAAGGAGGAAGAAAATGAAAGAATATTTTTAAAAAATTATAAAAATAAAGGACTAAAATTGAAATCGTAATCCTTTGTCGTTACAGCATGTCAGACAAAATGCGACGTGATGTGTCATGTTATCCTAAAATTGACAATATTTTTTATTCGGAATAATTTTTGTCTCAAAAAATTATTCAAGACTTGGTCGTAAAAAACAAGATAATCACATAACCAAATAAATCATTTTACGACTGGTCGCAAAATTTTTATAAACTCATGAACTTCTATATACTTTTCTCATAAAATTATATTGTCGAATAATGCTATCAATATTGTATGGCCGAATGCAATGCCCATGACTATATTGGCTTTCCAAAATATTATATGGATCCGATGTGTAACTTGTCTATTGTTATTATTGGACCAAATAAATTGATTTATAATTAAGACATTATACCGATCAACTATCACTAAAATACAGTACCATAAATGAAAAGCATAGAATTATACCCGTATGCTTTATCTTGCCACTAATGATTTGCCGATAATTTTGAGTAGTTTGATCGTCTTCGCCGTGGCTTGCAGGACATATTAACTACAACGATTTCGACTGGAATCGAATTACAGAGTATCGAATAGTAGTTGTCCAATGGGAAGTTAAGTTGCGGCTAGATATGTACCTAATATATTGTATTTTTCCAATGGTAAGTTAGATTGCGGCTAGATATGTACCTAATATATTGTATTTGTCCAATGGGAAGTTAGATTGCGGCTAGATATGTACCTAATATATTGTATCTAGTTGATTAATCTAAATTTGAATTAGTTATAATTTTTGAATGATAGTTTTTTAATAAATATTAACAATGTTATGTTTCCAATATCTCAAACTCAAAAACTATTTGTTAAGTGTTGTTTTCGGAGATGTAAACTTGATTATTATCTTTCTTTTAGTCAAGGAAAAAGTTGAATTATTTTTCCATGATATGAAATTATCTTGTATATTTTAGTATTTATGGACTACAACAATTGTTCCGAAAATACAATGATTATCATTTCAAATTCGTAGCACAATAATGTTCAAAATTTCGACGAATCATTAGACATTCGAAATTTCGTGAGAAAAATGAGAATACTATTGTTAATGAATGTTCATGCAATGAGTTCTGTAATAATTTGCAAATAAGGATATATAATTATTTATAAAATCTCAAAGGACATGTTTAAGAGACATAGGTAAAAATAAATTTCAAAAAGTTATGTCCAAAATGAATCAATCTTTTCATAAAAAACACTTATTTTTTATACTTTTCATAATTATTAACTAATTTGTGTACTTAATTTTATGTCAATCAATGCATCATTTGATTCTTAAACCAAATGACACCAAGCTATGTTAAGTACAAGAGGATACTGCCTCATTTAAAAACGAAGGGACACCAACACAATATAATTATCAAGAATTGATAAAAGAGACGGTTAAGTAGGGCTTATCCCTTCTTTTCAATTGTTGAGCCAATGTAATGTTACAAAGCTGAGGTTTCAACCAGAGCGCTTTTTTAACCAAGCTGTACTTTTTTTGATAAGGTTTAACCAACTTGTAGAGAGGACTGATTTTATTATTCTCGCATACGCAAAAATAAAACGTATATGACCTTTCTAATCCTTTTCGATCAGCCAAGTTTCTATCTATTTCATTTCGATCACCTAACTTTCTGAACTTTTCATTGTGCTAACCCAACTTCCTGGAACCTTTGGTCACCTAATTTCTTGGACATTCCTTTTCGATCACCCAATCTCCCGGACTTCCCATTTTAGTCACCCAACTTCTTGGACTTTTCACTTTGATCGCCCAATTTAATGAATTTCCCACATCCCTTCTTCTTGGACTTCCCACTTTGGTCATCCAACTTCTTAGACTTTCCACTTTGATCACCCAACTTCTTGGACTTGCGACTTTGATCACTCAACTTTGTGATCTCCCCTCTTCAATCATCCAACTTCCTAATTATCCCACTTTGATCATCCATCTTCCTGAATTTTCCACTTGGATATCCGGATGATATTTAACTTCAATAATTCAACTTATTTTTTTTTTTTGGATTAACTTAAAACTAATTATCAAAAATTGATATAGCCGGTTAAGTAGGAGGCCTATCCCTTCTTTTCGAATATCAAGCCAATGTTATGAAGCTGAGCTTTCAAATAGGACCCTTTTTTCTTTAACTAAGTTGTAGAGGAAACTGATTATATTAACTTCACATTTACAAAATATAAAACCTAGGATGAAGTTACACCGGATTTCGGCGATGGCATTTTATCACTTCACAGAAACAAGAAAAAATTCAAACGGTGTGTGAGAACTGGTAAAATGGACAAGGAGGAGGAGCAGGACAGAGGTTAAGCTCATTTGTCTTTCTCCCAACTGCTCAAGTCACTGTCTGCAATTTTGTCCATTAGCCGATCGCTGATCAGATCCTACACTGTGTTATCACTTTCCAACTCCACATTTTCCAGGTTGGAAATTTGCGGATCGTACTTCCATTTCCACCGGGTGGGCAACGGACGCAATTGCATTTAACTGCTAATTGTCAATGTAAAAAATTATAAAAATCACATGAAAAATTTCTAAGCATAAAAATTTGAAAAAAACAAATTAGTTAAACCTTAGGGAAACTTATAAAATCTCAATTATTCCTATTGGATGACGAGTCCCGAATATGCAAAGAAAATGTTCATCCAAAAGTGTAAGGTGAAATCAGTTGTACGTCAAAAAATTATTTTAATATATAATCTTCGATAAATGCTAATTAAAAATTGTAGCAAAACAAATTTTGCAACACTTTTTTTTATAGAATAACCTCTCTTTCACTTGATATAAATGCTAATTAATTGAGGAACATTTTTTTCTCAATGAATTAAGTGAAGGATGTTGCTAGGAAGCTTTACCACTCATGGGCCTAATATGAGTCCAATTAGTGCACGTTGGATGGGCTCATCTTTTTACTTATCTGCCCGTGTTGTAGAGCCTTTTTGGTTCTGTGGGGTAGGATTGTTGTTAGGACTTAGGATTAGGAGGCCTGGGACTTATTATATTGACCGTATAGGGAATTCGTTCTAAAATAATTTGGTATTTAAATAGTAATTAGATCCGTTAACCTTAATTTAAATTTAATCAAATATTATTTAAACATAAAACTGTAATAACCTAGCCAGGTGCGTTCAAGTGCTTTGATACTGGGGAACAAGACCAATTAAAAAAAAACGGAAGATAGACCCTAATTTCATTCTTTTTTGATTGCCGATTAGACTATGTCAGATCAGAGATTATTTTATTTAAGAAATGTTCCATTAAATTATATTTTGTTAGAATATCGAATAACCCTAAATATTCTCTAATTGTAGTAAAATTTACTTTATAAAATTATTAAATTCGAATTTAAAGAATTTAATATAACAAAGCTCAAAAACTGAAAAAAGTAAAAAAATCAAAGTTGTTTTGACTTGGTTTAATCAGGGTGAATAGAAAATCAGTAGCTTTGACTAACAATCGAAATGTCGTCCAAGTATTGGAATAAAGACAACCCTATATTAGTAGGAAACAAAATCCGATCTGTGGGATTGCGATTTTAACCCAATGAAAACGGGTTGACTGGTAAAGAAAATTCTCCCGCCGAAATACTCGTTGGTTCTGTATTTCTCAACGTTACTGTGTAGAAAATCTATGTTAATATGTTTTTGTCGTGTTCGAGATAAACGTGGTTAGATAAAAAAATGGTTAGTTAGAGCGTCTATTTTACTATTTGAGTCAATGGTGGCGATGCGTAACGTTGCTGTTTTCCTCATCGTGTTGAAAACGTACTCTCCTTCTGGAAAGTCGGAGTTGAAAATTCTCTGCTGATAAACCAATAAATTAACAAAGTGTTTAGCAAGTGTCATTTCAAACCAATAAATACAATCATATTAATTGTCTCATTCACTTCGTTATCAGTTTAGTAAATAATATAATATTGTACTTTTGTTGCAAAAAAATTGCAAAGATATATTTACAACTATATTTAGTGCCATATAAACAGGTTCTATGATTTCTCATCACTACTGGCTTATCAATGTTTACGAATCAAATGATATTCTATCAGAGTATATATTAGGTTGTTCTTGGCACCCAAAAATTTGAAAACCTCTGTCCCTTTGGTTACGTGGACTGGCCGTTTCTTAATTATCTTTTCTTGTTTTTCCAAGCAAACCACGCACACATAGTTAAGGGGAAAGCTACGCAAAGCCAATGCGTTTAGACGGGATTTGGTAAACAACCTTGTCCTTATTTTAATTATTAAGAATATTATTTGTTACTCTAATTTATGATTTAACCCTCTTTGCAAATAAAAAAGGTAAAGAATTTTCTTACCATACGAAATTCTTTTACAGCTGATGTTTGAGACTTGTTTGTTATTTGTTACATCGGAATTTTTTTAATGGCAACATAAAGTCTTCAATCTCCATTATCGAACCACAATTAAATTAAGCAAACAACCACCTCATTGGGGTACAGCTCTTTAGAGCGATCACATTTCTTCCAAAACTAAAGGGTCACCGTTTTCCACTTGAAAGTAATGATCACCCAGGTTGGATTATGAAATCATGTTAAATTTTTTAATCTTTTGTTCTTAGAGTGTCCTCTATAGTATTCATTTATTCTTCATTAGGTTTATCAGATTTTTATTGATTCCTTCCTTGCCATTGATTAGGTTGGAGTTACACTCTAATTTATTGTATGTCTTCTTTGCCTTCTAATTGATTTTTTTTTATAAATAGGTGCGATTTTATTCCAAATGCAGATTGTACCTAAGATATAAAACACCCTAGTAGCAGGAAATTGCACAAGGAAAGCAACTGAGGCCGCATGTACAAATATTTTTGAGGTACAAAAATAATCCGAAGATTGGATAGTCATGAGAGAAACTCTGAAACACTTTTATAATATGCAGACCTCATTGAAATTCTTTCGAAGTAAATCCAATGCGGGACCAAGAGATATCGTTCTATGTTCCTTGTCCCTTGCAGATCGATTATTGAGCTACCAGAAATGCTTCTCGGCAAAGAATATGGCAGAAGACACAACGTTTGGTGGGATATGGTTGTCATCTGATACACCGGCAGCTCCTGTTTTATCCCCTTATTTAATTTCCAATCCGCGTCCAAACTTGTAATAACCAACTCAATGATCGATCACCTCACTCATCGCATCTCAACTGTTTTTACATTATGATATTGGGATTATTGATTTCGAAACATTTCTATTTTATTGAATAAAATCTCATATACTTAGCAAACGATACACATATAATTCTCCAGTAAAAATAAGTGTCATGTGTACTACTGATTGATTTTTTCAAATACATGCTGGGTCAAAAATGCATACATTAATGGATCACTGTTCAAGTAAAGAAAATCAACTAAATGCATAGATAATATCCGCTCACGATATTATCGGGGACTAAAGGAAAATTGTCCTCAAACTAGTTTTTGAACCATCATATTTTAAACTAGTTTTTGAACCATCATATTTTATTTTTTTTTTCAAATAATTTAGATTTATTGATTTAAAATCTATCAATGATATTTTTTACATTTTGCAAATAAAACTGTACAAAAAATAAAATTTTAATCATATCTTCTATTTTTAGTCAAATCTAAAATCTATTTTTTCTCCGAACACTAGAATCTTGTCTCTCTCTCTCTCTGTCTTTATTATTTCTTTTTCTTTTCTCTCTCTTCTTTTTAGACTCCTAGAATTTCTTTTTCCCCATCTCTTCTCTTTTCTTTTCCTTTTTTTAGAATCCTAATCTATTACAATTGTCAGGATCGAACCCTGAACTTCATCCCACCCCACCTCACCCAAATGCCACTGGACCAAATGGTCACTCGACCCTTTTCTTTTTCCTTTACTCTCCCCTTTTCCCTTTTCTGTGTTCCTCTCGCTGTCCATATCATATACAAATCAAACTAGTGTCACTTGTAACACAAACCAATTTCATATGCAACTCAAACTTGTGTCCCTTATAATATAAACCAATGTTACATCAATTCAAATTAGTGTCATCTACTACTAAAATCATTATGTTTTATAACACAAATGAGTGTAATATACAACACAAACAAGTATCACAAACAACAAAAATTAGTATCACTCTCAACCCAAATAAATGTCAGTCTTAATTCAAACTAGTTTCAAATATAATATAAACTACTATCACTTACAAACTAATATAATGTTACATATAACTCAAATTAGTGTCATCTGCAACCACAACATGTGCTTGATCATACAACCTAAACTAATGTCATTAATAATATCAACTAATATCACTTACAACAAAATAAGTGTCATAAATAATACAAACTAATATCATATGCAATTCAAATCAACATTTCTTACAATGTAGACTAATTTTATGTATAACCCAAATTATCACATACAATACAAACCAATGTTACGTATAATTCTAACTAGTGTCACATGCAACACAAATCAATGTCATGTATAATCCAAACCAGTGTCACATACAAAATAAATGAATGTCATGTATAATTTAAATTAGTATCATATGCAACACAAACTAGGACCATATATAATACAAATGAGAGCCACATACAACAAAAACTAGTGTTACTCTTAATCCAAATCAGTGTCATATATAATACAAATTAATGTCACTTATAACCTAAATTAATGTAATATGCAACTCAAACAAATATCATCTATATCCAAAACATGTGCCACATATAACCCAAACTTGTGTTACAAATAACACAAATCAATATCATTTACAATAAAAACTAGTGTCACATACAATTAAAACTAGTATCTCTTCCAACACAAATGAGTGTCATGTATAATCTAAATTAGTATCACAAATAATACAAACCAATGTTATGGATAACTCAAACTAATATCTCATGCAACATAAACCAATGTCATGTATAATCCAAAAGCGTGTCACATCTAACACAAACCAATGTCATATATAACCTAAACCAGTATTACATGTAAGACAAACCAATGACATGTGTAACCAAAATCAGTATCACATACAACATAAACTAATGTCATGTATAACTCAAATGAGCATCACATGTAACACAAAATAATGTCACTCATAACTCACAACACAAATTGGTATCACTCTTAATCCAAACTACTGTCGTACAATATAAACTAATGTCATTTACAACCTAAACTAATATAATATACAACTCAAACCAGTCTACAAACAATATTAGTGATATATTCAATTAAAGTAGTGTAATAAAAATCATAAACTAATGTCACATCCAACCAAAACCAATGTTATTAACAACGCAAACCAATGTCACATCTAACCCAAGTCAAATGTCAAAACAACAATGACATAAACAAAAAAACTCTATACCTTATAGTATATATGAAGTATTATTATCATCAAACCATCATTATCATTTTTACGAACATAGGGTGCTAGACATATTTCCAAATTATCAAAATCTTTAGATGAGAGCCCATCCATGATTCTATCTATTGGAATGGTCAACCACTAACTCTTACAAGGAGGTGGACCAGCTCTGAGAAAGAGGAAAGAGAAAGGAAGAAAGAGGAGGAGGAACCCCAACTCTGAGGAATGGCTGTAGCCGTTGGCTGAGAGGTCATAAGAAGATGCCATCGAAGGAAGAAGGAGGAAGAGGCCCAACTGTTGGATAGGAGGAGGAAGAAGGAGGAAGTTGACAGAAGAAGGAGGTAGGACCGGTTGGACAGATGTAGTCAGAGAAAGAAGGTAGTAGGATTTGGAAAAGTTGGAAAGTAAAAGTTGGAAAGTAGGGTTTTTCGAGAAAGAAAATAAATTAAGATTTTTTATGGAGAGAAAGAATATGTTCTCCAAAAAAATTTGTTTTTTAATAATTTGTTATTTTATCTATAATTCTTTTTTAAAAGTTAAATCTCTTTAGTCCTCTTATGCGAACAACATATTAGTTTTTACCGAATTTATTTACAATAATATCAACAGAATAACAAATAGAATAACATACGTTGACTTTTTATTCCAAAAGTTGCACACAACATTACAGGTAAAAAATTACATAGAAGCCCTGAAAAATATGACAAGGATTGGATCCTTAAATCTAAATCCAGTGTACACTATAACCTCCTCCATTTTGAGAACATTCAGCAGCAATAAAGGGGAAGAAAATTAGGTCTCCCATGGACAAAAATTGGCAAGCCAAGGAACCCTAAAAAAATTCCCAAGAAAAATATATAGTGCTCCAAGTTTCCTAATCCATCACGTGGGAAATTGAGAGAGAGGTCAACTGGTCGACCCTTCAAAAAACGTGGGAAAAAAGGCCACAAGGAACAAAAATTTTGCAAACTAATGTTCTTCAATGGTGGGCAGTCCAAAGGAAGAGGAATTAAGATTGAATTGGAAGCTGAAAGGTGAAACTAAGGTGCAAGCTCGAAGAAAAGAAATGGCATTCATAGGACTAGTGGTGGTTTTGTATCAGATTAACATCCAAGTCACATTGGTCCCAAGACTTGTTGAAGTTTTCTCACTAGATCCTTCACAGATGTGCGATAGTTGGCCTCCATCTGCAAGAAATATGGAACAACAAAGGATTTAAATAAAATTGGAATGGACCAAGTGACATGCAAATGATAACGTTCTTAATCATCATCATAATAAGTTGGAATCATCATTTAAATATGATATTTTTATTAAAATCTCTATATTCAACCCAAAATCTTATGTTAATGAGTTGATAGATTGTTAATACTTATGATAATGAAATCCATCGGGTCAAAAATTTCTTAAGTTTTGATTTCAACAATGTAAGAAAAGGAGTTGTGCGAATACAATAGTGGCACATGATCCACCCGCTATAATATCACATTAGAATCCTTGTATCCAACCTAAAATCTTAAGATAATGAGTAGATAGATTTTTAGTACTTATAGACAATTCTACCAATCAATCCTTGTATATGTCTAATTATTGACGTAAAATTTGCCTAACCTCAATCCTTAAACTATGAACACTCTAATATGGAACTTATAAAAAAAAACACTCTAATATGAAAATTACCTGAGCTACGACGGTGACGTCTAGGATGGCGCATCCAAAGGGGATGACGCTGCAATTGGTGACAGTTAGATTAAACTTCTCAATTTCGCCCAATATTTTGGCAACGCCGCCCTTGTGCATCTCGCAGTGAATTCTAACGAGGACATCCTTGCCAGAAACCCTCGCCTCCACTTGGGGAAGCATCGACTGGTGAGTGCAGTTGTTCGAGTTTTCGTCACTTGACGATGGCTCGTCATTGTCCACATACACATAAGACCTCTTCATGAGAACAGTCGATTCGACCATCTTTCGGGACGCTTGCTCCTCGAGGCACTTGACTCGCTCTTGGAGGTGGTTCACGTATTTTACTGCCTCTCCGAGTATAGACGCCTTGTCCGTCTACATGTGACCATTAATTGCCAGGTTATCAAATGGTGAAATAAAGATCCAAAGTGGAAGGGTCAAAGGTACGGAAATTTTACCTTTTTCAAGCCAGGAACAACAGCAGAAAGAGCGATGAACCGCTCGCTGAGCTTTTCGCGTCGCTTTCTCTCCGAAATGACGTGTTCTTTTGCAAGCATCGGACACCTACTCGGTGTACCGGTCCTCTTCGCGGCGGAGATTAGGCCAGGGTAATCCACAATCCCTTCGTAGCCCTCCTCTTTCTTGGGCTCCACGGCCCGGACAAGACTCGAAGCCGAGCACTCGAATGAGATGATCTGTGGGGAAGAGTAAGGAGAAGCACTCTTAGATAAAGTACTCGTTTCGGAAGTGGTCTTGAGCTGCTTCTTTGGTCTCTCCAACTCCACTTTGCGAGTACTAATTCCCTCAAAAGGTAAATTAATGAAGGAATCCTGATGTTGGTCAACTGGGTAGCTATAGGAGGAGAAATCCTCGAAGTTAAAGTCGAATGAATAATGGTGAATAGGGCTCATAGGGTAGTGGCAATAGTTGAATTCATCTTGATGATAATCCATTCCCTGACAAGTAGGGGATCCCACTAATTAGATCAAGAATTATTGGCGACAGCTTAATAAGTATATATGCTTACCAATTCCATAGCTGTAGGCTTGAATTGCTTCGTTGGATCTCTTCAATTATATAAGTGTCTGAATAAGATAATACAAATTTTTAGAATCTTGATATCTACCTAAAAACTTTAGACTAATGGGTAAACACATTTTTTACGTTTAATCTGATGAAACTTGCAACAATTTTGACTGTGTCAAAGTACAATAGGATCAACATGTTTCGATACCATGTTGTAGTATACATATACGACCCATTGTTAGATGGATTTTTCATGTTTATGAATAAATTTACTACTCTTTTAATTATTATTAGCAACGTGATAATCATAACATAGACACATTAACTAAATTTTGGTGTGATTTAATGATGTTGCGTTTGAATTTCTTGACACAAAGTAAATGTAATTAAATCATGTGCAAAGATGGAATTAAGAGTCTAAAAATTAAACCCACACACCTGGAGAAGGTTTGTTCAAGCGAGGGGATGATGGATGCCTTTAATCTTGGCCCTGACCTTGACTCGATAACAACTGGGAAGGGAAACATGCGAGTTTCTATTTTTATATAGGAACAGAGATAAAAAATACTGAGTAGTACTGTACGCGCTTGGAAAGCTGATTCCTTTTTTTTAATAATAGAATTTACAGCTGATTCCTGGACCTTTCCCATTTTCGCACGTTTGGCGAGTGCTCCTATTTCTTAGGTATGGGATGGGATAAGTCCTGACAAATGTAAGTCCTCTGTTTCTTAGATATGGTATAACAGTGACGCACTAACCCAGGTTTAAGAACAATTTTCCTAATAATATAAGTGTTCTTTTTTTTAAGATTTATGGTCATCTCTAGTTTGAAGATTATAGGGTTTCGGATTTACATATTAGATAAATACCAGAAAAGAAATATCTCATGAAAGCTCCTCACCTGGAACTTTTGAAATAAGGTGCATAATGAAAGCTCCTCACCTGAAACTTTTGAAATAAAGTGCATAACTTTTTCCATGTAGAAACGGCGTTGGCCTTTTCATTGGATTTGTTTCTCGAAATCAAGGTGTCCTCTTTTGAAAAAATAAATAAATAGGATTATGAGAACAAATTAATTATAATTTTTATCACATTCAAATTATAAATTTAATGACATATATTTGGTTCATTTAAGGACGAATATATTTTTGATTTGTGTGAGAGTTCAAATTCAATTATTTTTTTACAAATTGAATAAGATTGGATTTATGATAACATAATTAGAAAGGAACAAATTATTTTAAAAGGAAAAAAGAAAATGTACCTAGGTAGTTTATTTTCAGGAATAAATTTTAAATGTTTTGGAAGTTTTTCTGATAAGTTTTATTTAGTTTTTTGCAGTTTCCATTTGTCAGTGTAACTCCACATATAAGATGTTCGGGTTAATTGCACATAAGGACCTATATTATTCAGAATGAGGAAAAAGCACCTAAGTTATAAAATAACCAGTTCATTGCCTCATGTTTGTCTCCATGAAGTAAAATGGTACTAAAATTAGGATGAAACAGCAAAATTACCACTCCAAAATCTATTTAAAATTTAATTTAATGTGAGTTTTAAGTTAACGTAAAAACTAGACCATGTTTATGCGAGAACGTTTTACTTCTCACTTATAAGAGTTAGTGCAAAGAATTTTCTAATTAAATATACTAAAATACCCTGTAACTTGAAAAGACTCAAAATTACACCTAGGGATGAACATAAGAACCAAGAATCACATAACCAAATCAAACCAAATTTAAGTCAAAAAAGTTAATTCAATCAAAACCAGATCGAGAAGAATTTGGTTTGCATCAATTTTTTTTTCTCAAAAAATTAAGCGTGATCTGAACCAAACCACTATTTTTCCATTAGCCCTAATCTCTCAATCCACAAAAAATCAACATTTTTTCAAAGCACAAGTTTAATTCATTACTTCCGTAAAAAGTATAGTTCATTTTTAGTATCTTGATGTTTTGGAAAAAAAAATTAATTTTATGATATATTATCTTTGTTCATAATTATAATTAATTACCACAACTATCGTGTATCTATTTAGTTACTTTCATATTGAAGTAGTTAAAGACAATAGATTTGAAGTTCACATATTTTTAGATTAAAAATTTATAATTTCAAAGATGTGATATACTTTATAAAACTCATTTTTGCATAGCTCAATTTTAGATGAACATTCTCTTTTTATTTAGTAGGTTGTATATTCAATATTCCATTTATTTGCCCTCGGTTCCAAATTAAATCAGAACTACTTTTTTGATTCCGTTCTGATTTGAATCCAAAATTTAATCAGAATGATTTACATTTATATTTTCTCTTTTTGATCTTAATTCCTATAGTTTGGTCATATTCGGATCAATTGCTTACCTCTAAATTTGCACCGACCGAGGAGACGGTGAATTGATGACCGGAAGATCCGTCATAATAAATTACTTAAAGGGAAATTTTAATTATTAAAAAGATTAAAAAGGTGAGCTTATTTAAGCACGTGGGAGACCGGACGTCCGCGTCCGAGACACGTACGGTTGCCATTTCGCGACTCTTTCAGAGGTCTGAAAACTGAAACGAATCTCTTCAAAAAACAAGATACAGCTGTTAATCAGTACAATTCACTATTAAATTAAATGTATTCACATTAGCTGATAGGATATAATTATACTCTGATAAGTAGTGTAAAGTTCAATTTTCAAATTGAAGTTCGAACGCTTGTAAAAAAAGATTAACGAACTTGAGAATTAATATACCTGCGTTCAATTGAATACCTTTAATTAGGGAAATCTTACTAAAGAAGATTTAAAAATTTGGGGGATGACCTATCCAATTGGATGCACATGGACCCTCTTGGATTTTGTTGCAATTTAAATTTAATTGATTACTTCATTTTTAAATGCAGAGTACAATTTAGTTTACAATCCCCTAAACTTTGAATAGAATCTAGTAAGTATGATCATATTTTCAACTCTCCAATTTATCCAACTACACTTGTCATTAATTTTTTCTCAGTAGGTAAGACTGTGTGAAAGAGTACCAGATGTCATTGTGAGTTTTTCGTTCATTCAATTCTGTACCATGTCCTTGAATGATTATTGTGATATGGTTCTATGTCTGACCAAAGTAACCAAAATCTGGGTTTGCATTTAGATGCAGTCTAAGATTGGTAGGGGACTGCCAGTTTGTAATTTGGGTTCTATGTCTGAGATTAGTAGGGTACTACCATGTCCGTGAATGATTGTTGTGATATGGTTCTATGTCTGACCAAAGTAACCAAAATCTGGGTTTGCATTTAGATGCAGTCTGAGATTGGTAGGGGACTGCCAGTTTGTAATTTTAGGACTACTGTTTTCATTAGGTAATGTCTTTTGTAAAATTTTTTATTGGAATAAAGACCAACTAAAATCTTATACTTGTAAAAGTAGGAGGTGCTGAATGAAGCAATTTAAAGTGTGAGATTTTGATTGACTTTTTTACAAGTGCAAGGTTTTATTTGATCTTTATTCTATTTTTTATTTCACCATAAGATAGTAATCACATATTTAATTTTTTGGTACTAAATTTTCTCCTATGAAGCGCAAATCTCAGTAAAATCCTACACCAATAAAACCGAATGAGAAAACTATGAAAGGAAAAAACAACGCTCAATTTAACTCCCCAATAAAAATTCATCCACCAGTTTAGTATCAATTCATCCTTGTACAACCGCCGAGGACTCTAAAAACTGAAGCTCCTAATAGGTCCTTAGCTAAATTCGCCTATGCCAACCACTCATCACCATGGTAGAAAATGGAATGCACTCTAAGCTCTCACAACTCTAAGCGAGCAAGAGATAATGTGGCATTCTTCACCAATTCAACTATTTCATAACTCTGCGATTGCATATACAATATATTGTCTGACAATTTGATTCCGATGCGATTACTTATTGTAATAAAACGGAGGCATGGTTAAACCGAACATTGTCTACTCTTAAATTCTTTGGCCTTGCTTTATTCATAAAATGTAAAATTTATACGTCAGAAAAATGCGGACAGAGAAAAAAAAAATTTGTGTCAAAGACAAACGTTAAAATTCCATCAAAACTATGTACGTTTGATGAACAAGATTTCAAACAGAGAATTTGAAAAATGTAGGAAGACTGAGGAGCTTACAATAATTTTTCTAAGCAATGTTGAGTAATTTGTATCCTAAACTCAGGTTAGTTAAGCCACTCTAGTGCCACACACCCTAGTTCAAGCCACAAACCCTAGTTCAAGCCACTTTGGTCCTCATCTGATCAAACTCGCGAGAACAAATGGAGAGAAACTTTGGAAAGTCATCTCGAATTTAGATATCCTTCCCAAATTCAGAAGTTTCACAGAGAAAGTTGCAAAAAAGAGAAGGAATATGGCTAGAGAAGACTTGTGTGAGCCGTGTAATAAGAAAGTTGAGACTCTTCCATATATCTTTTTTTTCTTATGCATGTCTGTTTTATTTCTTGACTGATGGAAATAAGATATCAACTTAGATTGATCAAGAGGAGTATATACCAGTGATCCTTTTTGTTTGATGGCAAGATGTTTGACTCTTTTTCAGTATACTACACGTAATCCAATTATGCGCGCAAGGAGGGCCACACAAAGCTGGCAGGAATGGACTAACTCTAATGTTCCTCCTCCTACGTCTGAGCCAACAAACTCATAACACAGATGAAACCGTCCAGAGCCGATGACTGTCTAAAACTCCGGGATTTAGGCTAATCCGCCTAAATTTTGTAGATAAAAAAAAACATATTCATGATGGCCTCAATGACATCCACCACAGGATAATGAGGTGCTTGGTATGAGCACGATCGAAATGCAGCCGCTGCAGCAGCCGCTAGAAATCAGTCAGACCATTTTATTAATGGTCTTAAAATCACATTAATAAATGAAGCAGAAATCGGACCAATTGGCCTAACTGCCACGCTAAGTACAAGCTGTTTTGCCAATGCTACTTCCCAGATTCACTCGGATTGTAAACATGTCATTGATTACATTAATGGCAAGTAGGGTGTAGGGAAGACCACTATAAGTAGAGTAATATTACTTCTTTTGTCAGTAGAGGTTTAAAAAAAATAGGTTTGTCTATTAAAAAAAATAACTAGACAGCGATCACACCGGTAATTAATTACAAGTGGCTATAATTTTACAAGTCCATAGGTGGTGGTCCGAATTGTTGTTTCATTCCGATTCGCATAAAAATTAAGCAGTCATTCATCCATAATAATGCTAGTCGTACTTGCAAGGATATCTCCCCTCTTTAAAATAAGGAATCTAATCCATAGCGAGGAACAAAATAATCTATAATCACAAAGTCTCTGGTTTCTGTTGAAAACATAATTTTCGAGTTTTTTGAACAGAAAAATAATAGTTGAAACAATATGGATAATAAAGTATATTTCAAAAAACATGAATTTTTTTGAAGTGTTTTATAATCAATCCATCATGCTATTTAACGCGTCCTTATCATGTTCCTAACCAAACCTTTGACTTCAAAATAAGATTAAAATTATTAGATTTCAAGCGGTAAAATATTTATTAAGAGACTTTGGACTCAAATGTTAATAATAATAAAATGTAATTAAATTGGAAAAAAGTGTTCTTTAATACCTTGCTCAAGCGGCAAGGTGCCAATAAATAAACATTTTGGATTGCATTTATAAATGAATGGGATGTTTTGCCTAAAGGGTAGGTATTGTTGATCCATCTCCGCAAACAATTGAACCAAATAAAAATGATAGTAGCCCAATAGTAGCCCAATGTTACGAAGAAAATAGGACGAAGCTGATTTTATTATTAATCTTTCAGGCTACTTGATAGTTAAGGGAATGCTAAGTTTATAATAATATTGAGGAGCGAAAATGACAACGAATAAATTTACCCCATGATCATGAGATGTCTGAATATGTTATAGATTAAATAATCATAGGATTTTGGTTAGGGTATTATCAATTATTTTGAGTATAATGAGATTGTTTATAATTTTTAAAAAAGTCATCAATTAATAAATTGTATCAAGGTCTTAAATTGAATAATAAAAATTAATATGTTATAATTTTGCTCGCACGATCTTCATTCTATGACACGTCACAAAAATCAAAGGTTTACGAATTTCGCTTCAATGAACTTCCGAGAGTGTTTAAATTATAACTGATTAAAAATTTATACAGTACCATTTCGTCAGAAAATATGCGTGACATTAAACAAACCTCTTTTTCCAGATAACACAGATCAAATGATGCGAGTATATTTGATTTGAAAAATTAAATGCCATCAGTAATGTTTTATGGGTGAAATATGTCACATCACTGATTTCAGAGAAATATAAAAATAATTCTATAAACAAATATATTCAAATTTCGACCGAGAAGAGATTGATAGTATTCAAATTAGAACTACTGGTATAAAATTAACAATATAACGTAAATAAAATTAATGGCACTATATGAAATTTAAGATAAATAAAATAAATAGTAAAAATGGATGCACTTGGTTGCAAGCAGGTATAATTATTGTCACTTGGTTAGAAAATTTAGAATCACAATATAGAAAATTTAGAATCAAATTGTACGGTATTAAAATGAACATTAATCAAATATATTTATCAATATATATACTTTTTACTTTGAGATGGTGGATTGATTAAAAATATATCGACACATATACGTCTTAACGTTTCATGGAACTCATTATGTTTTTTCGATATGTATTTCCCTAAACGAACGTAGTATTATGAATTTCAACGAGATCTCCATAAAAGGTTCAACTCACGGACGATCAATTATTATGACAAATTAAATCCAGGAAGAAGAACAAATACGGATAAGTTCACATTTATATGTCGCTTCCAACAAACTTGAAATTTAAGAAAGTAAAATAACCATGCGTCCATCTGTCCCTTGCCACGAAAATGGAAAACCAATTTCGAGAAGAAAGACTATTAATAACAATGTCTTCCTCTATTAAAAAAAATCCAAGAAAGCCAGATAAAAAACGGTAGGGTGGATATTAGTAGGGAAGCCCAAAATAATTTTCTATTTGGGCAAAAAAAGCCCCCACCGTAAAATAAAGTTCTCCTGGAATAAGGGGAGGAACCAATCTGTGGACTGTGGCAACGTCCGATGATCATGGGTGTGGACTGGGAAGAAAATGGAGAGATACTAATAGTTTTCTTAAGACAATTTGTTAACCCGGAATTGGCTAATTAATTCTAAGTTCTCGACGGTCACATGAACTTGGAGAAAGCCTTCGTTACGTGCACCACCAAATCTTTTACGCTCATTGAAAATTCATTCTCCACCTGCAAAAAAAAAGTTATTAAATATACTCTAACATGGGAGTTAATTTTATTGCACACAATAAGAGATCAACCAATTTGATGCCATGTTAAAACGTTACAGTGGTTAATGTACCTGAGATATAACAGTGATATCGAGGATGGAACTCCCAAATTGCACAACGCTGCTATTGATGACAGTAAGATGAAGACTCGCGATCTCGTTGAGTATGTTAGATAAGATCCCTTTCTCCTTCTCGCAGTGGATCCGGATCAGCACATCCTTGTCCGAGATCCTTACTTCTACCTCGGGAAGCCGCAAACCCGTCGACTGCTCGTCAGTTTCGAAGGCCTCGTCGGATAGATGAGATTCGACGGAGTTGGACGAAGTGACAACCGCATTGCTACTATTGACAAAAGACTTCTTGACTAGAACTACGGATTCCATGGTCCTCTTCTTGGTCTGTTCCTCTAGCACATCTACTCTCTCTTGTAGTTCTTTCACGTGCCTGATCGCCTCCGAAAGAATCGTAGCCTTGTCCATCTAGAAACCAACAAATTAAGTAGAAACTGTGAGTCTTAAAAATGTGACGATTAAAATTTCGGTATCAAAAAATGTTCAATATGATAAAAGGATAGATATCTGTCACTTATAAATATTCAAATTAATCAACAGATGAATAGATTTTCTTAAAACTAAAACGGTCTAGGAGTTGTGCAAAATCGTAATTGGATGACACAAAATCTCATATACAAAATTATGTCCATGAAAATATTTAATATTGGCAATTTTCATTACCCTGTTTGATTTGGAGTTACAAATCTTCTTCCCCAAGAAAAAGAATATGTCCATTTTTGCTAGTATTAAAAAGACGACACGAAACAAAACAAGTTTTAAATATAAATTAAAACAGGATACAGTTTTTGTTCATTCTTTGGAAAATGATAAGATCTTTGATTGAAAAAAGAGAGGTTAATCCGTATGATGTTGACTTCATTCTTATTTCTCTATTTTATTTAGAATACCGAGTCTGGATCTTCTCCTACTCGTAGTGAATAGGAACAACGAAGTATGTTTTTATACCTTCTTGAGGCCAGGAATAACAGCTGAGAGAGCTATCAACCGCTGATTAAGCTTCTCCCTCCTCTTCCTCTCGGCCATAACATGATCCTCCATGGAGTTTCCCCTGGTCAACGACGAGTAGGGCCTCTTATTCCTCTGACACTCGTTGACCTTCACATCTGGGACATTGGAGACCGTACTGGTTTGGAACTGGAAAGTACTTGTGGGAGATGCAACCTCTTCCTTGAGCTTCCCATAGATCATCAGACGAGGGTCACATTCCCGAGGGCTCGAGGTCCCGAAGGAGAGGATCTGGGCAGGAGGAGGAGAAGAAGAGTAGCTCTCCGAAGAGAAAGAACGGTGGAGTTCGTCGTCGTGCTGATCGGGAACGACTTCCATGTTTTGTGAGGTGAAGTCAGGTAGGTAGCTGACCTGACGATACTGGTGCATGAATCCGTAGTCAACGTCCGTATCCTGCTAATTACGTTCAAAAAACAAAAGATTAGCTTAATGAATTACTGATCACCTTTTTAAGATTAAGAATATGTATAAAAATTAACTTGGAAGTGGTGAGATGAAGATATACCTCGGGGAGCCAGTTAGTTGCCTCCATTTTCAGAGTAGGAGCTTCTTTATTTTTTTTTTCTGCACTAGCGACAATGGCAAGTGTATTGGCTCGAACTCAATAAAATTGGTCTTGAGTTTAAGAAATAGTATACTCGATGGGAGAAAATTTAGATAAACTTCAATAAAGCAATTAAATTACCTTTAGTAGACAAGGAGTGTCTTCTTTGTTTTGGTCTTTTTGGTGGGTCGCTTAACACTATAAGTTAATATGTGCTTGATTACCGGTGATTTTGAAACCAACAGTGCCCTTTACTCTTTATAGAGTCACCGGTGTGAGGCCATCAATTCTTCAGTCCGTATAACGCGGCCTTTGACTCGGTGATCAGCCTGAAATTTAAGTAATCATACACAATGTTTAAAAAATGCGGTTTGACCGGTGGTCCGACCAATCGGACCACATTTCGGACACAATTCCAGCTCATTTCTATGGTAAAAAATAGACTCTGGTCCGACTGGAGGATTTCTGGTCTGACCGGACGTATCAACCAAAAACTCCAGTCGAATCGGACATTCTGACCAGACATTTGTGTATATATATATATTTTTTACTCCACATAACTTATTTACCTATATACTCATATATATTTCAAGAAATTACACTAAAATAAAAAGAAAAGATGTCTAGTCGAACCAGAGGTACGACTGGTCTAACCAGTCGAATCGAAAACATACCCATTTCCGAGTCGACTTCCGAGTCGTTTTTCAAAACCTTGAATTCATACACCAACAATATGTATCATGGTCAAATGTTTGAAAATAACACAAAGTTACGTATTTATCATAAATTGAGTTATCTTAACATGTACCCAATAGTATTAATTTTTATTACGTGCACGAACTAGGAAATGGAGGAAATGTTTTTATTTATAAGATTGCCAACGTGGAAGGATCAGACAAGTTGTCATTCCTTATTGGGTGCAATTGGTAGAGCTGTCACCTTCATATCAGGGCCAGAAAATAATTTATTTGGTGATAAGAATTATTACCAATAACCGATTGATAATTATGCTTACCAATAATAATGAATTATTTATACCAGACTAAGATCCCGATCTCGTGGAAGGATAGAAATCAATTCAATTCTGCCGGTTGGCGTCCTCCGGCTCCCCGGTGTGTGATATTCATTCGCTTGCGTTAATTATTAGAAGAAAATTCACCGCTTTGTTTCTTATTTTTGGAAAACTTTCTTTTAGTGGATACATATTGTATTACTGTTGATAATAAAGATATTAAATCTTGTATACACCAAGAAAAATATAAGAAGAATTATGGTTTTGACGACAGTGTCAACAACAATATGCTAAGAAGACGACAAGCGGCAATGATTGATTAAGGAGGTTTGTAAGCTAACAAAATTACATTTACATATAGAAGACATTAGTTAGATATACAAAACAAAACTATTTGTAGCGAAATGACAATTCTTTCTTATTTAATAATTGAGTAATTACAGGGATTTTATATACACTTAATTATGTAATAACAAGATCAATTACTATTTACAGCAAAAGGAAAGAACATAATAAAATCAGCATAACCAAGTGTGGATCAACGACTATTCTTACAACCAGCATAATCAAAATCGCCATAGGCAACTATGTTCAAATGCTCTGATTTTTTCATGAGAGTACCTTTCCGAAGATACTATTTAGATACTTAAGCATTCTTTTCATGATATCAACATGTTAGACACGAGAATTGTGTAATAAACTCACAGTTTAAGTGATTTTAGGCTTGGTAATTGTGGAATGAATTAGTTTAACTAAAATTTTCTTAAAAATATTAATATTAGGGTAAATCTCACCTTCATGGTTAAAAACTTTGAGATTGAATTCTAAAAGAGTCCTAACAGGGTTACAGCCAAATTTCTTGACATCCTTAAAGAGGTCAAGCATGCACTTTCTCTGATTAATGAAGACGCCTTTGAAGGAGTAAGCAAGTTCAACACCATGGAAGAATTTTATCTTCCCAAAGGCCTTTTATGTCAAAACGTGAGTTCAAATTAATCTTTAGTCTTTTGATTAGAGAATGATTGTTTCCTGTTATTAAGATGTCATCTCCATAAACAAGTAAAATAAGTTTACCTTTATATATATATATATAAAATCTTAGAAAGGGTGTCAAGGATGATCTCATGACGAGTTGGAGGCTCGTCTCAAGGTCGACTTAATGATACAAGTGATCAAATCAAGATCACTATTATTTTACCAAGCTAAGCTCCGCTAGCCTAGCAAACTAAACAAACTAGGCTCTACTACGCGGCTGACTAACCAGGCTCAAATTCCTGGCCTACAAACTAAGATACATATAGAAGTCGAAGCTTTGATAATAGTTGTATGGTTGATTGATGATCTCATGTCTTTCTTAAGCATCCCTTATATAGGCGAAAGACTCCAACTTCTCCTTACACTCGAACTTTCTTAGCACCTATCTTGAGTTGTTTATCCTTATCCGGTACCAAAATACTTATTGCCTAATTTACCAGAACTTATCTCCTCTAGTTAATTCAGAGTTTGAATTTAGCCCCTCCGACTGCGTATGGTCTTTAACAAATCCCTTCTAACACCTCACCTAGTTGTTGCTATGTGACCATCGGCTAGACAAAACTAATCTATGGACTTGTACTGAGAGAAGGGATAAAGCCCTCCCTTATTTCTGGGCTCTTATCAAGAGAAAAGATAACGAACTTCTCTAACTTGGGTCATTCGATACTTGACAGGGATCTTTAACCCAAATTAATCCTTTGCATTTTTTCCCTCTTCTGAGAGATGAGGTCATCAAGCCTAGTCCTCCTTCATACCTCCCTCTTCCGAGAGGCAAGGAAACCTTCGCACCCCTCTTTCGAGAGGCACGATAACCTTTGCACATCCTTCTTTTGGTCTAAACCTACTTGGTAAGGTGAAGACAATATTGATTTCCAGGTCTTGTTCCTCTTCGCTCAAGGTGTCTTCACTCATACTATCATCGAGTGCCAACTTCTCATCCTCTTAGTCTTCTATCATGTACTCCCTCAGGCACATCTTTAGATATTCATCTTCACTGAGGGTAGCATCATATAAACCTTGCTTGTCTTCCTCATCTAGGCTGGGTAAGCTCATTTTGTCTTTCTCATCCTTCTCAGGGAAGGTATTTTTTTAATGATTATTTAACAAATTTTTTTAATAATTATTTAATATTTTTTATTGTCAAAGTTTCAACTAATTTTTTTTAATGAATCTACTTATCACACTCACTAATTAGTCAAACTTCTTGTTGGTTCGGCATCATTAAGTTATCATCATTTTAACTGAGGTTTGTGGTTTGTGATTATTAAATTCGCACATTCTTGCGGGATATATTTTACGTGGCCACGGTGAATTATTTTTTTAGGGGAAGGCAACGATCAATGAGGTCATAACTTTTCATGATCTTCGGGTTCTTTTCCACTATTCTTAATTCCCACAAGATCTAATATTTAAATCTCCATAATCTGGAATCGAAATATTTTATTTGCAAAATCCGCCTACCAATGTTTCGCTCCTGCTTGTTGTAAAGAATTTCTGAATCCTTTTTATTATTGAATTTTCCGAAGATCGCATTATTGTTTATTTTATCAACATAAAAAAAAGGAATTGTGCCAACATGATAATAAACACAAAATCAATTTTATGTGATACCATATTAATAATATACATATTTAACTAAAAACTTTAAAATAATAAATTATTTTAACATAATAAATTAATTAATTTTCACACTATAAATTAATCCACAATTATTGTATATGATATTCTAAAAAATAATGAAAGGTTGCACTAAGTAATCCATACTATTCTTGCACTAATATTGATAAGCAGTTTAATTTTTTAAGAAGTGTAAATTTAATTTTTTTTATTTTTCATTTAAAAGAGTAGAATTTTTATTACATGTAATTTCATACTTACACAAAGGGTCCAATTGATCGCCCTTCTAAAGTTCTCATTTCATGAAACCCCATTATCCTACTAACCTACGAAGAATTGTCGATCGTCTTCCCCCATTATCGAATTTTATTGCTGTCTACTTTCAATGAATTAGACCAGACGCTCACGACCTCATCCAGTTTTATCAAACATTGTATGACAATGGTGGTTCCATATCTCCCACACTACCGCGCCAAATATCACGTACGAAACTTTCCCGAGCCTGACGATACCCATTCAATTGCGAGCTAATTCTCCAAATTCAGACTGCGACACCATTTGGCTGCAACTAATAAGCTGACGTTATTGCAACATCTAATTAACAATATTGAATTTCTAATAATTGAAATTTGAGATTTTTTGCTTAAAGTAGAAAAAAAATTCATAATTTTTTTTACAAAAAAAATATTATATTCCTCCAAAAAACCTTATTAAAAACTTGCACAAATGCACATCGTATGTGTTACTAGATAGACATGCATCATAGTCATATGATATACTCTTGACGAAATTTGCCAAGCATGGGTAAAATATACACGAGAATCCTAACAAAATATTTACAATCGTTTGTTTTTCCTCTTAAACCGAGAACATTGATTTAACTTAGCTAAACATATCTCAAGTTTGAATTACTAAAATACATCGATATTACATATTTGTTAAAAAAATTGTCAAATCTCTCCCAGTATTATTTTGTCACCCCAGTTGAGAGTTTTAATATTATGTGTGTAAAACAAAATAATTAGTTTTACTCAGAATAAAAAAAATGTTGTTACGACCTCCAATTGGAAGGCGTTATGTTGCAGAGCAGAGTATACCTTACTCCCAAATTATTCAAAGTTTCATCCTTTGCAATATCGGTTTAATATCCGCCAGCAGCTTTCACGTTGTTCACCAATTATTGCACCTCATTGCTACTCGACAAGAGTTGAATTAGTTGACACTTAAACTGATTAATTTACTGTTAACTTGTGATTTTTATAAACTTATAAAAGGGGTTATAAATTGATACTTGCGACCGGAACAAAGACCCACTTGCCTTTTTATTTGAAAAAAAAGTACTAGAAAGAGGGCAAGGATGGACATTGGCCCCCGGCAGTTGGAAAAATTCAATGGTTTAGAAAGCGATATGGATGACCAATTATGCGTGACACACACAAAATAATTAAATTGACAAATTAATTGTTAATAACTGTTATTTAAAAGAAATAGTAAATGTCGTTGTCTAAGAAATTTTTATTAAGTATTTTGAATATTCAAATACAGAAAAAAAATACTTGGAATAATTTTTTTTATAGGATCACTTGGTTACAATGGCCGCAATCCCGTATTTTACTCTTATTGAAAGTTTTCTTCCAGACCAATACTCCTAATTCGAACTTAAATCGCTTGGTTAATTACATAGTACGGCTCACATGGTTAGCAATCTGGCTAATGTAAGTCTCCTGGATACGATGCAATTAAAAATTCATTGAGTTCTAAGCGCTTGCTTACTTGTAACTGTTACATATTAGTAAGATAATATTTGAATCACTAATTTTTAGTAAATTTAAAATACTGTGAACACAAAACATGTAATTTCTTTAAAAGATGATAAAACCTCAAATCATTAACTATTCCAAGTTATACTCTTAGAGAAACCATCACAACATTTTCCTATCTTTACGTTTGATTATTTAATGTTGTTAAATTCTGACGGACCAAATCGATCTCGAAAAAAGGCGCAGTTCACACATGATCTCGACATAGATTAACTGAGATTGCTTGACACATATAAAAAAGTATGTTACACTGAAAACAAAAATCCTTTTGAAATTTTAATTATCTTGAGTAAACTTGTCTATGTAATAGGTGGTCAATTAGGTTTCTTAAACTGGAAGAGATGGCGATTGAACTTGTTTAGGGTTTATTCTCAAAGGAATTTTTTTCAATAAATTTATAGATATTTTATTGGAGAAAAATTACTCTCAAATTTTTGATCTTTGGTCACCTTCTTTTTTTAATCTTTCATCGTTGTAAAAAGATTATTCCGTATCTTACAATTTTTGATAATAGACTCTTGGGTCTCTATGCCTAAAATATTATTGTCTCTCTAACAAAATCTCATATGAAAGGATCAAAATATCTCTATTTGTTAATTTTTACTCTGGCCTCCAAAAAACTTACAACTTCTGTTTTCTACTCTGTCTTTCTTCTTTAACTCTCTTCTCCACACTTCTCTTTCTTCTTTTGTCTTTTAAAAATAATATTTTTAAAAAAGAGAGAACAAGAGGTAAGAGCTAAGAGCTAAGAGTTTTAGGTTATGATAAGAGATTGGGTGCGAAGGTTGACATCCATCATCTTAGATTTTTTGGGTACAAAATATTTATAGTTTATCACGGATTTGAAAGTAGATCTAAGGTTTATTCTAGTAGTTGAACCATTCCAATTCTTCATATGAGGTTGATGATACTCTGATGTACTTGAATCTCGACTGCAAATATGAGGTTCGTACTTTGGTAAAAATTACTGAGACCAAAAAAATTATGACCCGTTGTACTATTCTTGCATAAAGAATAATTATCGTGGATTGGATGGTATGGTCAAGGGAATGATAATATTGTTACCCAAATATGGAGCGTAAACAACAATGGCACTCCAAAGATAATGAATTGGTTCTTCAAGATCTAAAGATGATGAAGAATATGTTGAAAGAGCAAGATAGATCTACTCAATATTGAAAAATATTGTTTTCTTATATAATCAATTGATTATAAGATGATGCACTTTGTGAACATAATACAATAAAAGCATTATAATCAAGCATTATCTTGATTATAAAAATATTTTATATTATTGGTAGCAAAAAAAAATGAATTTAAATTGTTCATAATCAGTACATTAATCAACCCTAACAAAAGAAGACAAATTAGCAGGTATTGTTCAAGTAATAATCTACGTGTTACATATCAACCCAACATATTGATTAGAATTTATAGACATTATGTCTTCTTCTTATAGTACTTTCAAACAATCAAGTCACTTAACTTATTATACACATTGGGACTCACCTTTGTTTTGCATATATTAACTAATACATATTTAGTATATTGTCTAGTCATAACTATCTACCTCAGATTATTAAGGTGCTCAACTATAGATAAATCTCCGAGACCTAGAATCCAATTATTGAATGATTTAATCAAATTATTTGTAATATCCATATTATTCACATAATCATCCAAAGTATACCTAGACCACTTATCATGTGAGATTCTTTTAAGCCATTCTGCTAGAGTTAGCATTTGACCATTTATCTTTCTTGGTGAAATCCGTTCTAACTTCAAAAGTGTCATACTCTTGTAAAACAATTTCCTTGATATAGCTTACGCCATCTCCCAAAAAATAGCCCTCAAGATGCACCCCTCCATATGCAATAATAAGATTAGCTAATATATGATTTTCACATCTGATGTCCTTTACATGAGGAAAGACCAATTTTACGTGATCCATAAGTCCTTGTACATATAGAAATATTTGGTATCAGCCATTGATTATGTATAGATAACTAAAGTTGATATCTTATTAGATAAAACTAATATTTTGTCCATCAGTTATGAAAGTCAATACTTTACCACTTGCATGGTTAGCCACACATTCAGCTCAGAGCCTAAGAAACTATAATTAGTTGTCCCCAATTTTCTTATTTACTATTGTCCATGAAACAAGTACTATTCTATTATTTGCATCAATACCAATAACACCCAATATTGTATCTCCAAATAAACTTTTTAGGCGACAATTATCAATACCAATAAAAGACTTGCACCTATTCTTAAAACTCGATTTCATAGCATATAAGCATATGAAGACTCTTTTAAACTCAATAGGGGCATCCATGTCGATCCTAGGGTGGCCTTCTAGTTTAATAATTGAACCTGAATTAAGTTTTCACAATAGGTCTAAGTATATATGGAGATGAGCATATAATTGAGAGTGAGAACCTTTTGATTGCATTCTAGCATGAGTGTTGGCCTATTATAATTTCTAATTCTTATAATTAACATCCCAACTTGTTAGAGCAGCTCTAATTATTTTATTATTTAAATTAGGATTTATTAATAATAGGTTAGCTACCTACTCAGCTATCCATTTAAGGGTGCCTAATGCCCACTTTTACTTTGTAGATAGTGGTGTAAGTCATTCAAAGTCTTCACGAATTGAGTTATACCAGACAAGTCCAAGAATATGCAAACAAATATTCATCCAAAAGTGCAAAGTGGACTCTGTTGTACGTTAAAAAAGTAATTCAATATATAATCTTTGATAAATGCTAATAAAAAATGGAAGTAAAATAAAATTTGCAACACTTTTTTTATAGTTTGATATTTTTTCTAGAATAACCTCTTTTCTGCTTATTATAAATGCTATTGATTGAAAATATTTTTTTCCAATGAATTGAGTAAAGAGTGTTTGCTAAGAGGTTTTACCACTTAAGAGCCTAATCAAAGTGCACGATGGATAAGCTCACCCTTCAGTTATCTTTACGTTGATCATGTTGTAGAGAATTTTTTGTTCAATTTTCTTGGATTGTTATTAGGATTAAGAGGCCTGGCCTTATTATATTCATGATATGGGAAATTCATTTTTTCGGATAAATTGCATTTAGTCCCTTTTAATTTGGCATATTTGTATTTTATAAATCGAACAAAAAAATTTCTAGTTTGGTGAAATTGTACTCTCAAACCTTTGAAGTAAGAATCATAGTTTTTTCTAAATATGACCATGTAAAATGAAAAAATATCCCTAACCTAAAAACAAAAAAAATTATCCTCTTCCTTCTCTTCCTCATATCAAGAGAGGAGGAGAGGGGGTATCTGAAGGAAAGAGGAGGGAGGAGGAGGAGGGGGCAAGGAGAGGGAGGAGGGGGGAGGAGAATGAGGAGGAGAAGAGGAGGGGAAGGATGGAGAGTCTAAAGGAGAAGAAGGGGAGGAGCAGGGGAGGAGCAGGAGGAAGAGGAGGAGGAGTCCAAAGGAGAAGAGGAGGGAGGAGGAGGAGGGGCAAGGGAGGAGGAGGAAGAGGAGGAGGAGGAGAGGACGAGGGGGAGTCTGACAGAGAAGAGCGAGGAGGGAAGTGGAGGAGGAGGAGGAGGAGGAGTTCAAAAGGGAAGATGGGGGAGGAGAAGGAGGGGGAGGGGAAGGGAGGATGAAAGGGAAAGAGTAGGAGAATTTTTTTGTCAAGAATATTTTTGACATTTTTATTGTCAGGAGCCTTAGAGTACAATTTTATCAAGTTAGGGAAAATTTTTAATCGATTTACGAAATAGAAGAGGGCAAGAGATAAATATACCAAAGTATATAGATAAAAATATAATTTATCATTTTTTTAAAAATAATTTAGTATTTAGATATTTATTAGATTAATTAATCTAAAGTTAAGATTAATCAAATATTATCTAATTATAAAATATACATAACCTAGCTAGGTGAGTTCAAGTGTTCTTGTACATGGGAAGAAGACTAATGACAAGCGTGTTGAGATCTCAAAAATAAATTAATATTCACAGCTCATCAATTTATAGTAAGTAAGTGAAAATACTGAGTCAGATCTATGGAAGAACAAATATTCAATGAATCTAACTATTAAAAGAAAGAAAAAAGGGGGTTTGTGAGATTTAAGATCAAATGAAATCAAACAAGAACAAAAGATAGTAGTACAAGTAAATATTAGTGAAAGAAAATTGTAAATTAGAGATCAAAGTACCATAATAGGTCGGCTAATCACTAGATCACAGAAGATAATCTAATGGATGTAATAAGTAGGGTACAAATAAACAACAAATAACCAATAATCAACTAGCCACACAACTGCCTAACTAGTCATTTATCACGTAACCCACATAATATTGGCCAATTTTAATTCTAGAAGGCAATATCATTAAGAATAAATATTATTACTCCTAGATTTTATACTCAACCTTGGTATGTACAAACTAACTTTACTTATTACTAGATAATTAGTTTGATAACCCATTCTTTAATGAATTAATTTTGCTCCTCGTTTAATTTCTAACTACAATTCCTAATAAGAAATCAATGGCAAATCATTTTCAAAATATATTCATGACCATAAACCATTTAAGAACAAGAATAACATAAGGAAATAAGTAAATATTACTAAATAAGATTGAATAAATAAGATCCTTATAAGCGAATTCTTGGGTCCTATATCTCAAATCAACTTAGAGGATTAGATCCTCATACTCGTGACAAGACAAAATAAAATAGGATTTTATTTTCTAGAATGCAAGTTACATACAGAGGGTTTTAATATGTTCCAGTAAGTAAGAAAATCTACAAAGTTCGTCCTCAACAAAATTTCTAATATTTTCCTTGAATTTTTGTAAAAATATTCTGTTAGATTAATTTTTAGTATTTTGGCCATACCTTTCTCATCTAAATTTTGATTTAGGCTTTTTTATATGGACAAAAAGAAGAAATAAAGATCTTCAATTTTGTATCTAATAGATTTCTCTAAATTTCGCTTTAAAAAAGGCCAAAATGCCTTTCCAAGTTAGCTTTCCTTATTAGACTCCTCTAAGTATAATTCCTTTAAAAAATTATTTTTTTTACTATAAATTACCACAAAGAGTCCATTAATTATTTAAAACTCAAAGGTTAGTAAAAAATTAAAGACAAAAATACAAAAACACATTTAAAATTTTATGTGTTAATGCATATTTTAGACAATCATTAATATTAAAAAAATAGAAGATGAATCTAATTTCATTGTTCTTTGATTACTAATCGGACTGTCAGAAAAGAGATTATTTTATAAATTTATATTTTGTTAGAATATCAATAATCCTAAATATTCTCTAATCTATATTAAAAAATTTAAAAGTATTAAATACGAATTTAATGACTTTAATATAACAAAGCTAAAAAAATTCAAAACTTCAAAAATAAAAATTAATGTTGTTTTATCTTGGTTACTCAGGGTGAATAGAAAATCAGTATTGACTAACAATCGAACCGTCATCCAAGTATTCGAATAAAGACAACCCTATATTAGTAGGAAGACAAAATCCGATCAGTCCGAATGCAATTTTTAACACACTGAAAACGGGTTGACTGGTACCTAAAATTCTCCGGCCGAGTGACCATTTGGTCCAGTGGCATTGTTCCCACTCATGTGGGGTGAAGTCCAGGGTTCGACTCCTGGCATGAGCATTTCTGATGTAATAGAATAGAATTTAGAATAGGATCTCAAAAAAAAAAAAAAATTCTCCGGCCGAAATACTCGTTGGCACTCTATTTCTCAACGTTGCTGTGTAAGGAAAATCTATATTAATATGGTTTTGTCGTGTTCGATATAAACGTGATTAGATTAAGAAATGGTTAGTTAGAGCGTCTATTTTACTATTTGAGTCAATGGTGGCGACGCGTAACGTTGCTGTTTTTTTTCCTCCTCGTATTGGAAACGATCCTCTCCCTCCTCGAAAGTCGGAGTTGAAAATTCTCTGCTTCTAAAAATTGAATATCACCTTAGTGTTCTCCGCCGGAAAGTTTGTCATATTCTCCGCCGGATGAATCAACTTAGTGTTTGGCAAGCGTCAATTCAAGGCAAATGACTTGTTGAAGATTTCTCACCAGATCCTTAACAGATGTGCGATAGTTGGCTTCCATATGCAAGAAATATGGAACAACAAAGGATTTAAATAATATTGGAATGGACCGAGTAACATGAAAATGATAACGTTCTTAATCATCATCATAATAAGTTGGAATCATCGCTTAAATGGCATTTGACCTAAATGGTATAAGATGTTGGGGGATTTGAGGAAGTCGTTAAAATCTTTATATTCGATCCAAATTTTTTTTTATCTTAATGAGTAAATAGATTATGAATACTTATAAACAAACTTGCCACACTCGCAATTAGCGATGTGAACGAAATTCATGAGGTCGAAGATTGCACGAGTTTGAACTTCGATAATGTACCAAAAAAGGTTGTACGAATATAATAATGGAAACATGATCAACTCACTCGGATATCATGTTTGAATCTCCGCATTCAATCTAAAATATTTGGATAATATGTCAATGAACTTTTAATACGTATAAACAACCCAACTAATAATATGAGATTTTTTGCACAATCATATATGTCTCATTACCGACGTAAAATTTGCGTAACCTTAATCCTTAAATTATGAACACCGTGAAAGTTAACTGAGCTACGACGGTGACGTCTAGGATGGCGCATCCAAACTTGTCAACTTCGCCCAATATTTTCGCAACGCCGCCCTTGTGCATCTCACTGGAATCTGATGATGACATCCTTGCCAGAAACCCTCGCTTCTACTTGCGGAAGCATCGACTGGTGAGCGCAGTTCTTCGGGTTTTTGTCAGATGTGCCCTTGTGTACACATATGACCCCTTCATGAGAACAGCCGATTCGACCATCTTTCAGGACGCTTGCTCCTCGAGGCACTAAACTCGCTCTTGGAGTACAGACGCCTTGTCCGTCTACATGTAACCATTAATTTGCAATGTCATCAAATAGTGAAATAAAGATCCAAATTGGAAGGGTCAAAGGTACTTGGGAATTTTACTTTCTTCAAGCCAGGAACAACGGCAGAAAGAGCGATGAACCACTCGCTGAGCTTTTCTCGTCGCTTCCTCTCCGAAAGGACGTGTTCTTTTGCAAGCATCGGACACCTACTCGGTGTACCGGTCCTCTTCGCGGCGGAGACTAGGCCAGGGTAATCCACAATCCCTCGAAGTTGCCGTCGAATGAATAATGGTGAATAGGGCTCATAGGGTAGTAGCAATAGTTGAATTCATCTTGATGATAATCCATTTCCCTGACAAGTAGAGGATCCAACTAATTAGATCAAGAATTATTGCGACAGCTAAATTTGAAAAACATAATGCAAGTACATATGCTTACCAATTCCATAGCTGGAGCTTGAATTGCTTCGATGGATCTCTTCAATTATACAAGTATCTAAATAAGATTATACAAATTGTTAGAATCTTGATACCCGCCTACAAAATTTAGACTAATGGGCATGCGTATTTTCTATGTTTAGTCCATCACTGTAACAACTAACAACTTGATTATTTTAGGTGTGGTACAACGGTAAGAGACTCCCTCTTTAGACCAGACGCAAAGGAAAACCCCGAGCTACGAATCCCATCACCCCCCACCCACCCACCCACCCACACACACCCGACGAGAGACCGACTAGCTACTCCCCCGCCCCGACGCGACTCCCCCGCCGGACGCGACCCTGCCCTGCCCCGATGTCGATTCCCACTGCCCCCCTGCCGTGAGTGTAAGTTGTTTCGAGTTGTTCTTTTACAGATCCTGAGCAAACGGTTGAGAACCATCGCACGCCACCAACTGGGCTTTGCTCCCCTCATCGAGGCCTTTTCGACAAGGCCGACGTCAAGTTTTGCCAGCGTTGACCAACATTGACCAGCGGTGGCGACAGAATGGCCTCTCCTTTTGTGGGCGCTGACCGCCCTCGCAACAGATCGATCGTCCATGGCCGTTCCTCCATGAGTTGATCTGGTGGATCCTCCCCCTCTATGTTTCACTTATGCAGTGGCGATCGCCCCGCAGGCTGATAGTTGGGTCCGGGAAGGCGACTTCATCTCACATGTTCAGATTGGTGATCGGTTGGTTGTGACTCTTGACAAGGCGCGATCTGCTATTTGCGAGAATTTTGGTCAAGTCGCCCTAATTGGGCGATTGATGTAGAGGAAAGGTACTAAACCATACTCTACCTTTACTCTTCGGGAGGAGTTGTCAAAGTTTTGAGGTCTATCCTCTATTTGCATGTTACCTTTGGGTAAGGGATTTTTTGGATTTCATTTCCAGTCCTCAAAAGATCGCGACTTGATTTGAAACTCCCTCATCTGGAAGTTATCACAAGGTACGCTTCACCTACAAGCTTGGACCCCCTTTTTTGATCCTTCTAGGTGCTTATCTACACATGCTTGTATTTGGATCCGTTTGGTAGGGTTAAGCATGGAGTGTATTGCTCGGGACATTATACTTGGTTTAGCCTCTATTGTTTGGAAACCTATACGTTTTGATGCTTTCTCACTTAACAAGTTTAGTGGAGCTTCTCCTCATATTCTTGTGGATTTAGACTTGTCGAAGCCTATTATCAAGGATGTGTTGCTTAAGCTTATGTCTCGGAATGTTTTTGTAGATGTTGTCTATGAGAACCTCCCAGATTTTTGTGATTATTGCAAGAATATTGGTCATCTTGCTACAGATTATCGCAAGAGAAAAGGAAAGAATAATGCGGAGGTTACTGGACGATATGAGGTTTCTTTTTATGAAGATTTTGTTAAAAAAACTGAATGGTTGGCTGACATTACTCTTCTTGAAAACATGATACAAGAAGAGGTCTTTGAGAACGAGAAGGATATTTGCGAGGCTTATTTTTCTGATGCGGAGCTCTTTAATTCTTCTGATTTGCTGGCCTCGATCACGGTTCTTGAGAATTTGGTACATGCTAGTTTTTCTCACTGTAGGTGAATGGGTGAATGAGTTTCGAGAGACTCCCTCTAGAGACATCATAGTTATAGTGATAGAGCCAGATCCCGTGATACCAGAGTAGATTATGGTGTCCGAAATGCGAGACCCGGAGTAGCGTTTGACTGACCGACTGCCTGACTATGAGGTGAGATTGAATACTAAGAGCGAGTGGCCTCAGGTCCCTATAGCGGCAACACAGATTCCATCAGGCATTCTGTTAGTCGCAGAGGATCCGAGATTATCCTCCACAAACACTGGTGCAGGTCAGAGCAGACATAGTGACCCTTCGGGAGGGTGCTAGTCCCATACCTGACTTGGTTGACATAGATATCGTCCAAGTGGATAATCTTTCTGACCGCCGTCATCCTTTGGAATGGATGGCCGGTAGTGGGTCTTGGACGACTTCGCCCACACGTAAGATGGGGGGTATGCTATTGAAACCTGCTCTAGGCTACGGCTACGCAGGTAGGAACAGGAGACAGAAACACAGTTAGCGTTGGGATGATGTTGGTCGAGTTTGTTTGTATTGACCGTGTTGACCCTTGTGATTTCGCTCGTGTCGAGTCGTAGTATGGCAGCGATAACCTTTATGGTTTTCGTTTAGGCCTTGAAATTTGTATTTTCTTTTTCTCTTTTCTCATCTCCTTCTGTATTTTCTTTTCATTCGGTTATATAAGTTTAATTAAAAAAAACAACTTGATTATTTCAATATGTCATCTCAATCGAAATTCATTATGACGAAATTTACACGAGTTTTAACTATGTCAAAGTGCAATGGGATCAACCTACTATGTTGGAGTATACATATCCAACCCATTGCTAGATGAATTTTTCATGTTTATGAACAAATTTATTAGTATTTTAATTATAACTGACAATGTGATAATCACAACCCAGACGTAATAATCTAAATTTTAGTATGATTTTATGATGTTGTATATAAATTTCGAGACACAAAGTAAATGTAATTAAAGCATGTGCAAAGATGGAATTGAGAGACTTAAAATTAAACCCACACTCGTGGAGAAAGTGTGTTCAGACGAGGGGATGATGGATGCCTTTAATCTTTGCCCTGTCCTTCACTTATAACTGAATATTTGTCTAATTTTATAAAATTCAAATCGAATTGGTTTGAAGTGAAATTTATGAAAATAATAAAATTTATTTGATTCTTCTAAGGATAAATCAAATTTGCATTATTAAATATCGAATTATAGTCAAATTTGATTCAATTCGAATTGATTTGAATAAATTTTTAATATTTTTTTGGGAGACCTTTACTTAAAAATGACCATTTGTCGAATTCGGTCAAAAACAAATTTATGTATATCATAAATCATATTAGATTCGTCTTCAAATTACACTCAAATTTGAATTGATTTGAATACAATTTTAACATTTTTGAGAGAAATAAATAAACTAAACTTTGGATTTGTACTTAATGTACGAAAATAAGTTGTTTATTTATGATTTAAGGATTTCATGATTTAGGAATTAAAAATTATGGTTTAGTAGATAATTGAGTTTAGAATTTTCGGCTTAAAGTTGAGAGTTTAGTAGATAACAAAGTATACGGTTTAGAGTTTAGGGTTTGGGATTAGGGGATTAAAGTTTAGTATTTAGTAGATAATTGATTTTAGAATTTTGGGTTTAAGGTTTAGTAGATAATTGAGTTTGAAATTTTTCTGCACCAAATTCATTTGGATATATAGATCTAAATATGACATAATTATATAGTGGTATAAGTAATTATATGATAAATATATTCAATAATTAAATTTAAGAAATTCGATTCAAATTCGTGTATATATGTATAAAAATAAAAAAATGGTGAGTTTACGGAGGGGAACCATTTTAGTTTTTTTTTGCTATATGTACTTTATTTATTTTTTAATAAATTTAAAAATATTTTCAAACTCTATAAATGCTACCTTTTACTCTTTTAATTTTTTTGTTTGACGAATTATAAAAATCTTAAACCGTATTCAATTTGTTTTATAATGAATTTGAATCAAATTTCGACAAATTGAATAGAGAGCAAATCGAATCAAATTTTTTATGAATCAAATTATGTTAAATTGTAAATCAAATTTTAACAATTATTGAGTCTATTTTGACTCCATAACAACTAGAAAGGGAAACGTGTTGGTTTTTTTTTTATATTACTTTAAGCAGTTGGTCAGCTGATTTTTTTTTTTTACAATTGACAGCTGATCCTGGACATTTCCCATTTCCCATTTTCGCACGTTTGGTGAGTGCTCCTATTTATTAGGGATGGGATGGATTGGATGGGATGGGATGGATGGGATGGGAGGGGATAAGTCCTCGGACTAATATAAGTGTTCTTTTTAAGATATGATATTATAATGAAGCACTAACCAATTTTAAGAACAATTTTCCAAATAATATAAGTGTTCTTTTCTTATTTATGGTCAACTCTAGTTTGAAGATTATAGGGTGTCGAATTTACATATAAGAGAAATACCAGAAAATAAATATTTCATGAAAGCTCCTCGCCTGAAACTTTTGAAATAAATTGCATACCTTTTTCTACGTAGAAATGGCTTTGGCCTTTTCATTGGATTTTTTCTCTAGGTGAAACTGTCCTCTTAATGGCGTTCGAATCAAATTCGCATGTTCGGATCAATCGCTCACCTTTAAATTTGCACCGACGAGGAGGCTGAGAATTGATAATTCCGAGGGTGTGGACCGGAAGATCCGTCATAATAAATTACTTAAAGGGAAAATTTAATTATTAAAAAGATAAAAAGGTGAACTTATTTAAGCACGTGGAGGACCGGAAACCTTACGAGGAAGTCCGCGTCTGAGATACGTACGGTTGCCATTTCGTGACTCTTTCAGAGGTCTGAAAACTGAAACGAATCTCTTCAAAATACAAGATACATGTGTTAATCAGTACAATTCACTATTAAATTAAATGTATTCACATTAGCTGATAGGATATAATTAGATTTTGATAAGTGATGTAAAGTTCAAGTTTTAGAAGGCTTGTAAAAATAGACTAACGAACTTGAGAATTGATATAAATGCGTTCAATTAATTACCCTTTAATTAGGGAAATCTTAGCAAAAAAATGTTTAGAAACTTGGGGTATTATTTATCCAATTGGATGCACATGGACCCTGTTGGAATTTGGTGCGATTTAAAATTAATTGATTACTTCATTTGTAAAATGCAGAGTACGATTTAGTTTACGATCCCCCAAACTTTGAATAGAATCTAGTTAATATAATCATATTTTAAACCCTCCAATTTATCCAACTATACTTGTTATTAATTTTTTCTCAGAAGGTAAGATTGTGCTTGAGAGTACCAGATGTTATCGTGAGTTTTTCTTCATTCAATTTTATATCATGTTCGTGAATGATTGTTATGATATGGTTCTATTTCGATGCAGTCTGAGATTGGTAGGGAACTGCCAGATTTTATTTTGGGACGATTATTATCATTAGATATTGTTTTTTATACAAATTGTTATTAGAATAAAGATCAAATAGAATCTTACACTCATAAAGAAAAGTCAATTAGCAATTTATATTTGAAATTAAGCCATTTAACACCTCCAACTTACACAATTAGAATAATTAACATCTTTCTATCAATTTTTCAATCACAAGTACCATTTCTTTGGTAGATGTGGTATCCATGTCATTGTATTTATGCCAAATCACCTTGAATTAATTTATCAAAGGATCTACAATAGTTAATATAACATTCAAGCCATTTATAAAAATTAATTACAAAATAAAAATAAAAATTTTAAAAATCTATCTATCGTCCCCTTACCTCCATGCTTTTAGCCCCGATGTGGAAATCACTTCAACTACTTAAATGATAGTTCCCAACAGAGAAGATAAATAAATGAATGAAATAAGTAAATGCCAAAATTCTATCCTAACCCTAATCAATTTGGACTGGATTTGAGGTACTAATCCATGGATAAAAAACAAAATAAGATTTTTTTCTGTCAAGGGTGACAGTCGTCGGAATTAGTTTAAGGTGAATCGAAACGAACGTAAAACTTCTTACGGGTGGAGGATTGAATACTGAGTTTTTTAATATTAGTTGAATATTATTTGATTTGTAGTTTATTTCAGTAATGTGGCAAAAAGCATTAACATGGACGCCTTATCTATCAGCGATGTGGCACCTGTGATTAAAAAAAGATAGAAAGGTGTAATTGTTCTAGTTGTATAAGTAGGAAGTGCTAAATGACGCAATTTAGAATATGAGTGTTTAATTAAATTCTTTTTACAAGTAAAAGTTCTATTTTATTTTTATTCCATTTTATTTCACCATAAAATAACAATTATATATTTAATTTTTTGTAGTTAAATATGTACCCGCTTGAAAGAGCACAATTCTCAATCTCAAAATGACCAAGACCTCGTAGCATAATGGTCGGAAAGAAGACTGCTTGCAACGAATCCCCTACTTTCACTGGATCAAGAATCGACCTTGCTCGTTCAAAAGTCATATTTAATTTTTATACCCATATCCTAAAGGAAATAGAAGCAGTTTTCTCCTATAAAATCTCGTTAAAATCCTATACCAGCAAAACATAATGAGAAAACTATGACAAGGACAAACAACGCCCAAACATTAGAATTGTGAAATATAATTCAACTCCCAAATACAAATCCATCCAGCAATTTAGCATCAATTCATCCTTGTACAAACACAACCGCCGAGGACACTAAAAGTTGAAGTTTGTCTTAATAGGTCCTTAGCTAAATTCGCCTAATCACTCATTACCATTAAGCTCTCAGGCCTCTAAGAGAGCAAGAGGTAATGTGGCAATTCAATAATTTAGACCAATTAAACTATTTCATAACTCTTCGAAAAATATAAGGCGACTTTTCATATGCAATATACTGTCTGACAATTTGATTCTAATGTAATTACTTAGTGTAATAAAATGGAGGCATTGTTAAACCGAACATCGTCAACTCTTAAATTTTTTGGTCTTGCTTTATTTATAAAAAAGTAAATGTATACGTCAGAAAAAATTGGCAGAAAAAAATAATTTTTTTAATCAAAAACAGACGTTGAAATTCCATCAAAACTATGGACGTTTGATGAACAAGATTTCAAGCCCGAAAAATTAGAAAATGTAGGAAGACTTATAAGCTTCTAGTAATTTTTCTACGCAATGTTCAGTGATTTGTATCCTAAACTAAGGTTAGTTAAGCCACTCTAGTGCCACACACTCCAGATGAAACAACATGGTTAATAAAGTATATTTCACAAAACGTGAAAAAGTTTGAAGTGCTTTATAATCCATCATGTTATTTAACGCGTCCTTATCATGTTTCTAACCAAACCTTATACTTCAATATACGAATAAAATTATCTGATTTCTAAGTGGTAAGATATTTATTCAGAGATCTTGGGCTCAAATCTTAATAATAAAAAATGTAATTAAGTTGAAAAAAGTGTCGTTTAGTACCTTGCCCAAGCGGGAAGGTGCCAATAAATAAACATTTTGGATTGTATTTAAAAATTAATGGGATGGTTTGCCTTAAGGGTAGGTATTGTTGATACATCTCCCAAACAACTGAACCAAATAAATATGATCGTAGACCAATATTAGCTGATGTTTCGGAAATAATAGGACGCAGCTGATTTTATTATTCATCTTTCAGGCTACTTGATGATAGTAAAGGGAATACTAATTTTATAATAACTATTGAGGAACGAAAATGACAATGAATAAATTTACCTCATGATCATTGAATGTCTGAGAAAAATTATAGGTTCACTAATCATAGGATTTTGGTTAGGGTATTATCAATTATTTTGAGTGTAATGAGATTGTTTATAATTTTAAAAAAATTATCAATCAATTAACTGTATCAAGGTCTTGGATTAAATAATAATTATTAGCATGTCATCATAGTCATTTAATTCTGCGTGATATGTGAACATTATTGTTGCTGCACGACCTTCATTTTACGAAATTCTCAGAGTGTTTAAATATAACCAATTAAAGTATACACAATGACATTAAACCAAACTCTATTTCATAATAACATAAATCAAATGATGCGAGTTACTTTGATTTGAAAAATAAAGAAGTTTAACAAGTTAAATGCCATCACTAATTTTTTATTGGTAAAATATGTCACATGACTAACTTAAGAGAAATATAAAAATAATTTAGTAATTTTGATCTAGAAGAAATTGATAACATTCAGATTAGAAATAGTGGTAATTCACGAATATAAAATTAGCAATATGACGTGAATAAAATTAATAATTTTACATGACATTCGAGATGCATAAAGTAAATAGTAAAAATGAATGTCACTTGGTTGCTTGCAAGTACAATTAATGTCACTTGGTTAAAATATTTAGACTCACAAAATAGTAATTTTCAAATTGTCTAATATGAAAGTGAACTTTAACCAAATATATTTATCAATACATATATTCTTTACCTTTAGATGGTGCATTGATTAAAATTAGTTTTTATCGACGCATATACGTCTTAACAATTCATGGAACGAAGGTAGTAATGTGAAATTTCAACGAGATCTCCATAACTAAAAGGTTCAACTCTCAAGGCAACCACGCACAATATATTATTATGACAAAATGTTTCCATGAAGAAGAACAAATACGGACAAGTTCACATTAATATGTCGCTTCCGACGAACTTGAAATTTTGAGAAAGTACAATAACCATCTATTCATCTGTCCCTTGCCACTAAAATGGAACCCCAATTTATAGAAGAAGACTAACAATAATAATTAGCCTTCCTCTGTAAAACAAAAATTCTAAGAAAGCCAGATTCATAAAAAAGGTAGGGTGGATATTAGTTGGGAGCCCAAAATAAATTTCTATTTGGGCAAAAAAAAAAAAAAAAAAACCCACCGTGAAATAAAGCTCTCCTGGGAAAATGGGAGGAGCCAATCTGTGGCAACGTCCGATGATCATGGATGTGGACTAGGAAGAAAACGGACAGATACTAATAGTGTTTTTTAAGACAATTTAATTAAGTAACCCGGAATCGGCTGATTAATTCGAAGTTGTCAATGGTCACATGAACTTGGAGAAAGCCTTCTTTACGTGATTCACCAAATCTTTTATGCTCATTGAAAATTCATTTTCCACCTGAAAAAAAAACGTTATTAAATACACTATAACGTGGGAACTAATTTTATTACACACAATAAGAGATCAACCGATCAATTTGATATCATGTCAAAGCGTTAAAGTGGTTAATGTACCTGAGATATAACAGTGATGTCGAGGATGGAATTCCCAAATTGCACAACGTTGCTATTGATGACAGTAAGATGAAGGCTCTCGATCTCGTTGAGTATGTTAGATAAGATCCCTTTCTCCTTTTCGCAGTGGATCCGGATCAGCACATCCTTGCCCGAGATCCTTACTTCTACCTCCGGAAGCCGTGAACCCGTCGACTGCTCGTCGGTTTCGAAGGCCTCGTCGGAGAGACAAGATTCGCCGGAGTTGGACGAAGTGACGACCTCATTGCTACTATTGACTCGAGACTTCTTGACTAGAACCACGGATTCCATGGTCCTCTTCTTGGTCTGTTCCTCTAGCACATCTACTCTCTCTTGAAGTTCTTTCACGTGCCTGATGGCCTCCGAAAGAATCGTAGCCTTGTCCATCTAGAAACCAACAAATTAAGTAGAAACTGTGAGTCTTAATAAACATAACGATTAAAATTTCGAAATCCAAAAATGTTCAATATGATAAATGGATAGATGTTTATCACTTATAAATATTCAACTTAATCAACAAATGAAGAAGTTTTATTAAAATTGAAACAGTCTAGGAATTGTGCAAAGTCGTAATTCGATGAATTCATATACAACGCAAAATCTCATACACAAAATTATATCAATGAAAATATTTAATACTGGGATTTTTATTACCCTTTTTGTTTTGTAATTACAAATCTTGTTCCTTAATAAAAAAAATTGTCCATTTTTGACAGTCTTAAAGAGATGACACATAACAAAAGAACTTTTGAATATAAATTATAACGAGATATTAATTTTTGTTCATTCTTTCGAAAATGATAAGATCTTTGGTTGAAGATGGTCCGTATGATGTTGACTTCATTATTATTTCTCTATTTTATTAAAAATACCGAGTCTGAGAAGAACTCAGTATTGAATAGGAACAATGAAGTATGTATATATACCTTCTTGAGGCCAGGAATAACAGCTGAGAGAGCTATCAACCGCTGGTTAAGCTTCTCCCTCCTCTTCCTCTCGGCCATAACATGATCCTCCATGGAGTTTCCCTTGGTCAACGACGAGTAGGGCCTCTTATTCCTCTGACACGCGTTGACCTTCACATCTGGGACAATGGAGACCGTACTGGTTTGGAACTGGAAAGCACTTGTAGGAGATACAACCTCTTCCTTGAGCTTCCCATAGATCATCAGACGAGGGTCACATTCCGGAGGGCTCGAGGTACTGAAGGAGAGGATCCGGGCAGGAGGAGGAGAAGAAGAGTAGCTCTCCGAAGAGAAAGATCGGTGGAGCTCGTCGTCGTGGTGATCGGGAACGACTTCCATGTTTTGTGAGGTGAAGTCAGGTAGGTAGCTGACCTGACGATACTGGTGCATGAACCCGTAGTCAACGTCCGTATCCTGCTAATTACGTTCAAAAAAATAAAACATTAGCTTAATGAATTACTGATCACCTGCTTAAGATTAAGAATATGTATAAAAAGTAAGTGAAAGTGGTTAGATGAAGATATACCTCCGGGAACCAGTTAGTTGTCTCCATTTTCAGGGTAGGAGCTTCTTTATTTCCTTTTCTGCACTAGAGAGAATGGCAAGTTTACTGGCTCGAACTCGATAAAATTGGTCTTAATTTTAAGACCAAGTATAATCGATGGGAGGAAATTAAGATAAACTAAAATAAAGCAATTAAATTACCTTTGGTAGACAAGGAGTGTCTTCTTTGTTTTGGTCCTTTGGTGGGTCGCTTAACACTATAAGTTAATATGTGCTTGATTCCCAGTGATAGTGAACCTAACAGTGCCCTTTACTCTTTATAGAGTCACCGGTGTGAGGCCCATCAATTCTTCAGTCCGTATAACGTGGCCTTTGACTCGGTGGGCGCTAAATTATCAGCCTGAAATTAAGTAATCATACACCAACTATATATATCATTTTATTTAGAAATATGTTTGAAAATAAAATAATGTACATATTTATTTTGAGAATTTTATCATTTTATAAAATTTGGATTAAAATTGTTCATAAAATGAGTTATCTTAAAATGTACCCAATAGTATGGATTTTTAATTACGTGCACGAACTAGGATATCAAGGAAATGCTTTTTTTATAAGATTGGCCAACGTGGATGAATCAGACAAGTTGTCATTCCTTATTGAATGCTCTTGATAGAGCTGTCACATTCAAATCAGGGCCAGAAAATAGTTTATTTGGCGATAAGAATTATTACCAATAACTGATTAAAAAATTATGCGTACCAACAATAACGAATTGTTTATATTAGAATAAGATCCCCGATCTCAGGGAAGGATGGAAATCAATTTTGCCAGTTGGCGTCTTCTGGCTCCCCTGTGTATGATATTACATGAAAAATCACTGTTAAATTTCTTATTTTTGGAAGACATATTTTTTATTAGTGGATACATATTGTAATACTACTGATAATAAAATATTACACCTTGAATGCACCAAGAAAAATATAATAAGAATCATGGTTGTGACAAAAGTGTCAACAACAATATGTTAAGAAGACGACATGTGGTAATGAGATTAAGGAGATTTGTAAGTTAAAAAGATTACATTTACATATAGAAGACATTAGTTAGATATACAAAATAAAACTACTACACATGAGTATTTAACAGATAAAATAAGATAAAATTGATTTTTTGGTATGTAATTTTACTACTGACTAAGAAAAATATGGCCAAATGCAAATGAATACAATACATTAATAACCTATATTAATACATAACTAAGGCATCACAAATAAAATATAGATCTTTTGCTAAAGTGTTCTCTTAATTATATCATTGCGAAATTATTATTAAGCGACCTAACCAATGTAGAAGTAAGTCAGTTTTGTTCATGAGTAGAAGTGCCTTTTAGAAGGTATGTCATTGAGTTTTCTAGATAGGGTGAAGTACTTAACCTTTTTTTTTGGGTGATAAAAGTACTTAACCTTTTGGCTTCATTATGCTATCATCATTTCTTCATTATGATTTTTCAGACTGCTTGGTATCTCGTTATAATTATATTGATTAATTTGGGTCAGAGTTTAATGGGATTTTTAAAGGTGAATTTTTTTTACAATTATTTAATAATATATTATTTTCAAGAACTTCATCAAGAAACTTTATAATGAATCTACATATCACACTCACTAATTAATCAAATTAGTTGTTTGTTCGGCTTCAGTAAGCTATCATCATTTTAACTGTGGTTTTGTAATTATTAAATTCGCAGCATTCTTACGGGATATATTTTACGTGCCAACGATGAATGATTTTTTTAGGGGAAGGCAACGATCAATGAGGTCATAAATATTCATGATCTTTGCGATCTGTCCCACTATTCTTAATTCCAACAAGATCTAGTATTTAAATCTCCATAATCTGAAATTGGAATAATTTATTTGCAAAATTCGCCTACTAATGTTTCGCTCCTACTTACTGTAAAGAATCTATGTATCCATTTTATTAGTGAATTTTCCGAAGATTGCGTTATTTTTTTATCTTATCAACGTCTAATAATAGATTTGTGCAACACAATAATGAACACAAAATTAATATACTCTGATACTAAAATTTTTAAGATAATAAATTGATAAATTTTCATCCCTATAAACTAATAAATTATTCTTGCACTAAGTAATATGATATTCCGAAAAATAACGAAATGTTGCCTTTAGTCAATGTTAATTTTCCATGATTGATATGTCGTTAAATTTTGTTGTAAGTATAAATTTATTTTTTATTTTTTATTTAAAAGAGTAGAATTTATTACATATAATTTCATACTTACACAAAGGGTGCAATTGGCCCCCTTCCAAAATTCTCATTACAGAAAACCCCATTTATCCTGTGAAGAATTGTCGATCGTCTTCGCCCATATCGAATGTCTCCATGAATAGGATAAGATCTTGGTTGTTGGCTACTTTCAATGAATTAGACCGGACGCTGACGACCTCATCTAGTTTTATCAAAACATCGTCTGACAATGGTGGTTCCATATCTCCCACACTATTGCGCCAAATATCACGTATCAAACTTTTCCGGGCGTAACCATTCCTATCCTATCACGAGCTAATTCTCCAAATTCAAACTACCACCCAGATTAGCACAATTTTTTGTTGCGAAATCTACATATTTAAGTTTTTTGATATAGAGGTTCTAATCTATATATATTGAAAAGCTTAATACAACGAGGCCATTGCACTTTTTCGTCATCGATGGACCAATATATTATTTTTGCAAAATACAAGAACGAATTCGCATTCCCGATAAATTTGGTCAGTATGAAGATGATCTGTAGCCACTTCTGAGATTGTTGTCCATACGTAGCCCTTTACTACCACAGAAAATGTGCAACCCCATGTTGCTTTTGATGATCTAGTCACCGGAAGAAGATGATGTTCGTAATCCAATCCACCGCTTTTATATACCAACACAATTTTTTTTCTAGTAACACAATTTTTTTCTAGTATATTTTGTGGTCATTCACATAAATCATGAGAATTTTTTTAGAAAATCATTTATTCTGAAATTGCACCAGATCAAACATGTTTAACTTTCAAAAAATTTCAAATATTTTGTACCAAAAAAATAATTGTTTCTTCTTGATATAAATAATTTCAGTTAAATTACTAGCAAGTTTCTGAACGTATCACGTATTTCTAAAACGTTCGAGTTATGCTACCGATGGTGCAGGGTGAATGGTTGGAGCTTGCTACTAACAATAAAAGCGCCAAGTAGGTCAATTGTGGACAACCCTCTCATCTATAATAGCCGAAATGGAAGAGCGGGACGAGACTCGGGCTGAGGAGCTCGCAAATGACGCACGGAGTTCGGACATACAAATCGGCCAAGTCTCAACCTTCCTTCAAGGAATTAAGAATGTTGCTATGGAAAATGGTCAAACAAAATACTAAGAGCTCTGCAATTAAGGTTTTTCACCAATGATGGGCTATTAGGAGTATTTTTGAGGTACAACTTGGGTAGTATTAGTCAAGAGGACATTGTGGTACTTTAGGTGATATTTTTCAGAAAATATATTTAAATTGTGGTTATGATAGTTTTTGTTATGATACAGGATTATTTAATACTTTATGTGTTTAAATTGTATTCAAAGGTACAAAGAGTAATTGGTAGTTTTTGAAAAGATTAATTTTATTTATAAAATAGCAATTTTGATCAGTATATTTATACAAATCACCAAATAATATTTATTTTCCCCCTATTTATGATGATGAGTTGGTCGACGAACATGAGAAATTAATTACATGATGTGTGAAGATATTGTTTAGTAATGGGTAACACCGAGGCACTCAGTTTTATAAAGATTTAAACTAACCTGACATTTATGAATGCATGTGGAACCCATATTTCATGTGAAGAAAAAAAATGGGTGGCATATATCTTCCACCGAGATTTAATCTCTTAGACGCGTTGAATCTTTTTATTAATAAGTGGAACTGTTCAATCGTTTGATCTGGATTATCTTAATTACGTTATCACTTTAATATCACGAGTTGATTTTCTCGATTTAATTCTCCCGATTCTCATGATCCAAGCTCTATTACAGGCTCGTGCCGTGTATGGGGTCAACCATTTTGTCTTGTTTAGGAAAACATTTTTGTCTTATATGTGTGATGGTTTTGTTGGGATTCGACAAAATTTGTATACTACAAATATAATCTATTCTTTCCGCCAGAAAGGATAACAAGAAGAAAAAAGTCTTTCCCAAAAAAAAAAATTAAATCTTGTTCAGAACCCGTTATGATTGAAATTAAATCTTATGATGAAAATTTCATTTTTGGATTTTTTTTACTGAAATTTTTTCAAATTAAAAAAAAATTAGTGATAAATATATAATATTATTCTCTTCCAACTGAAATCATGTTCACGACTCGTTATTTTTCTCTTTTCTCAATTATGCAGGCATGGCAGGCTAGTATAAGTTCTCGTCGCTCTTATATTTGAGTGTGTTTACAAGGATAAAAAAAATGGACGCAGAGAAAAAACAAGTTTAATCATCACTCGGGCCTTCACTTTTTGCACAATTAACGACATCCAAGTTATTGTATAAAACGGTGAAAACGATATTCATTTAAAAAATTCTCTCATACACATTATATATGTGTGTCAGGTGGATTCATTACCCCAATCCTGCCCACGATCGAAAATAATTTGTCTCCCATAAATTCGGAAATCTAATTCGGTCTCCTTTTTATAAGTAAGTTCCATTCCATCATATACTAAAATATATTTGTAACCCAAATGTTGAATTCCCTCGTAAAAATACTAGTTTGAAGAAGCATAATTTGTTATAACCCCGTCGAAGTAAAACACTATGGAAATCCATGGCAAGGAAGTTTTCGCGGATCTATTATATTTGACATCAGTATACCAACTAATAAACATTTGACTTACTAAAATTCTAAAAATTGACAATGTTATCCGAATAATTATTTAATATATTACATTTTAATAGTTGAAACTTGAATTTTTTGGTAAGCTAAAAGAACTTTTCCATCAATTTTTTGTAATTAAAATATTATATTCCTCCAGAAAAATCTCATAAAAGAAATTACACAAGTGTGCATCGTATGTGTTACTAGATGGACGTACATCATAGTCATATGATATACTCTATTGATGTATATCTCCAATAGTCCTAAAAGTCTCAAATTGTACACGAAATTCGCCAAGCATGAGGTAAATATATACGAGAATCCCTAATCAAATAAATATAATCGTTTGTTTCTCCGGTTGTGTTTTTATTGGAGAACATTCATCTAACTTAACTAAAAATATCTCAAATTTGAGTTATTAAAATATATCAATATTAAATATGTATTAGAAAAACTTTTCTAATTATCATCGAATATTATTTTGTGATTGTTGAGAGTATTAGTATCATGTGTGTAACCAAAAAAATTAGTTTTATTCAGAATTTAAAAAAAATGTTGTTTCTTGATCTCCCAATTCGAAGGCGGTATGTTGCAGAGCAGAGTATACCTTACTCCCAAATTATTCAATTTTCCGTCCTTTGATATCAGTTTAATATCCGCCAGCATCTTTCACGTTGTTTACCAATTATTGCACCCTACTCGACAAGAGTTGAATTATTTGACACTTCAACTGATTAATTTACTGTTAACTTGTGTTTTTTTTATAAATTGATACTTTAAAAGGGATTATAAATTGATACTTGCGGACCTGAACAAAGACCCACTTGCCTTTTTATTTGGAAAAAAAGTACTAGAAAGAGATGGAGCTAGACTGCTAGAGGGCAAGGATGAACATTGGCCCCTGGCTGTTGGAAAAATTCAATGGTTTAGAAAGCGATATGGATGACAATTATGCATGACAGATACAAAATAATTAAATTGACAGATTCATTGTTAATAACTGTCATTTGAAAGAAATAATAAATGTCATTGTGTAAGAAATTTTTATTAAGTACTTTGAATATTGACATTCAGATAAAATATACTTGGAATAATTTTTTATAGGATCACATGGTTGCAATGGCCGCAATCCCGTATTTTACTCTGATAGAAAGATTTCTCCTAAAACCAATATTCCTAATTGAAACTTAAATCGCTTGGATAATTAGATAGTACGGCTCACATGGTTAGCAATCTGGCAAATGTAAGTCTCCTGGATATGATGCAATTAAAAATTCATTGAGATCTCCAAGTCTAAGCGCTTGCTTAATTACATATTAATAAGTTAATATTTGGATCATTAATTTTTACTAAATTTAAAATACTGTAAATTCTGAAAAATATGCAATTTTTTTAAAAGATGATAAAACTTTAATCATTAGCTATTCCAAGTTATACTCTTAGAGAGATCATCACAACATTTTCCTTTCTTTATGTGATTCTTTAATGTTGTTAAATTCTGACGAACCAAATCAATCTCGGAAAAAACGTGCGCAGTTCACACATATCTTGCGGAAGATTAACTGAGATTGCTTGACACATAAAAAATGCTGGAACATGATTATTGATGGGAATAGCGTCAAAGCGTAAAGCTGGAATCAGCTAATAAAAATTGCAGGGGGAATCCTAAAACATAAAATCCTTTTAAATTAAATAATCTTGTGTGAACTTGTTTGGGTAATAGGTGGCTAATTTGGTTTCTAAATTGGAAGAGATGGAGACTTCCCAATGTGTTGGCCTGTTTATGATTTATAAAAAGATTATCTCATATTTTCTAATGTTTCTGATAATAGACTTTTTGGTCCTTATACCTAGAATATTCTTTTTTTTTTTTGCAAAACTCCACTTGAAAGAAAGAAAATATTCGCTTTGTTAGTTTTTACTCTAGTCCTTTTGTTAATTGTTATTCCAACCTCCTTAAAAGATTTACAACTCGTATTTTTTACTCCACATTTTTTTGACACTTTTCTCTATACTTCTCCTTCTTCCTTTGTTTTCTAAAAATAATATTTTTAAAAAGGAGAGACGAGAGGTAAGAGTTAAGAGTTCTTGGTTCTTATTAGAGATTGGGTTCGAAAGTTGACATCTGTTATCTTAGATTTTTTTGATTCGAAGGGTTTTATAGTTCATCTATTATTAGGGTTAAAAGATAGATCTACGGTTCATTCTAGTAGTTGGACCATATCACCTTCTAGTTCTTCACATCATATTGATGATGGTAGGAGATACGTGAATCTCAATTACAAATATAAGATTTGTGCTTTGGTGAAAATTGCATAGAAAAAAATTATGAATGGTTGTACTATTTCTGTGTGAAGAATAATTGTCGATAGATTGAATGGTGTGTGCGCTAAGAGAATGATATTATCGTTATCCAAATGTAGAGCATAAGCAACAACGACACTTCAAAGATGATGAATTGATTCTTCAATATATATAGAAGATGAAAAACTTATTGAAAGAGCAAGATAGATCTATTCAATTATTGAAATAATTTGTGTTTGTTTTGATTGTATACAACATTGTCTTCTTATATTATCAACACAATAAAAAAATATTGTCTTGGTCATCAAAAGCATTCCATATTATTCGTAGCAAAGAAATAAAATCAAGATGTTAATAATTAGTACACAAACTAACCATAATAAAAGAAAATAAATTTGAATAAGCAGATATTGTTCAAGTAATAATCTAACTATTACATATCAACTCAACATGTTCATCAAGGATTTTAGACACCAAGTCTTCCTCTTGTAATAGTTCTTTTCTCTTGCAATAGCTCTCCCTTCTTCTCGTGTAGCAACTCTTTGACCTCTCCATACAACAGTAGTAGGTCCACTTCCTTCTCTTCTAGCAGTTCATCTAGCAGCAAGAGTAGATTCACTTCCTCTCTTCTAGCATCAACTATTTCCCAGCTGAAGCTCCTCCTCTGCTGTTACAAATTTAGGAACACCAAAGTTGGAATTAGTTGAAGCTCCACGTGTCTAGGATTATACGTCACCAAGAGTTTATGATCCACTAGATGACTACAAAATAAAGGAAAAAAATTAGGTAAAAGTGAAATTAAAATAGTTGTAAAGTTTTAATCGTAATAATTAATCACACCTTTGCATATGTGGTCTGCTTGATGAAATTACTATTGATTCTTATGAAGGTGCAACTTAGACCACTTTTTGGCTTTTTCCACTTGAATTTAGTATGAAAATATTAAATTCGGAATAGGTATACATATCAATACAATATTAAATACATTTACCAATACTCTTTTGTTTTTTTCTCTTGATTGGTGATCTGTTACAATCCATAATCCCACAAATAGCATATTCCATGGTGTTAGACTTGGTGGATAGAGTTCTACCTTCTTTTTCTTGTCCATTCCTGCTCTTTTTTAGTCTACCAAATCTCCTATTGAGACAAGGAAGAAAGTATGTATCATAGCCCTCTCTTGGCTCTAGATCAGCCTCAAGGAAGGGATAGACAACCATCTGGTATGTCTTTTTTTGTACCTCTACTTTAAAGCAATCATGAAAATAGTTTTGAACATCTTTCTCAACTGTCATCACATAAGTAACTACATGAATACAAGGCCTACCACTCAACTATGATCATCGCAAGAATATGTAAGCTGTCTCAAAGCAACAACATATCTTTAGTCATCATACTACATCTCATATATCAAGTCCCTTGTAGACAGAATTCTACATATTCTTTTTTTAACAACTAAGTCTCTTAATTAATTATATGTATGAGAACTCTTCTCGTGTAGCAACTCTTTGACCTCTTTATACAACAGTAGTAGGTCCACTTCCTTCTCTTCTAGCAGTTCATCTAGCAGCACGAGTAGATCCACTTCCTCTCTTCTAGCATCAATTATTTTCCAGCTGAAGCTCCTCCTCTGTTACAAATTTAGGAACACCAAAGTTGGCATTAGTTGAAGCTCCACGTATCTAGGATTACATCTCACCAAGAGTTTATAATCTACTAGGTGACTACAAAATAAAGGAAAAAATTTAGGTAAAAGTGAAATTAAAATAGTTGTAAAGTTTTAACTGTAATAATTAATTACACCTTTGCACATGTGGTCTGCTTGATGAGATTACTATTGATTCTTGTGAAGGTGCAACTTGGACCACTTTTTGGCTTTTTTCACTTGAATTTAATATGAAAATATTAAATTCTGAATAGGTATACATATCAATACAATATTAAATGCATTTACCAATACTCTTTTGTTTTTTTCTCTTGGTTGGTGATCTTTAGCAATACCTTTGTTACAATCTATAATCCCACAAATAGCACATTCCATAGTGTTAGACTTGGTGGATAGAGTTCTACCTTCTTTTTCTTGTCCATTCCTGCTATTTTTTAGTCTACCAAATCTCCTATTAAGACTAGGAGGAAAGTATGTATCATAACCCTCTCTTGGCTCTAGATCAGCCTCAAGGAAGGGATAGACAATCATCTGTTATGTCTTTCTTTGTACCTCCACTTTAAAGCAATCATGAAAATACATCTTTCTCAACTGTCATCACATAAGTAACTACATGAATATAAGGCCTACCACTCAACTATGATCATTGCAAGAATATGTAAGCTGTCTCAAAGCAACAACATATCTTTAGTCATCATACTACATCTCATATATCAAGTCCTTTGCAGACAAAATTCTACATATTCTTTTTTTAGCAACTAAGTCTCTTAATTTATTATATGCATGGGAACTCATTTGTATTTTGTATTCATTAGCCAATACATATTTAGTATATTGTCTAGTCATAACTATCTACCTCGGATTATCAAGGAGCTCAATTATACATAAATTTCTCATATCTAGAATCTAACTATTGAATGATTGAACCAAATTATTTTTAATATTCATGTTCTTCACATCATCATCCAAGATATACCTAGATCACTATCATGTGTAATTCTTTTAAGCAATTATGCTAGAGTTAGCATTAATCATTTATCTTCTTTGGTGTAATCTATTCAAACTTTAGAAGTGTCATACTCTTATGAAATTGTTTTATTGTTGTAGCATAAGCCATCTCCCAGAAATAACCCTCGATGTGCACTCCTCTATATGCATCAATAATGTTCGCTGATATATACTTTGTACATTTTATGTACATTCCATGTTCGACTTAGTCTTTAAGTTCTTATACATACAAAAATATTTGATATCAACATTTGATTATACAACTAAAGTTAACAACTTATTAGTATAAAATCAACCTTTTTGTCCATAAATCATGAAAGTCAATACTTTCCCACTTGCATGATTAGCCTCATATATTTATTTAATAGCTCAAAAAGTTATATCCAATTATTCTCATTTTCCATATTTACTATTGCCTAAGTAACTAGTATCATTCCATTGTCTACATCAGTTCTAATAGCAGTCAATAACATGCCTCCAAATAAATCTTTTATGTGATAACTATCAATGCCAATTAAAGGCATGCAACCATTCTTGAAACTCATTTCATAGCATATAAGTATATCACGAATCTCTTAAACTCAATAGGGGCATCCACGTTAGTCCTATGCTAATCTTCTAGCTAAATATTTGAACATGGGTAAGAATTTATAATAGGTGTAAGTACACATGAAGACGATCATATGATTAAGTATGAGAATCATGTGAGTACATCCTAGCATGTGGCTTGGCCTTCCACAATTTTCAATTCTTAGAATTAATACCCCAACTAGTCACAATAGCTATAATTATTATGTTGTTCCAAATTAGGATTTACTTCCAATAGGTCAACTACTCACTCAATAATCCATTTAGGCGGGGGGTGTCCCTACTTTTAATTTTTAGATAATCATGCGAGTTATTAAAAGTTTTCAATATAAATTAAGTTGTACCACAGAAGACTAAAGCATGAATCCTCCATAAACATTTACCAAAATAAATTGCAGTACATCATACTTTGTCATTCTTGATGAACTTAATATCATATCCATCCTTAATTGCATAATATTTAATTGTTTTCCTGAAATGCTCATGAGATTTTAAGATCTTCCAAATTGTAAATATAATTTTTTCCCAGGAGAACACATAGATAGTCCCATCATAATCACCAACATGATCCATCCTGATCCTCTTCTTTCTTCTCATCTTCTCACCGTGATCTTCATCTGCCACATCACTTTCTGTTTCACCGTCTAAAACCTTCCTATTCTGAAAGTTAACTTCAGGCAAGTTGAAGCTCTCTAGTACATGTGGATCACCAATAAGATCTTTGACACCTTCAACTCTACGTAATCTTCAATATTAACATCAGATAAATCATCTACAGAGGATAATTTGAATCTCACATCACTCATTATCCTCTTCACCCTAAACTTCATCCTCCAAATTATCATCCATGTCATCAAATCAACATCCTCTAAATCATATTTCAGTTCATCCCTCAGTTCAGCCTCCACCGTACTATCCACTTTAGCCTACACACCCTCTATACTAGCCTCTACTTGAGCCCCCCATCTTAGCAACATCTTCCACTTTAACTTCCATGTCAGCCCCAATCTTAGAAACACACTTCAACACACTTGACTGATCACCTTCATCTTGTACAACACCCTCATCTCAAAAATTGGGGTCTAACATTACAAACAAAGATTTGGACTTAAAGCACAAATGGGCATACGTTGTTCATCCTCTTGAATGGTAACCCAAATAACTTTATCTATATATATCTCAAACATTAAGAGAATATCACCATCCTCACTAATTTTCATCCCCTCTTTTCAATCTAAATTTCAGCATAACCATTTCGAAATTGCTCAGAAAATACTTTAAAAGCGTGTTGAAATAAATTCTTAAATAGTATCACTCGAGATCGACATTGTCATAAAAAGCTAACTTACCTTTGAATACGTACCAAGGGTTTCTTTGATTTTGGGGGAAAAGTCTAGGCGCTAATGGATAGTGGACTGTACTGAGCAAACAGGGAAGAGGAAGGGGCGATGAGTTTCTTCCCAGGTGGAATGGATGTGGTCGACGATAGTGAAGAAAAATCTGATCTGAGTTTTCAAGAAAGGGAAAGAATGTGAAAAATAGGATTGATTCTTTTAGAATGGTAGGTGAATACGTGGGTTGTAACTTTGAAAGAGGCCGGAGTAAAAAATAACAAAAGAAGATATGTTTATCCTTTCAAGTAGGGTTTTGCCAGAGAAAAAGGACGAGTACTTTGGTCCCAAGGACCCAAGAGTCCATTATCAGAAACAGCGAAAGACATGATAATTTTTTACAACGATGAGGAACTTGAAGAAGGTGACCAAAGGTCAAAGGATCTCAGAATAATTTTCTTCTATTTTATTATAATTTTAGACATTTACACGATTTATGTAACCTATATCCATCAATAATCACCCTATGACTACAAATAATATAAAATGTTGATTGCCAACTACTTTTTAGTACGCAACAAAGAATAAAATGCTGGTGAAGCTCGATTTCAATGAATCGACTATCCTCGCATACTCGAAACAACGCGAACCAGATTCTGATAAAGTTTGAACTTCAAACAAAACTATTTATGCATATATCATATAGATCTAATATGTTCCGATAAGTAATTACTAAACTTGATGTCTCATTTGTGGGAATGTCATTGACTCCACAAATCCCAAGTCCCAAGAAGGTTGGGAAAATAAAGAAATGTTTCCAAGAACAAAATGAAATGCGGGAGGAAACTTCTTCTTCATCGATCGACCTACTTGACCTAGCTGTGACGATTATAAGGAAACACATGGAGATGCTTTCTGTTTCTTTATTTGCAAGGATTGGTTTGTTTTATCATATATTTTTTTAACGTATTGATGTGTTGGATATTATCTATGCAAGATCTCCACGATCTTCCAAATATATTTTTGCAAGATACCCACGATCTTCCCAATATATTCTCAGTCCGGTTTTGTATAAAAAATGGCTCCGAAAGTGCCAGAGAAGGTTTCCGATGGTCATTTTTTGAAGACATAAAACGTAACGCCTACTCATCATATGTTGTTTTAGTCCGTGTTTAATCAGCATAAACAATGCGACTCCTTATAAGTCCTTTTTTTGTTAGAAAAATTTAGGCGCTACGACCTAAATCCCGGGACTCGGGTTGATTTAACAAAGAGGGGAGCATTATGATTCGGTTGCTACTAAAACGAAATGCAAAGTATGAAAAGATAGATTTCATCGTGACGAAAGCAGCATGATTTTATGCTTCCAGAGAGAAGTGTTAAGAAATGATGCAGCCAAATCGTTTGAAGTTAACAAATTGAATAAAGGCAACTGGATATTGGTCTCAGTTCAAAGATTTCATTTGCGATGCCCAACAAGAATTGGAATCTGGTACATAAGTTGCAATCTCAGAATCTTTTGTGGCAAAGAGGCTTTGCAAACCGAATCATTCCCTTCTGCAGAGACCACTCTGCTATGGATGCATGTCAAAATATATGTCAAATGAGACTCAATTCTTTAGAAGGATCATGCAGGCTAATCCACCGTAGATTAAAGACCGGCATCCGACAAAACTAGTAAATTTTGCTACCATGTCACCTTTGTTAACATACAGAGGATGCTTTGAAGATGTAAGAAAGGAGATATCCGGGTTCACTGAGTACCTTCTTTTTCCTTAATTCAGAGTAAGCAGGGGATGGAAGGTGACAAGTCCTGGAGCACAGGAGCAGTCAACCATTCGATAAATGATCTATGTGAGCCCAAATCTTTCCCATTCTGAGAGCCCCCTTTCCTCCTTACTGGCACACAATACTATACACATGGCATGAACATCAATCTCCTGGTAAAGTCTCGGCAAGTTCTACAAGTTTCCAAAAAATGACAATCTAAATGGAAGATCCCAATATCAACAAACACCAAGTTGTTATTACATCCGTGGTGCCAGGTAGGGTGAAATTACACAGGCACCAAGACAAAGTATAATATAACCAGCAGGAAATGTCCATTTGCTTCTCCCAGATAAATCTCTTAGACTATACAAGTTAGTGAGTGACACTGAGGACGACGGAACAAAGCACATCAGTCTTTATCCTGCGTCCAGATCTTCAACGTTCTGTCGTTGTCTAATGCACCAGATGCAATAATATTCTGGGTCGGATGACAAGCAACTGAAATGACAGTATCAGTGTGGCCTTCCAGCTTCTGAACTATTCTTCGCGACTGAAGTTCCCACAAGTATACACAATTATCTTCAGAACCACTGACAATGTACTTTCCATTTGTTATAGAAAAGGTCGCTGAAATGCAGTACTTAGAATTGGAATGCCCAGAATATGTCTTCAAGAACTTCCCAGTTTCGAAATTCCAAAGCCGCTGAGGACATAAAGAAGCACAGATGATAATCCAAGAGGAAAAGGAAACTACTTACATGTATTGAAGAAAAATATATGCATAATACTGAGCCAACCAAGCAAGTACTAAAAGAGTACAATAGCTCCTTGCAAGATTACATACTAAAGGAGAATAAGGTGATGACAATCAACCAATAAGTGATAGTTAAATTAATGTGCATCAAAAGAATTAATTTATTTAAGGAGATAAACAGTGAGAAGACTAATCAATATGAAGCTAAAATAAAGGGGGACAACAATAATCATATATGTAACGAACCCAGCACTGGGAGCTGAAGTACAGGTAACAACTGAACAAAACAAAAGAACAGTTAACGACATCTTAATGAGCGTGCTATCCCATGAATCACACCAGCTATCCGAAAAGATGTAGCCAACAAGCAGGAATGATTTTTCAATGACCGTCTATGTCTAATTAAAGATGTGCAACTGATGGCCACTACATCCATGTTAAAACAATTTTTCATATGAACCTCAAGGAAATAAATGAATCTGGCTCAAACAAGCAATCAATCAAAAAAGAGGCATTGAACCCCAAAACCATAATATAAAACATGAAAACAAACTGTAACAAAAATATTTTCCTGGAAAATGGTCCAAAGTAACAGAGGAGCCATCAAGGAAACGATGACATAACAAATGGTTATAATTAGTAGTGAAAATCTTGAGTGCATTAATATGAGAAATCATTACTCATTGTTGCTCAAATGCCGAGCTCCAGACATATTTTGGCAACACAAACAGCAACAAAATTTGTAGCTTCGTAATTACCGACCAATATAATCCAACTAACATACCAAAACCGTCAGCTTCCTACTTATCGGCCAGTTAAATCGAAATCCAAAGACAACAAAAACACCGAAACCATAAGCCAGCTTCAGATTAGCTATCCATACCGATACAGAGATATATAATGGAATCATTTATCAGAAGCAACACTATTACATTCATCCAAGAACAAAAAAGACAAAAGAAATAAAATTTACCAGGGTGTTATCGAGGGTCCCGACGAGGATAAACTTGCCATTGGGAGAGAACTTGACGTAAGAAACCGGAGGGTTCTCGTCATCGATCAATGTCTTAATGCAATGGCCGGTCCCAGCGTCCCAGATCCTGCATAGGCCGTCGTAGCTGCTCGAGACAATGAGGGACCCATCACGGTTAAAATCAACAGCGGTTACAGGGTCGGAGTGGGCCGGGAGGACCTTGAGGCACTTCCCGGACTTAACATCCCAAACCCTAACGGTCTCGTCGAAGGATCCGGAAACAATCATGTTGGACTGGGGGTTGAAGTTGGCGCACATGACGTAGTTGGTGTGGCCGGAGAGGGTCTTCACATGGGACCCTGTGGTGGCGTCCCACACGCGGAGGGTCTTGTCGTCGGAGGCGGAGACGAGGAAGCGGGAGTCGGAAGAGAAGGCGAGGTCGGATACGCCCTGCTCGTGGCCGCGGAACTCGTGGAGTGGGGTGAGCGGCGAGGACGGGTGGTTGGAGGGGGAGAGGGAGTAGGTTCGGAGGGTTTTGTCGGCGGAGGCGGAGGCCAGGAGGCGGCCGTCTGAGGAGAATTTGACGGCGGAGATTGCACGTTTGTGGCCGGTTAGGGTTTGGGCCAGGGTGTACGGCTTGTGGTGGGCCCCCGTGGATGGGTCGGGCTTTTGCGGGTCCCCCGCGGGGTCATTGGCGGGAGAAGACATTTTGAAGCGACTTCGAGGATTTGGGGGGTTTTGGAATTTAGAAGAGGTTTATTTACGAGCGGGAGAGTGGAGTGGACGATGTTGCATGAAAGAAAATTGAGAGCAATTTGGCCAAGGAGACGAAGGAAAGAATCGGAAGATGGAAGTGGTTTTGCTCTGGTGAGCAATGCTGTTGGAATTTGACAATTTGTAGTTAATTGGGCTAAGCTGAAGTTTATTTTTATTTCATGTTAGTTTCTGATGGGCTCTTTCATTTAATTTCTTGTTTTGTAAGTCCAGTGAAATAGAAACTTGTCTAACGTGAACTGGGAAATAGGAGACTTGGAAATATAATATGACAGAAACTCTACTGTATGGAGGTCATGAATTCTAATGAAATGTGTGATTTTCTTCTAGAATTGTTTCAATAGAAATTGGCCAAGATTAATCTTGGATCTCTTTCTTATTCTATCACTTCTATCTACGGATTCAAGCAGTTTCTCCGAATTTTTCGAACAGCCTTGAATAGCAATTCTTCGGATTACTGAATCCCCGGAATTTTACTTGCATCAGACGACCAATTAATTATCTTTGTCCTGCCGTCTCCTGCTACATGTAATTGTGTTTTCGGGACGCTGATAATTTCTAGGCTTCGCAGTTCTATTCTCTGGATGAATTTTTCTTGTGGAAAAAGAGGGATCAAAATGAGTCTTGAACTTTCTTGATAATAAAGCTAGTCCTTGAAATAGAATTTATGAAAAAAAGGGTATTAAATGTCTATTTTTCAATGAATCAAATTTGTAATCTAGTAACTAATTACAGCCTAAAGCTAAATCGTCAACCCATCTTCTATAGTTCTAACTCCTAAACGGGGGCTCTGCATGCTACATCAGGTTCGATAGCGGAGAAAGCATCTGTTGAAAGAAGAAACGTGAAACGAAGTTGATGGGAGGAAGAAATGAGAAAGCTACTCAAAATTAGGAACATAAGTTGTTTGCCTCACATTTGGAAATGATGGCATGCAAGAAATGTTAGGGTGGTTAGAGGGTTCAATGTGCTGAAAATTATGGGTGCGTAAGACGTGGTGCGAGGGACTATGACCCCGGAAAGTCTGTGTTGTTTCGGCATGACCCGTCATCCTTCCGTTGTGGAGTCCTTGGGTGTCACTGGTTTGAACGTGATGACCTGCATTCAGGATCTGCTTAGTGTGGTTGCCCCAAGCTTCCTGAAACAATTTGAAACACGCATCAAGTATAAATAATGTGTCGTCCTTCGCATTATACGGGTTATATCTACCTTAATATGATGGTCATTGTCACTGTTAGGCAAGGACCAAATCTTCATATCTGGACATGAACTGCGCAAATCTCGTGGACGATTGTCCGGAGTGCATGGCAAACCTGGTCCGTTACTGACACTAGGGATATGGTCATGAGAGAAAGTGTAACATGAGCTATGATGCTCTTCCCTGCATAACGTGTCACAAGCTCCCCTGGAATATGACCTTGTACAGCAGTCCTGGTATTGCTGGAACATGCAAGTTCTAGTGGACTGGCCAACCAGGGGGAAAGGTCCCACCGGAATGTGCTTCCCGAAAGCTATAGGCAACTGCTGCTCGACTAAATGGGGAGTGCCACTCTCAATCACAATTCCTTTCTTGGCTGCAAGATCTACCAAATCATCCTCATTGAGACCTAATCCCGATAGTAGACTACACAGCTTTCTCTGTTCTTCTCTTTGGTTGTGGATAATTTGATCCCTTCTCGCCATTTCAAACTGAAGCTCAGTATTAGCCATACCCTGCATTAACAAATCAACTACTCTATTAGAAAACAATGATTGCTAGTCCAATAGCGTTCGCAAGTCATAATTTTCAGACTTGAAAGAGATCCGTTTTTTGCCTTCTTATCATTCTATATGAACATCTCATAATCGGCAGGTATCATGCTGGAAGCTTTAAAATTTATTAATCTCCAGCATTTACTCACCAGAATCCTGTATTGGCTCAGAATGCGCAGATAGGTTTTGTTTCCATTGTTGCTAGTGGCTTCTTCAATCATATCTTGAAGTTGGTAACGTTGCTTCTCGTTCGCCTCAATTTCCTACAAGGAACCTAACTGTAAGTTTATGATGCCGAAAATAATGACATCGACAATGAAATAGAGACAAGGAACTTACCTTCTGGTAATTGACACCAGCCTCGTCATTGTCACGGATATTATCAAGAATGACTTGTCGCCTTGCTCCAAGGGCTTCCACAGTTGCTCCTTCCTTGTCAACAGCCTGAAGCAGAACATCAAAGTTCATTATAGAGAAAATGAACTTATTCAAACCTCTGCTTTTGCTTTCACTGAAAACCTTTGGGACATCACTTCCATTACATTACTTGGCACTCTCATGCATTCCTTTGGACAAAAAAATTGATCAATTATTCATGAATAACTGATGTCAAATTGTCTGTTCAAAGCAATAGCTAGCAGCATTATATGGAAGCATCTGTTAATTACACTCGTCAGAATTAACAATTACCTGTTGTTTAGCTATTGCAGCATCTAGATATTGCAGTTCAATACGGTTATGGAGGTTGGTTTCCTCAATCTCAAACAGAGCCTTCTGCAAGTTAATGCGTTCCTGAACATTTTCACTAGTTTCACGGCTTAAAATGTCCAGCCACGAAAGCTCATCGTCGGCAGACTTTTCACTTGGTTTGACACACAGTTGTGATTCCTTTTCTGCTAGTTCTTTTTTCAAGCGGCACACCTCAACCTGCATAATCGGGCGTGTCAAGTTCCAAGTCCATAGACAGCGGTAGAGGAGGGTAGAGTTCAAAAAGTTACCTGAAGGCCATCAATCATCCTCTGATAATCTGACACATGGTTGTCAGCTGTGCCAATGTTTTTCTGCATCAGGAGGAAAAACAATTATAAAAAAGACTAGCAATTGCAAAAACTCTCAAGGTATCAGTATGAAGCCAACAAAATATTCTCATGGTTTCGATATGCTATGATAGTAGAAGGATGATCCCCAGCCACAAACTGAAAAGGAAGAAACCAGGAAGAGAAGACAAACAGAACTTCATAGATGATATTCGTACTAGGGAAATCTAGAGGATATGTGATGAAATGTTAAGGGAAAATTCGAAGGAAACAAAGATAGCTTATAATCCATTCTCTAAGTACTAAGTAGCACCATGGTAAAAAAAAACATCACGGTCCTTGCATAGGGTATTGATAAGAATAATGCGACAATATGAATAACTGACACTTTATCATGTTCAAGCTTCCAATGAACTGTGAGATCACCTGAATATGAGTCCTTATTTCCTTGGCCCGATCAGCATATTTAAGGGTATTCACTGTGTGATGATACTGACCATGTGCAGGTGACATAGTAGCAACCATGACAGTTTGAGAATTACCACTCAGACCATCTTTAAGTATCCGAGTCAATTTGCTGCAAATTAAAAAAGTTACCAAAACAACCTGAACCGCTCAGGAAATAGGCATGCTATAGGGGTCCCTATAGAAAAAGAGGATCAGCGGTGAATCAAAGAGGGTACCTGTTGCGGTAAGGAACATATGCAAGACCTTTCTTTTGTTGTTTTCCAAGGGCATTAATGCAGTTTGCTAAAGCTAGGAGTGAACGATTGATATTAGCTCCATCCCTTAGCTTTTGCCCTTCATTGTTTGTTTCTGAAGCTCTCTCACTTCCAGCAAGATCCACAAGTGCTAGCTTCCCACGCATGACCTGATTTTGATACTTGTTCCGCTGCTTTCTTCTAACAGTGATCTCTAAGACAGCATGAGAACTGGGCAATGAACATAAGAAGCAGAAGAGCTTCCAATAAGTCTATAAAGCAGAAATTATCAGCATGCAGAACATTGAAAAGAGCATGCTGATAAAGAATGATATACACGTGCATCTGAATGGGTAAAGAGGAATAGAGTATATAGTACATATAAACCAATAATTCAACGTCAACAGGACTTGATTATGCCCTGCAACTCAGTGGCTCAGATTTTGCTAGGTGATGGCAATTCCGAGGTTCCTTTCTAATAATTTTCAAACATGCACTAACCGAGATGATGTAGCATTAGCCTCTGTGGTTTCAGTTTTCCGACGACTGTTCCCCAGATTCAATAGTTCAAGAATCTTATCAGCTGAATGTACCTGAAGGAATAACAAATAATCCAAGAAAAATGAGCACTCTGAACTTACCACTCAAGCTTAAACATCAGATAAAGGTAAAACGGGAGGGACCTTAATGCGTCTCAATCCTGGAACAATTATTCCTTGCTCTGGGTCCTCTCGGAGTTCCAGATGACCTGACGATTTCTCGAGTAAGTCATAGATGACCTAACTCGTACAGAATCCATGTCAGTAGCTTTCAATACCTACCAGTTGAAAGAAGGATATGGGAAGATGAAACTAGGAAAACTCTTACTTCATTGTAAACTTCAAGGTAGGAGCAAACAATTTCAAAGTCATCCGAACTCTGATATTTTTTTATCAGATCAAATATAGTGTGCAAACTGAGAACCATGAGCCCTGGATCGTCTCGTGTCCCAACCATCGTATAAGTTTTGCCACTGAAGATGTTCCACAGAAGGAGGACAAATCAAATCAAAGCCAAGGAAACAAATTGAAGTAGAAACAGGAGATATAGCTCACAAAATGTACAACGGCAAAACATTAATCCAAACAAGAGGACACCAACTATTCCCATTCTTCAGTTATATCAAGTTCACGAAGCACCAACAGTTTAAAGACACTACTATATCCAATGCAGCACACTAAACTGTTCCTCCTTCCAAAGAACCTAAAAAAACCAATCACAGAGAAAGGTCATGAGTCAATGTACCTCCCAGTAGAACCATAAGCGAAAACCGTGGCGTTTAGGCCCTGGACGACACCGGAAATCACGGAACTAATACACTTATTGTACACGTCCTGGACCAAACAAAAGGCAACCACCGGTTCAAATAAAAGTCAAACAAAAAGGTAACAAAAAGAGTCAACGGAGCTGAAAAGCCTCACCGCATTGGAAGAGCGAGGAGGGAAGGCGTGGTCGAACCGGTACTTCTTCTCCTTGGTACGGTTCTGTATCTGGTCCAGGTAGTCCTTGGATAGGTCCGGATCCAGTACCACCACTTCCTACCAAATAATACATTTCCGATCACAAAAAAAGCAAAAAAAAAAAAAACCCGATACTAACTGCCGGATAACGGACGATGACGGCTTACCTTATGGTCGATGACGCGGACGATGTCGCGCCCCCGTTCTGGAGCCGTCAACGGCCGGCATTTGACGGCCACCTGCAAAAAACGGTCCCGTTTTGGAAAAAAAAGAGATGGAACTAAGTACAAAGAAGAGAGGAACGGAGGATTAATAACCGTGAGAGTGGTGGTTCTCTTCGCGGCGGGGGCGGGGGCGACGCCAGGCATTAATTAATTAATTAATTAATAATCTCCGCCGTTTTATTTCTTTTTTCGATTCTATTTCTACGGTTAGCTCGAAGGTCAGTTGGTAATAATCAAGCTAAAACGGCTAAACGACGTCGCGTATTCTCGAGAAACGGTGGACTCTTTCCTCTTTAGCGGTGTCACCGGGTGGGTTGGCGGCTGACTGGTTGACATGTATGTAGTAAAGAGAGGGAGAGTTGAGGGCGGGAGGTAATGGAAATAAATAAACGGAAAAGGATGGGACGGGTTGGATTTCTTGACATTAACAATAAGGGATATTTTCGGGAAAATATTTTTTTGTGTGAGATTCGCACATACATGCATAAATACATATAATTTTGGTTTTTGATAGTTTTAGTTTCAACACTTACTTTTTGCGTGATTTTGTGTAAACTTACATATAATGAATAACGATGAATATATGTGTGTTTGTACAAAACATCACAGAAAAATGCGTGTTTGAACCAAATTGCACAAAATGTACACTTTTGTGACTCAAAATCGCATATATTTGTGCGTAGTTAGCATGTGCGAATTCATAAAAAAATCTTTTCCCGATAACTTCCACTCGTTAATGCTGGAAGATCCAACTCCTTAGAGAAAATATTTAATGGGCGGAGGAGAATTTGTCGTCTTGTGAGCAGAGCTGAACTAGCGGACAGGCGATTGAGGCCGTTGGATCATTATTATCCGATCAATGTTTATAAAATATTATATTAAATAATTATATTTAGTAAAAAATATCAAATAAATGAATACTATATATATCCTCTTCTTCTATTCTTAATTTTACCATTTAAATTAAAATCTAAATCTAATTATTTTTAATCTAAGAAAACTCGACAAATAATTTTATCAAGAAAAATTAAGAATTTTAAGTAATTTATTCTTGATCGACCAATTGAATGGTTCTCAATACTTTTGCATAAAAATAATCAGAACTAATTTTGGGCAGTCGGCATGGAAAGGAGAAAGGTGATCGTGGAGTATATGAAAGGGTTGCTAACTTATTGTTATTCATTTTTTGTATCGTTTAATTAGGTAAAGTGTACTTGTTGTATAAGAAGTTGCTTTCGTCACTCCATTATTATTAGTTGCTGGTCGTCTCGTTTGATTTTTTATAATGTGGATAGGTTAGATCCAATATTAATTTGATTTGCTGTCCAACATTATTTAAAATATTCGTGTGAGGTGAAGAAGAAAGGAAAGAAAGCAATAAAAACGGCCAAATAAAGTGGTTGAACAGAAGAGCAGCTCGATATGAAAGAAATAGACAGTCTACAAATTTATAGTTAATCAGGATCAAAGAATATGAGGACAAGCTAGAACCCTTACAAAAACATTTAATCGAAATAACAACATTACACCTCGAATATAGGAAGAAAAATTTATCAAAATCACCAAACCTCTAGCATCTTATTTTAGTTCGATGGATATTTTATTGTTTGAGTATTATTATGATTTAAAATTTGAACTAGTTATGGAATAGCACACAAAAATGAGAAGGTAGTGTTAATTTTAAATTTGCGTGACGTGGGTTCGAGGTGGGGCAGATATGTTGGAATTTAAAACGAAAAGGATGGATCCCTGAGAAAATAATCAATGAGGGCCATATCATTATAATGGAGAGATAACGTTATCATTAGATAGGCATATATAGTCGTTGACCTTCTTTTTGACCTATCTCATGGATTCAATTTTGGGAGGAAAACTCCTCGCAGCCTGTCTTCGTAGTGTAACAATTTGAAAAATGGTGGTATTAAGTGAGATCACGAGAATCTGTTCTTCCTTCAGGAAGGTCTGTCTCATGTGTCCAAACTCTATTTACTTTAGTTTCGACAGTGTCATAATCAACTACCATTTTCAGCTCTATAAATGATGTTCCCTATAGCACAACTAATACTTTTTTTTTGCATGACTTCTTTTTTTTACTTGCAGAATTGCAAATAATTGAATTCTAATTTGATATCTACATTTATCCAATTACTACTATACGTAAAAAAAGAAAGGAAGATCTAGACACTTTTTTAACTCAAATCAAAAGCAAAAAAGAAAAGTTGTCTACGTTCATTTTTTTATATTAAACAAATGGAGTAAAATCATATACCGTACGGCACCGTATCAGCATTTGTCCCCCCTACTCCCCGATCCTTAGAAAGGATGCTCCACATGCATGCATCCCTGTTCAGTGACACAACGTAAATATTAATTAACAAAAGTCGAGGTTAAATTTTTGGTGGATGTAATATATTGTAATAGTGTACTTTGCAAAAAAAAAATATATTTCCCCCATTTCACTTTTGTCACTAGCTGGCGTTGTGGACATTTCTACATAATTAGAACGCATAAGCATTATTTCTCTCATAGAAAAAAAAATTTAAAATAAAATCATTCGATAATCTTTCTTTTAAGGAAGAATCTTAAGCAACTCAGCTAGTCCGATATAATCGGATTTATGTTTTACGTAAAAGAATATTGCGTAATAGGGAGACGGTCTAGAGGAACCACGAGTATATTTTGTTTGCTTGGTCAGAATCGAATTCTCAGATTTCGAAATACGTTGCTCTTTGGAAAGCATTACTAGATGAAGGTTACAACAAACTGCGAGTTTCCAATTTAAGAAACCGGAAAGTACTCAATTTTAAATTACTAGTTTTTTTTAATCTTATTCTAAACCTATTCTATTACAATGCTATAGATCGAACCCTGAACTTCTCAAGCCCCTCTATACCTTTATGTTGCTAGACCAAATATCACTCGTCAATTTTAAATTACTAGTTGGATATGAACTGAGGATCCTTTTCAGAATTCTCTCACTTTTTCTATGCACTCACGCCATGTGAAAAGAGTTTAGAATTCGTTTAATAAAAACGAAAGCCCTTGCGATTATTTTATTTTAAGGCAAACTGTTTTTGCTTATTGTTTGTATCTTCTTCAATTTGGGGATCGACGATCAAACCAGGCCCATATTTGGCCCAATAAGAGGAGGAACATCTTCGCTCTCAACCCATATTAGGCCCAAGAAGAGAAAATTTGTTGCATGTTTATCTTATCAAATGTATTATCCATCAAACATGTACTTTCATTTTCATGGTTTCTTTTAAAACGTATGATTATTCATGACTTTTTATGTAAACAGTATTTGAACAAAATTTGTAGTGGAAATGGTGTCCATGTGGTATTACTAAGTTTTAACGCAGTTGAATTATCCAAATTGTAATAGGAGCAAAATTTTTTTTTTTTGAGATCTAATCTAATACCTATTCTATTACAATGTCAGGGATCGAACCTCGTACTTCCCAAAGCTCTCTCCATCTTTATGTCGCTGGACCAAAGGTCACTCGGCAAATTGTAATAGGAGCAACTTAATTCTGCAGCATGACGTTCTTTTTATTTCATAAAGCTGCCAAATAAGACTCAATGCATCAAAATATTCTTTCTGTTTTCATAACAAAGGACAGCTGGAAAGAATTGATTGACAAGCACTAATACAAATTTGGTCATCAATTAATCAATCTTCACCGAGACATTAATTTCGTCTAGGATGACCACCACGAGAACCACAGCGAAGGCATAGTTAACGTTGGGATACACCGTCGTCACCATATGTACCGCAGGACCGATCAAAGAAGCTGCCGTTGATTGATTTTGAAGTCAGAGAGGAACATCGTTTCTTCTCTGGTTGTGAACCAATATCACATCCAATGAACTAAGGTTTGATAAATAGAATGACAACAGATTTTATTTTTTTTCAAGAGGTTCGATTCTCAAGTCCTGTTAATTAAAATAGAAAAAAAAATCTTACTTGAAAAGAGAACAAAATCCAAAACTGTTTTAAATCCCAAAAATTTAAACCCAATAGCTAAACTTAAAAATTATAAAAAAAAAATCACATCCTATGTAGTCTTCAAATTTTTTTTTTTGGAACTATGTGGTCTTCAAATGAAGCAGCGTCGACTTCTTCACACTGAAAAGTAGGTCCTTGGCGTCCTTGCCATCCCTTCTATATACTTGCCACCTCCTATGCAATTATTTATGAGCTTTTTAATTTCATAGTTAAATATATAATTTTTAATTATATATATATATATATATCAAAGAAAAGACTTGATTTGGCATATTTCACAAAAAATTGATAGTCATAATTAATTTATAATTATTTGTGAATTTTTTAATTTCATAGTTAATTATATAATTTGCAATTATTTATGAGCTTTTTAATTTCATAGTTAAATATATAATTTTTAATTATTTATGAATTTTTATATTAGTATTTAATTATGAAATTTGGAATTTCATGTATTTTGAAAAATAATTATTTTTATTAGTTCATAATTAATTTTAATATTTTTAAATTTGTCTAATATTAAATTCAAATTTAATTCAGTTAATTGTATTAAAAAAATTGACGTTCGAAATATTGTATCAGAAACTTACCATTAAACTAGTGTGAGAAAAAAAAATTGAGAACAAAAATACGAACTGACAACATATCCCAAATTACCTTTAGACTATCCGCATTGGTGCCCCGCTACAGTGTCACGTCAGCCGCACCCCTGCTCTCAGTTTTTAGCTCACAGTGGTGCCCTCGCTATAGTGCCACGCCCTGGGTGCCACATCAGCTTTTTTCTCAGCTCAACTTTTTTTAAAATGCAGCTAACTATATTAAACTCGAATATTTTTTTGCGTAACCTCGAATACGCTAAATTAAAAATAGAAGCACATAAATTTTTTAAGATGGAAATTTTATTAAAAATTGTAAATTATAAAAGGAACTACAAAATTCAAGAAATAACTTAGATTTGCAAATTATATAACTAAATATCGCTACCAAATTTAAATTTAGTCCAAACGTCCTCATAATTTAGGGTATTCAAGATACATATTAAATATAGTTAATCTAAATAAAATTATCAAAAAATTATTGTAACAAAATAGTAAAACACTCCCCTTTTCACCCCTGGGTAAGGGTTCGAAAACCATCGCCAACATTCCTTAGCAATTCATTATTTTGTAGAAATTAGAAAACATTCATTAACAGAACAAAAATCCGTTGCTGGAAATCCAGGTCTCACATCAATAAGAGCTAAGCAATTTGACCAGCTGGACTACAACGAATTGGTGATACTTCTTAGATTTTTAATATTCATTAATTGTACATTAATTTCTCCATACATAAATTAAACAAGACTTTTTGGTTCCCACATCGAATTAAGCAAAGATGCAAGACCCTCATGTGAGGAGTAAGAAAATCACAAAGCCAGACATCGGTATTCACTTTTAAAAAAATTGAAAACGATAAAAAAAATTATTTCTAATAAAAAAACGAAAAATAGTGAAAAAAATTTAGAATATTTTTCTGATTTTTTTTCAATTTTTCTCGATTTTATTCAATTTTAAAAAAAATAAAAAAATTGATTGGGCTGACCTGGGCGACGTGGCCCAATCAGAGCAGGCCACGTCGCCCGTGGCGCGACAACGCTGTCGGGGCGAGGCACGCCTCACTGACACGCGGGGGCGTCGCGCGTGTCAGCTAGGCGCCAATCCAAAAGTGACACGTGGCGGGGCGGTGGTCTTAGTGGTCCAAATGTTGCATGGCAATTGGCAACCCCTCCCTGGTCCTGCCCTAGCAGATGCACATGTGTGAATGGCAGAAAAACGTAGGGCCGGGTGAGAGTGACTGACTACAAGCTGTTCATCTATTTTTAAGGATCCATTCCTATATTATCAATTTTTCATAATAAAAAGAAGAAGATCCAATAATTCTACAACAGTCAGATTGATATTCACCTACAACTACCAGTGGCGGAGCCACGTTAAACCTTGTGGATTAATTGTCTCTATTTTTTTTTTGATAGGTAAGTGTATTTTGGTAATGTGTTTCAACTAAAATTAAAAATTGATTCTACTAAAAAATTAATTAATATATAAAATTAAATTAAAATTTAAAAAAATTCAAACATTACTTATATATTCCTCACTTACTAATTTTTCTGGCTCCTTGCTCCCAATCCAAACGGAATCCAATGGAATTCACTTTAGCCTCTTGAGTAATTTGTTGTTCTTCCCACCCCAAGGGAAGGGTAATCCTGTAATTCACTTCTCCTCCAACTTTATTCTAGTCCGCATGCACATCAGTTGGGACCGAGTTACGTATCCACCCCCACAGTTGCATTGATGATAATGGAAAGTAGGACCAAAGCTAGGTAATTGTCAACATTGCATTGAACGGGTATTAAATAAAGGGCGCACAGCTAAGTTTTCTCTGTTTTCCGCAATTTTAACTGAGTGTCGCTTTTCCAACATCCAAGGAGAATTTTCGTATTTATTTTTCCTTTAAAAAAGGTGTCGGTGATTCGTAATTCGCTTCAAGAATATGTGTTAGATCCAGTCTATAAAACACGTTCAACAAACATGGGTTCCGGCCTTCATATTATGAACATATTTTACCACCCCTAAAAAACAAATTCATATTTTACTCGCTTCTCCCTTCCCGTTTTCCTTGGCTTTTAAGGTAAACTAAACTCTTCATTATATTTGGAAAACTTCATTTTAATATCATGTTAATTGTACACTTTGAAAATTGTAATTTACAGCACATAAAATAGGTTCTTGTGATTGCAAAAAACCTCACCCAAACTAGACAAGTTTGATCAGTTTTCATTTAATCAAAAGAATTACACATGACACGCCAACCAGTCATTCCAGGCGCTCATTTTTGATGAGTTGGGTAGGTGAACAATATGCTTACCAGTCCCAAATTAGTTTATATTTTTTTTCTAATCGTGGGCCAGCTTTGAAAGCTGTTTTGATTTCCAAAACGTGGGGCAGGGAAAGAATTGCAAAACATGTGTGATTAGTTTAAAAAACAATGGAGATGATAATAATAATAATAATAAATAATTGAAAGGTAGGCCAGAGGTTAGAATTGTGTGTGGTTTGGTCGAAAAGAAAACAAGGAAGCCGCGACATAGGAATCAATGATTATTGCAAACAGTAGTCCAATAATTAGGGCGCTGGGCGCCTACCCACATCCAGATATCACACGACAGCAGGTTTTTCCTCTTCTCCTTACAAAATTAGAACATGTTAATGTTATTTTTTTTAATAGATATCACTCTTATATTGTGATGAGCAAACAATGTCCAAAGTTCTTGTGCGTCGGTGTTTGGAGTTTGAAGCAAGTAGAAGCAATATGAAGTGTGTATAGCATTGACATTCAACAACAACAACCTCCCGGAGTAGTATTTTAAGCAAGATCAAGGTAACGAACTATCAACTTTCATATTAATCCACCCACTGCATCTTCGATTCCCCTGCAATTATATTTTCATCTTCAAATTCAATCCATCTCTATATTTTATAATATTAATTTTGTTCCGATCAAACTTTATGAAATATCTTAAATAGAGCTACATGTTCTTCCTTTATTGTTACATTTTTTTCTTCATAAAATACAGTCTTCGCGTCGCACGTACATACATATTCAAAGTCGAAAAATCCGAGATGGGTTTGTTGTCGCTTCTGGTGGTAGCATTGGTGCCGGTGATCGAAGTGCTCATAGTTACTGCTATTGGATGTCTCCTAGCATTTGATCGTATTAATCTCTTGGGACCGACTTCCAGGCACCTCCTTAACAATGTGCGTACCTCCTAAATTCAAAATCGATCGTTGAAACATATTTTCAATATTATTTTTTTGTCGTACATGCGCAGCTTGTGTTCTTCGTGTTCAGCCCGGCGCTCATCGTTAGCCAACTTGGAGACACTATAACGTTCCAGAGCTTGGAGGAGTTGTAAGTGAGACTTACTTTAAAAATTAATTAATGATAATAATAGATGTAGACGTATATTAATAATGGTTAGTACGTATTGTATAACAGGTGGTTTATGCCAGTGAACATCCTGCTGACTTTCATAATAGGGTCCGCGCTCGCTTGGGTGCTGATAAAGGTAACGAAGACGCCTCCGCACCTGCAGGGCCTAGTCATCGGGTGCTGTTCCGCTGGCAACTTGGGGAATCTGCTTCTCATAATGGTTCCAGCCGTGTGCGAGCAGTCGAATAGTCCCTTCGGAGACACGTCCACTTGCTCCACCTACGGGGAGGCCTATGCTTCTCTTTCCATGGCGGTAGGGGCGGTTTACATATGGACATACGTTTACGTGATTATGCGTGTTTATGCGCGCGTAAACGAGCCGGACGATCTTCCTGATCAGAGCGAGGAAGGGCTGCTTCTTCCTTCGGATTCAGGGCCACCCGAAAAGGAGACCTTCGTTCGAAAAGTGGTTTCATGCCTAAGCAACTGCGGAGGCCAGATTGATGTCAAGATGGTCTTTGCGCCTTCTACTATCGCTGCGGTACCCTCTTCTCTCCCAAACTCGGCTTTCTTCTGATATGCAGAGCTTGGCATTGGGTGAGTTGGTGCTTTTCCATTTGCAGATCATTGGATTTTTCATCGGAGCGGTCTCCCCCGTTCGAAAGTTGTTGATTGGAGATAGCGCCCCCCTCCACGTGTTGTATTCTTCTGCTTCATTGCTCGGGTTAGCCATCATTATTAGATCTGATAACATCACGTAGCTCGATCTCGATCGTAGCAACAGAGCACTCATCGGTATTAATGGCTTGGCTGCAGGGATGCCACGGTTCCTGCCATGACCCTGGTTGTGGGGTCCAACCTTGTTCAAGGTCTGAGAAGATCACAAATGAGTGGATCAGTGGTTGTTGGGATAATAGTTGTGAGGTACCTCCTCTTGCCTCTCCTGGGCGTAGGCGTGGTAAAAGCAGCGTATCATTTCGGGATGGTCGGGTCGGATCTTCTCTATCAGTTCGTTCTGCTTCTTCAATATGCACTTCCTCCCGCCATGACCGTTGGTTAGTACTTACTAAGAGTCCAGTATACTTGGTTTATATGGTGGTGTTTATATCGTCTAAAGTCGATCTTTACGTGTGTGTGTACGTGTGCGCCCGCACTGCAGGCGTAATCGCGCAGCTGTTTGAGGCGGGAGAGAGGGAATGCTCGGTGATCATGCTGTGGACCTACTTGATGGCTGCTTTCTCTCTTACACTTTGGTCAACCTTCTACATGTGGCTGCTTGAGTGAAGACATAACAACATAAACACACCCACTTTTTCATTCTTGAAATGTTGTTCAATGGATTTGGAGTAGACAAATATATCATTAATATAAACAATGCAAGAAGCAAAAGTCTAAAAAAAATGTCATCTATAATTTGTTGGAATTTATTTGGAAATTTTTTCTTAAATCCAAAGACATAATTTTTCATTCGTATTGTTCACAGGAATGGTGAAAGATAATTATATTAAGGATATTGTACTTATCACATTTTGTTATTTTATATTATTTATTTCTAAATTAAATTTATTGAATATAATATTTGACTACTTGAATATATTCATGTTAGTGTTTTCATAAATTAGTATTATCATTAAGAATGTGAGATTTTAGATGATTATATACACAATTTTTAAATAACATTAATTAATGATCATCGAGAATGGGATATTGATGATGCAATTAAGATTAGTATATGATATGTATTATATTCTTAGAGAATGTAGTGGTCCTAATATACTAGGTATTTCATAATAAATACATAGATACTTTGAAAAGTATTGATATACCTGATTGAAAGATTGTTAACATATTCTATTATGCGTCTATAGAAATATTAATTTGTGGATTAGTGTAATGGTACTCAAACTTGAGGTGTCCAGAGTGATGGACTTTGATCGGCCAACGCTTCCCACCCAAGGGAAGGGTAATCCTGTAATTCACTTCTCCTCCAACTTTATTTGAGTCTGCATGCACGTCAGTTGGGACCGAGTTATGTATCGACACCCACAACTGCATTGATGATAATGGAAAGTAGGACCAAAGATAGATAATTGTCAACATTGCATTGAACGGGTATTAAATAAAGGGGACCCAGCTATGTTTTTCCCCAGAAATTTTAGATGCGTGTCGCATTTCCAACATCCTAGGAGAATTTTCATATTTTTTTTATTAAAAAAGGTGTCGATGATTCGTACGTAATTCGCTTCTAGAATATGTATTATGTCCAGTCTATAAAACAAGTTCAACAACTTGGGTTCCGGCCTTCATATTATGAACATGGAATGAAACTAAAGATTCATATTTTACCCGCTTCTCCCTTCCCGTTTTCCTTTGGCTTTTGAGGGAAACAAAACTCTTCATTATATTTGGAAAATCTCATTTTAATATCATGTAATTTTGTCAATTTACACTTTTAGAATTGTAATTTACAGCACATCAAATAGGTCCTTGTGATTGCAAAAAACATAACCCGAACTAGACCAGTTTTCATGTAATCAAAAGAATTACGCATGACACGCCAACCAGACATTCCAGGCGCTCGTTTTTTATGAGTTGGGTAGGTGAACAATATGCATACTAGTCCCAAATTAGTTTATATATTTTTTTCTAATCGTGGGCCAGCTTTGAAAGCTGTTTCGCTTTCCAAAACGTAGGGCAGGGAAAGAATTGCAAAACATGTGTGATTCGTTTTAAAAAAAACGGAGATGATAATAATAATAATAAATAATTGCATAGGTGGGCCAGAGGTTAGAATTGTATGTGGTTTGGTGGAAAAGAAAACAAGGAAGCCGCGATATAGGAATTAATGATAGTTGCAAACAGTAGTCCAATAATTAGGGCGCTGGCGCCTACCCACATCCAGATATCACACAACAGCAGGTTTCTCCTCTTCTCCTTACAGAATTAGAACATGTTACTTCTATTTTTTACAGATATGGCTCTTACATTGTGATGAGCAAGCACTCTCCAAAGTACTTGTGCGTTGGTTTTTGGAGTTGGAAGCAAGTAGAAGAAAATGAAGTGTGTATAGCATTAACATTCAACAACAACCATCTCCCAGAGTAGTACTTTAAGCAAGATCAAGGTAACTAGCAATCAACTTTCACATCATCCATGATCTTTATCTTCAAATTTCATCTCCATATTTTATAATATTAATTTTTTTTCGATGAAACTTTATAAACATCTTTAATAGAGCTACATCTTCTTCTGCCTTTTTGGTTACATTTTCTTCTACATTTTTTTTTGAGAAAATTCTTCTACATTTTTCTAAATAACTCTACCTATAAAAACTAAAGGGCTTTGTGGTCATCTATGTATCCACGTGGCCAATTCGTACGCGTACTAATTCGATATATTTCATAATATACACAGTCTTCATATCGCACGTACAAACATATTCAAAGTCGAAAAATCCGAGATGGGTTTGTTGTCGCTTCTGGTGGTGGCATTGGTGCCGGTGATCGAAGTGCTCATAGTTACTGCTATTGGATGTCTCCTAGCATTTGATCGCATTAATATCTTGGGGCCGACTTCCAGGCACCACCTTAACAATGTGCGTGCCTCCTAAATTCAATTTTTGGACATCGTTCGTTGAAACATATTTTCTATAATTGTTTTTTGTCGTACATGCGCAGCTGGTGTTCTTCGTCTTCAACCCGGCGCTCATCGTTAGCAAACTTGGAGACACTATAACTTTCCAGAGCTTCGAGAAGTTGTAAGTGAGACTTACTTTAAAAATTAATTAATGATAATAATAGATGTAGACGTATATTAATAATGGTTATAGTACGTATTGTATAACAGGTGGTTTATGCCAGTGAACATCCTGCTGACTTTCATAATCGGGTCCGCCCTCGCTTGGGTGCTGATAAAGATAACGAAGACGCCTCCACACCTGCAGGGCCTAGTCGTCGGGTGCTGTTCCGCTGGCAACTTGGGGAATCTGCTTCTCATAATGGTTCCGGCCGTGTGCGAGCAGTCGAATAGTCCCTTCGGAGATACATCCACTTGCTCCTCCTACGGGGAGGCCTATGCTTCTCTTTCCATGGCAGTAGGGGCGGTTTACATATGGACGTACGTTTACATGATTATGAGTATCTATGCGCGCGAAAACGAGCCGGACGTTCTTGCTGATCAGAGCGAGGAAGGGCTGCTTCTTCTTTCGGATTCAGGGCCACCCGAAAAGGAGACCTTTGTTCGAAAAGTGGTGTCATGCCTAAGCAACTGCGTAGGCCAGATTGACGTCAAGAAGGTCTTTGCGCCTTCTACTATCGCTGCGGTACCCTCTTCTCTCCTTAAACTCGGCTTACTTCTGATATGCAGAGCGTGGCATTGGGTGAGCTGGTGCTTTTCCATGTGCAGATCATTGGATTTTTCATAGGTTCGGTCTCTCCAGTACGAAAGTTGTTGATTGGAGATAGCGCCCCTCTACGCGTGTTGTATTCTTCTGCTTCATTGATCGGGTTAGTCGTCATTATTAGATCTGATAACATCACGTAGCTCGATCTCGGTCGTAGCAACAAAGCACCTCATCGGCAGGGACGGATCTAGAAAATTTATACTATGGGGGCAATAAAAACATGTTAAAATTTTGTTATGTTAATTTTGTCTTTTTTTGAATTGTGGAGGCAAAATAGTCAATATCAATGGGGGCAAACATAGTTTTTGGTTAAATATTAGCTATAAATTTTTTTTTTGGGTGAGGGCAATTGCTCCCACACCCTTACATGTAACTCCGTCCCTGCTCATCGGTATTAATGGATTGGCTGCAGGGAAGCCGCGGTTCCTTCCATGACCCTGGTTGTGGGATCCAACCTTGTTAAAGGTCTGAGAAGATCACAAATGAGTGGATCAGTGGTTGTTGGGATAATAATTATAAGGTACCTCCTCTTGCCTCTCGTGGGCGTAGGCGTGGTAAAAGCAGCGTCTCATTTCGGGATGGTCGGATCGGATCTTCTCTATCAGTTCGTTCTGCTTCTTCAATATTCACTTCCTCCGGCCATGGCCGTTGGTTAGTACTTACTAAGGATCGAGTATACTTGGTATATATGGTGGTGTTTATATCGTCTAAAGTCGATCTTTACGCGTGTGTGCGTGTGTGTGCGCGATGCAGGCGTAATCGCGCAGCTGTTTGAGGCGGGAGAGAGCGAATGCTCGGTGATCATGCTGTGGACCTACTTGGTGGCTGCTTTGTCTCTTACACTTTGGTCAACCTTCTACTTGTGGCTGCTCCAGTGAAGACATAACAACATAAACACACCCACTTTTTCATTCTTGAAATGTTGCTCCATGGATTCGAAGTAAACAGATATATCATTAATATAAACAATGCAAAATATAGAAGTCTTAAAAAAATGTCGCTTATAATTTGTGGAATTCACTTTGAATATTTTTTAAGCCAAAGAACATAATTTTTCATTCGTATTGTCCACAGAAATGGTGAGGCAATCATATTAAGAATATTGTAATTCATCACATTTCGTTATTTGATATTATTTATTTGTAATTCTTGACATTAAATTTATTTAATATAATGTTTGATTATTTGCATATATTCGTGTTCCCATGAATTAGTATTGTCATTAAGAATGTGAGATTTTAGATGATTATAAATACAATTTTTAAATAGCATCAATTGGTGATCATCGAGAATGAAATATTGATGATGCAATTGAGATTGGGGTATATTATGCATCATATTGATGTAGTGGTCCTCACAACTATAGTAGACTAGGTAATTTCATAATGAATGTGTATATACTTTGGAGAGTATTGACATAAGTTGATCAAGAAACTGTTAAATATATTATATTACGTGTCTATGAAAATATCAGTTTGTGGAGTGGTGTAATAGTCTATAGACTTGATGTCAATACGCACGACATGTACAGAGTCATGGGCTTTGACCATGACCAACACTTTCCTAATGGGGTAGATACAAGATATGGTAGGTACATCACAAAGTAGATGTACATGGTAGGTTAACCAAGAATATAACATAGATTTCGAGGGTACTTATTTTCTCATTAGTAATAAATTTTTAGTCATTGTTCAATGCATGTCACTTTTAGAATAGTATCCAAAAGTGACAACATGATTATTAGCAGAATGAGATAATATGATTAAGACTTAATCAAGTTTTCGTCAATAAAAGGATAATATCACTATGAGTTTCACAATATAGGTAGTTGCAATATCCTCGCATTATACTTCATATGTTTAGATTGTCTAATTTATTGTATAGGATCTAACTAAGACCGTTATTTTGACTAACGATTTGACATGTGATAATCACATAAGTCTTAGTTTACGAACTGAAGTTGAAAAATTAAATTTGATTTGATAAAAAAAATATTATAATTTTATTAGATAATATTATAATATTTTAAATTAATTATATTTAATTAATTAATATATATAATAAAATTAATTAAATATTGGACAAATTGTTGGAACTCAAAGCCTAAAGGCAAATTACCATGGAAATATTAATAAGACTTCCAGCCTTGTAACCCTCGTTAGTTGTCATCAACTATATCTACATACATATTTCTGTAGTTATTGTCGGTAAAGAATTTTCTTAGTAAATTCTCAAATATATTAATTCTCAAAAATTAGTAGATGACGACTACCTCAATAACATAGTAAATGATTTTATATAACACAATGCAATATTTTATCGATCTGCGTCCACACAAAAAATCCCCGAAAGACATGAAAAGTTTTTCAACTCTATGCTTTTAGTACGATGGCTTAGACAGAATTGGACAAAGTTTTTTGTCGAAGCCTATGTTTGGCAAAGGAAATGGACATGATAAAATTGAAAACTTATCCAAGTCCACTTCAAATTTCTTGTCTCATCTATTTTCATGGGATAATTTTTTTTGTCTAATGACAGAAATCTCCTATGACATGTTTTTACCTACCTATACTATTCTTTTCTTAATCATATTCAGCTCAATCATTAATAATTATTTTCTCTAATATAAATTTTTTGATCTTATATACATTTTTTATATTTTGAGACTCATTTATATTTTCTATATTTTATATTTTGATATAAATCCATATGAAAATATAAAATAGTTAAATTCATATATTTGATCAACACATACATATTTACAAGGATATTATGTTTATGAGTTATTCATATAAATAAATTCAACATATGCCTTTATTATATAGTGTACATGTATGAATAATTGTTAATAATATCTTATCTTTACAAAAAAAAATATATTTGTTATATTATGTGACATCATATTAAAAATATTTATAATGTAATTGACAAGATCTAAATATGTAAGGATTATGTTTTAGTATTAATATTTTATTCAAAGATTTTGTTTCTATGATTTAATATTGTTATTAATGTAATAATTGATTTTACTCGACTTTAATGAATATTCTTTATTGTTATCATGAAGAATAATTTTATTTCTAATAAAATTTTAAATTAAACTATTAGAAATAAAAAAGTAGACAAAATATTCAATCATGTACTTCAATAAACAAACATAAGACAGTATATGTAGAACAACTAGTTCTGTCCAGCACTTTTCAGTCCTATAATTGCAGTTCTGTCCAAAATTCATACCAAACGCACCCTAATATACGCAGCAAGAACAAAAGGAGCATCTTGTGCTTATGACTTACATGTTGTGATAGATGTAGTGTCATGGGGATAAAATATTTTACTATTAAAATTAGTAGTAATTAAATTATCTTTCACAATTTGTTGTAGTACCCTAGGAAAGTTTTAAGCATACCCTCCACATCAAAACAGTTGTTACTGTGACACCACGAGGAATCCCTTGCAAATGAAATATAAATTTACACAATTACTAGTGGCCCCCGGTGGAGAGATATTATAATTTTTAGAAAGGTAAATTATATATGGCCCCTTCTAGTTTGGTATATTTAACGTTGGTCTCCTTGTAGTTCGTAAATCGATTAAAAAAACTCTTTAGTTTGAAGAATTTATACGATCCAGCCCCTCATGCTGGAATGACGTATTTCTCTAGCAATGAGACACAAAAAATGACACATATATCCTTCTATTAAAAAATGGCACAAAAATACTCCGGATGCGAAAGTGGAAGGTGGAGGAGGAGGATGAGAGAGAGTGGAGGGGGCAGGAGGAGAAAGGGGAAATTTGGAGGAAGAGGGAGGGGGAGGAGAAGAAGGAGAGAGGAAAAAAATCTGAAAATGGAGAGGAGGAGGAGAAAGGGAGAATTTGGAGGAAGAGGGAGGGGGAGGAGGAGGAGGAGAGGAAAAAATCCGGAAATGGAGAAGAGGATGAGGAGGAGTAGGGGAGGAAGGTGGAGGAGGAGGGTAGAGGAGGAGGGTGGAGGAGGAGAAAGGGGAAATCCCAAGGACGAGGGAGGGGCTGAGGAGGAGAGGAAAAAATTCAGAAATAGAGAGGAGGAGGAGGAGGAGGAAGGTGGAGGAGGAGGGTAAAGGAATCTATATGGACTAACATTATCCCGTATCAAAAAGGCAGAAACTTGAAATGTTTTTGGATATGGAATATTTATACATGGGGGATTATAACCAGATCAGACTCACCCTTAACTAGATAGGGCTAAAAGGACGGTCGAAGATCTACTGATCGTCTCATGTCTACATTCATAGAAAATCTCAGTAGTTTCTAACTGGAATTCAAAAATGGAGCTTTTACCTGGTCTAATCGACAATAGGGAGTAGAATCTGGGAAGGACCAGGAAGAATGAATAGAGAATGAATCTATCTTACTTTCATCCATTCCTCCCACTCGCATGCCAACAAGTATTCATCAAAGAATGACTTGGTTTCATATAGCTACTATAGCTCCTCTCGCCTTTGACGCCTGCGAAGTGTTGTGCAGAAATGGTGTTGCCTTTTTCGAGAGGCCCTGAAAACTGAACATTACCCTGTTCCCTCTATCCCAGGGCCGAAGGACGCAAAAGCCAAATGTTACAGGGGCTTGGGATGCCTCACCAGGATGAGGCGGTAGCACTTGGCGTGAGTGTGCTAATAATTTGATCATTTCATATACCATTCCCGAAGAGGAGGAGGGCGGAGGAGGAGGAAGGTGGAGGAGGAGGAGTTTGAAATTCGGAGGAAAAGGAAGATGGAGGAAGAGGGCAGAGAGGAGGAGGGCAGAGGAGGAAGAGGAAGAAGAGGGAGGAAAGAGAGTTTTTTTTAGACCAAGATATTTTTGTCAATTTGCATGACACTTCGTCAGAGAAGTACGTCGGTTCCAGCGACAGGGACTGAATAGTATAAATTCTTCAAAATAAGGAATTTTTTTATCGATTTGCAAATTAAAGGAGGACCAACGTTAAATATACCAAACTAGAGGAGGTCAAATATAATTTACCCTTTTTAAAAGGTAGCGTATTTAGTATTGGAACTCGTTTTGATTGTTTTTTTTGTTATTGTGCATAATTATTTACAAATTTTATATTTAAAAAATTAAAAATCTGATATCCATGTGGTACATGTTTTTTTCATGTATTAGGAGCAATATATAAAATTTTAATTTATTTAACTAGTACAAGAACAAAAAAATGTGATCAATACATAGATTTTTTTCTTTGTGTATTGATCAACACTCAAGTAAAAAATTTACAAGTCAGAGATTTGACCAAGAGGCCAATATTTTTTTATCTGTGTATTGGCTGACAAATTATGTGTGTGCTCGTCGATCATTGGTGCAACCAAAATACTTCGATGGTATCCAAATTGTCATAGTTGATCTAGATAATATCACTCTTCACAGAAAAAACATATTAACGAAACTCGAATTAACCAAACTCTCTGAACTCTATGGTATATCTAACAACTGGGCCATAATATCATCTGGATACGATAGTCATACCATCTACATACATTCAATGCATACACAAGTAAATTATTAAACTAATTTATTAATACACAAGTAAGTTTTTTAAAAGTATATTAGTGTCTCTGAGCTCGTCCAACATGTATCTATAAAATACAATACTTGTACATTTCTTGGTGACTTTTCTATCCACGTGAACAATCCACCTACTTAACACAAATAAATTACATCTAGTCGACAATAATACTTAATGTAAAAATAAATAACATATTGTTTATTAAATAATGGTTACTGCTCTTCCATTTGCTTGGACACTCTGACTTTTTAGAATCGATCAAACATGCATGATTCTATCAGAAGCCCATATTTAGCTAACACTGACAGAGTTCCTGACATTGACATTCTTGTTGTGTAGAATTTGATGGCTCTATATAAATGAGAATATAGATGCGCTAGACACCCAAAACCCTAATTGTAGTTGCTCATCACATCTACATCTAAGAGAAGTGACAACCAACAAAAATTAACGTTTGTCTCCATTGGCTTTGGAAATGATATGCACCCATAAGTTGTACTATGTTTGCTCGAACATAATGATTCACCACTTCATCATAAGCATCAGCAAAGATCATGATAGGATTAAAATTATATTTGAATCACTCGAGTTTAACTTAGTTTGTCACTATCATGCCTTGGATGTGAGCCGAGTTCAAACCAAAAAGGCTTACGCATAAACTCTGCTATTGGCGAGGTGTATATCTCCGTGTAACTACCCAATCATCAACAAGTAGCCCAAATAGATTTGCAATGTCCTAAAGAATAATCGTCATCTCCTCCACAATATGTAAAATGTGTATGTCTCTAGCCGCTACCACTCTATCAAAACTATAATAACAACATTCTCAACATCTAGAATGCATATACATCAAACATAAAAAAATCTAGCTCTTTGCATGAATGCCTTATTTTTTACCGTTGATGCTTTGAAATGATGTCGGTAGATTTTATTCGGAGCGTCAATTCACATATCACTTTTCCTTCAATATTTTTATTCCACTAAACCTGAGAATGGTGGATACTTTGGTACCGCAATAAGCTTGAATATGTTGGTCCTCCATCCATAAAATAGTCTCACAACGTTGTCAATTCATATCTAGTCTCATATCATTGTGTATCCATAATAATTTTTCAAAAATTATACTCAATTAAACTACACTCTACATCCAATATTTGAGTTTCTGATTTGGTTCAACTGAGTTGACCATAAACAACTAACTAGTGGTCCTACCAGTTGAACTACAGCCAAAACCAAACAAATAATAAAAATAATAAAAACTAACTAATTAACATAAACACACATAAAAAATATGAATTCAACACTTCATATCTAATTAACTACCAAAATAAAACTCATCGAAATTTAACACTAATCAAATTCTTAGTACAAAATTACTAATTAAGGCTAATTACTGATAATAAAAAAAATTACACTAAAATCGAAACCCTAATACCAGTCGAAAGAGGAAAAAAATCCATATTGATGATGAGCTCACACAGTAAGGCGTGAGGGCTAGGCGTTTACTCGTCAAGAGCAACATTGGCAGGGCGTCGGGGAGTCGAAGAGTGCGAAGAATATCGATGTGCCTCGGTGTTCTCTTTTTGTGTGGACACAAAGATTAGAAAAAAGTTAACGACGAATTTACAAATAATATGTGTAGTAACATTATCATACTTGTTTTAATGGTCCTAATTATTTTCTTTAGCGATCTATTTTATCATACTTGTATAAATTATTTTATTCAATTCTTTTTTATCTCGAAACGCCAACGTATATTTTATCTACCTCTATTATTTTGTGATGATCCTAATTCGAACAATATAATAAAATTATTTTATCACAAATTACTTAACAATTCAATCCTCCGGAAAGGTCGATTTATAAACTTGTGGTACGAAATTTATCCCCTTCTAGAAGGGTCTGGCGTCCTGTTCTATATTATTGTCTCTTCTCGTGGAAGTGAAGTGCAGAGAAGAGAGAAGATGCCTTGCCTGAACCTTTCGACGAACGTATCCCTTGAAGGAGTCGACATCTCCGCAATCCTCTCCGAGGCCACCTCCTCCGTCGCCAACCTCATCGGCAAACCCGAAGCTGTAAGTCCAACCCCTTTCAATTAATCCAATTAGGGTTTCCTATTTCTTTCCAAAAGAAGAAGAAGAAGAATATTCGTTTTTATGTGAACTGTGTCTTGTGTTGCTTGTCCCTCTCTCACTCCCTCGCAGTATGTGATGATCGTGTTGAAGGGGTCAGTTCCGATGGCGTTCGGTGGGACCGAGGCTCCGGCCGCCTATAGCGAGCTCGTCTCCATCGGTGGCCTCAACCCCGACACCAACAAGAAGTTGAGTGCTGCCATTGCGTCCATTCTCGAGGCCAAGCTTTCGGTTCCCAAATCGAGGTTCTTCCTCAAGTTTTACGATACCAAGGCAAGCCATTTTTTTTAAATTTGAGCTTCTAGTGTTTGTTGGTTGAAAGGGGAGATAACCGCCTGCTTTATACCAGAACTAGATAGATCATCATTGTAAAATATTGGATTTGCTGCTTTAAACCGTGATCATAGTCTTGCAGTTCTCCCTCTGTGTCGTGCTGTTTGTATTGATTAGGCCGGAGTTTACTTGCAGTAATTGGCTCTGTTTGCAGCGGACTGATGTGCTTCGTGTGTGTTTTTGTGCAGGGATCTAACTTTGGATGGAATGGTTCTACCTTCTGATTCCGACCACCCATCATCATTCACCATAAGCAGCTTGACGCTCCTTGTTTGGAAGCCATGTTCTAATCTAGACATCATCATCTACTACTATGCGCACCTTTAAGTACTCTATTTCAGGTGTTCTCTTCTCGAAGTTTGTTTATGACTCATGCATTCGGATTCGATTCGATTTCTCTGTTTCGTTAATGTGCTGCATTCGACAGCAGTTTTCGTCATCCTTGAATTCGTATGCAAGTTAACATTGAGTAGCCTTCTTAAATAGCAGTGTGTAGGCCAACGATATTCCTAGTGCAAGTAACAAAATGTTATCGTGTGCCTTATCTTTGAAGACAGAATTTGGTTATCTGACAAGAAACATTCAAGAGTGAGTATGTTTTTGGAATCTAGCTATGGCAAACTTTTACATAAAAAATATATATTTGAAATTGTAAATCTTAAGATTTGTCATGGAGCGTGAGAATACATAAATTTTGATTATTGTGCAAAGTGACAAATCTTGGAGCGAGAATATATGCAGAAATCTGACTAAAATAGAAAGTTTTTCAGACCCTAATACATGCATGTCAATGAAATTAACATATTTCAATTATGAATATGTCTCTTTGAATTTGAATGTATGATTTTATGACCGGTGTCAACTGACAACTTCAGAAGCGTGAATTTATACAGTTTAAACTTTTGACCCTAATTGAAGTATTCAAAGTTGTTCCGAACAAACCGAAAAATTCTGAGTCACAAATATATTTCGACCACCCGATCCAATCAGAATTTGTCCGATTTGTAAATTTCCCGTCCTTCCCACTATTTTTGGGCCAGTGACTTGGAGCAATTCATAGTTCGATTAGTTGTACCACTGATCAAACTATATTTTTTAAAATACAACGGTCAAAATTAAATTCTCATTAGGCATTTCTTTAGATTTTGAAAAGCTTGCTCTGTAGAAAATATACTAGTAAAGGCTGCAAGCTGCAGTCACCATTAAGCAATTTTCTAATTTATGAAATTCGGCCCAATTCAAATTTAAATTAATCGTTGAACATGATAAGTAGAATCAGAAGACAAAGAAAAGCCTCCAGGTACTGCTGATCCTTTGGGATTCTTTTTACGCGAACAAGAAGAACCACTTTCTATGCGCACACACCAATCAGTCAATAAAGGGAAAACGTATATATACAATAACAGGCTATACATTTTCTTTTCCCACGCATAGTACACTTCATAGTTTAGTTCAAACCTGTGCAGATTAGTTCAGCCACGCACCTATCTAACTGGTGCGCACCCTAGTCGTGTCCAACTCGTGCACTTCGATTGCTAAAGCTTGAAACGGTTGAGACCCTGACATATCCTAGGATTCCTCATCTCGAAGCACACGAGTATTGTCGCTTGACGCACTGAATCAACAAGTTCATGGTTCACCGCTGCTGTTTGCTGCCCTAGCCCACTGCTCTTCAAGCAACGGCTCCATGCTGGCTTTCGCGCTGTCCTCTTTAGACATGTCGACGCTCTTCATAAATATTCCTGTCACAAGTAGTAACGATAGATTGTTCAACTCCAACCTTAATAGGGTCACCGAATCAATGAAGACTGATGTAGTAAGGAAGTACTCACCAATAAACCATGTTCCAGCAGCGACAAAAAAAACCGACGTAAGAATAAGTGTAGTTTCCCTCCAGTTGTCGACATAATCCTGTGCAATTTAACGAACATAGATTTCCGAAGATTGAAAACAAATGTGAGCGATGTAAACATTGTTTGATCAAAGCAAATGCGTTATGGCATACGTGACGAAGCTGAGAGTCGCACCTGCAGGACACCAACAAGTGGCGAAGATGGCACATCACCGAATATGTGAATGGCGACCGTGGACATGGCAATGGCCAATGGTCTCAGATTCGGTTTGACGCAATGGAGACATACATAGTTGACAGGTGCCTGCAGAGATTATCTCAGGATGAACAAAACAAAAACATAAAAAAGGACCAAGGCAATTTTCCAATAGTATCGGAGTATGCTCCACTGTTTGAGAGTGCATCACTAACTAAAACACTTCATGAAATGCAAAGAGAAGCCAGCAATTTCACAAGAACACAAAGATGGTAATCGTTCATGGCTCTATGTATTCCAGTCTACCCCACGTGACCATCATAAAGTCCACTTAGGATTGACAAGGTTTTCATTTACAACATTCATGGTCGTCCACATCAATAGAACTAGATATTAAGCTCATCGCTACACAGACGTACACAAAAAGAGGGGTTTCCGCAAAAAAGGTCAGCTATAGGTACCTGTGTAGCAAAAATAAGTAGCTCTCCCACAGAGAAAAGAATGATAAAGCCATTCAAGCCTTTTACGCAGAAGGCACCGAAGCAAAAGATAGCCCCAAAGAAAGTTGCTGCAGAAAGAAGCTGGAATAGAAGAAGAAACACATCATGATGGTCAATACACAATCATTATAATCAACACAATTAGACAGAATAACATAATATAAGAAATTACGGAGACAATATCCCATCAGATGATATATACTTGAAAACACTTAACCACATCAATCTTATCAGTACCGTTTTCCAAATCAAGGATGTCTTATAATTGTGTATACTTTTAAGACATCATGTTCTTAAGGTGATAAGAAACTCTCTTCCTCCTCCCATATACTTATACACGACTTTCAGAACCAAAGAACACCAAGAAGTTTTCGATAATTGAGTTTAAACAGACACTTTAATCTGCAGAATGACAGCCTCGTATGGTACGCCCTACCCCACCCTTCTAGTTCTCTCTTGAAAGTAAAAACCAAAATCACCAAGCAAGTTATATGTTTAAAGATCAGCATACCTTGAAAGCATTGGAAATTGTGGCATTCATACGGTCTAGTATAATTCCGCCTGCTAATGTTCCAAGAATCCCGCACACAATTGTGACCCCTCCAAACACCAAGTCTGCATTATTCTATCAGAGACAACAAGGTTGTGTAGTTCTTAGCTAATCGGACAGCATGATGATTGGGACAGCTATCATAGACTAGAACAATTTTGATGTTACTATTAAGCTTGAAAAACCAGAAGCTGAAAAATACCATATGATAAATATTGTATCCAGCTTTTGGTCCCCAGTACGAGTATGCTCCAATAACAAAGTTATAAGATATGTAACCTGACAGAAAAATCATAATAAGTAATAGAACCAATCCAGCAAGATAATACTTCCACGTGAAACTTGGTGGCAGGATAGTCATATATCTGCTATATAATAGCTAAAGAAAGAGGGGGGGAAATGAACATATTGAAGAAGTGAAAAGGCATAATTAGACATCTGAAAGTTCCATCTTTACTGAGATAAACAATGCATATTTTAGGGAATAGGATGACAGTAGTTTACCCATCACATTCACAAGGTAGACTTTATCCAGTAAAAGAACTTTCAAATCCTTGGAAAATTTTGATGTGTTATCGAGCATAGTTGGTGCAACCTTAACTCTGCAAGAAAACAGATGTTAGCAATAAAAAAAAAGCACTCTAGATTGTACAACTTAACTGATTTGTGTTCGATGCCTCTGGGAAGTGCATGTGAAAATAATCATTAAATATAAAACAACAAGTAGGAGGAAAAGGAAATAAACACGGAAGATTGCACACACTCGAGAGTTCACAAAGCTGAGTGTTGAATTATAAGTGTTGTTGTTGAGTGATTAGTGTTGTTCTATTGCTTATTATGTGAAAGTGTGATTGCAGGTACCTAAGGAACTGCTGCAGTTCTCCTGGGTTCTATTGCTTATTATGTCAAAGTGTGATTGCAAGTGCCAAGAGTTGCTGAGCTTTCAAGAATCAGGATGAACATCATCCTTGATTTAGTTATCATATTAGATCCCAACTGGTTGTTCCTAGTTGTGGTTTAGCTATCAGAAAAGGAGAACTAGCCGTTGTGTAACGGCTAGAAGACTGTCAAATCTGTCTTCTCCTCTCTCCTTCTTCCCTGTAATTTTTGTTACTATATTACTTCTTATGAGAAGAATTAAATTAAGTTTGGTTGAGTTTATTAAAGACTCTTGTCTTAGCAGAATTTGTACTGTGAGCAAGGAGAAGGTAGTGAATCGCAACTGATAGAAAAAAGGACATGCTACTGTACAAGGGCCTACCGTGTCAAAAATTTAGACAAGACTGAAAAAAGGATCACAATCTCATTATGTTGCCAAGTACTACTCAATCCTAGATAAGTTACTTGAAAAGAGGATCACCAACTTTTTAACATGGGTACATAGGTACATGAAACATACTATGGTGAAAGCGCAGCTTTCACAGGTGAGCATACTTCACTAGGTACACATTTCATGTAGAATGAGCACAGGAGATCAGCGGGGAATATGAAATTTTCAGCTAGTAACCCATAGTATTTCTTTGATTTAAACTTAAATCACTCACTTGGAAGCTTTTGTAGATTCTTGACCATTGATGACTTCATTATTGACTGCAATTTCCGGTTGGGAACCTGAAATGAAAAAGGTCATGATTATTGGAAAAGAAAGTCAGTAATTGACAAAAATAATACTCAACACTCTACGGGACGAAGCACTATTCCTTTTGCAGATGAAGAATTTAAACTAAATCATGATGGTAATAGCATCAGAAATATGAATGTCTGGTACCTTCAACTGATTCATATACTGCCATCACGTCCTTTGACTCGGGAGGAGTAAAACCTGTTTTTGCAAATCACTCACTAAGTTAGCAGTATGCCTTCTGGAAAACAAGTTTATAGAAGAACAAAGTGAATCAGAGATGTAAACCAATAACCAGATGCAATTCCACGAAATTCACCTTTCAACTGCAAAGGTTTCATGATAAATCCTAAAACAGCAAAGGGAAGCATCAAAATCGCCTCCCCCCAAAATGCATAGCGCCAATTGAATATGCTCCCCACCTGACAATCATAAAGGGCTAACAGCTCAATATTCACTTTCAAATTGATGAATTCAAAGGTAAAGACAGATAAACCAAATTGACAAGAGGGGGGTCAAACGAATTAAAAAAAAAATATCATATGATTGGTCTCAGAAACTTACAAATCCACCATATACATAGCCCAGAGCAACGCCAGTTGGAATGCACATATAAAACATTGCAAGCCAAGAAGTTTTCTGCAACCAACCATAAAAGGTAAAATATATTAGTTGCTAAGAGTTTAGCAACAACTGATGACCCATAAGCTACTACCACCAACTGTCTAACACACATGCAAAAAAGCAATCCTCTTCGCTGAGGACATCCCAAATTTTTCAAGGACTATCAACACCACATAAGAAATATATACCTGGGCAGCAGGAGCATGGTCATCTATGAACGGTGCCGCGAGGCTAATAAAAGAGGCTTCACCAACACCAACCAGCCTAGAAAGAGATATTCAACATATGACTCCCAACATACAAAAGAAATAGAAACCAGTACAAACCCTCAGATAGAACCTAAAGTTTGCACTTACATTCGACATATTGCAATGGACCAGAAGTCAAACGAGCTCCCACACCCAGCTGTTGCAAATGTCCAAACAGACAATCCAACTCCTATGAGCCTAAAAGGATTATGACTGCCAACAACCACAACATGAATTTGTAAGCTTAACCCACGCCATAGAAGTAAACAATTAAAATATATTGCATTACAACCAAATCACCTCTTAGATAAGGAAGCAAAGATTGGGGAGGCGATAAGTAGCCCAACCATAAAGGCAGAGGACAATACACCATCCTGGAAGTTGTTCAAATTGAAATCCCCCCTGCAAACACGAACAAAGAACCTCGATTACCAACACATCCATCGAAGAGAATCTTCGGCAGAAGACTATATTCTAAATCAATGACTCAATACCAAGCTCTACACAACAACTGGTCATCCCATCAAACAAAGGAAGCTACATACATTCATTCACATTACAACTGGCTAGAGGCTAAAACCCGACGAGGAACTTAACTGAATTCCAGAACCGGAGGTGCAAATACCCTTATCGTCACAAGTACTGAGGGCCCCATTGACGCCGTTGCTCGCTATGGCCCCGCGGTCCACGTAATTCAGCATGTTTATAACGCAGAACACACCCAATAACCTGCACCCACAAAACAGGGGTAAAAAAACAGAAACAAACAAAGGAAGGGACAATTTAGCCGGGAGAAATTCGACTAAAACGCCGAAAAGACAGAATCTTTACTTCTTAGGAGTGAACCAGGACGGGTCGGCGGTGGCCGGAGGAGGAGGAGGAGAAGACCCTTTCGCCATTGAAGCAGAGGAGGATAAAAGATTCAAACTTTCTATAAAGAGATATCCTTCGACGATTTAAAGCATCTGGGTACTTGTTGAATTTAAGAAAGGACCAACAGATGATTTTAATTTGGACCGAAATTGTATTGAACCTCCTCGCCGGCTCCCTCTTCTCCTCCTACCGGTCAAACCTGAAAGCCATGTAAGAATTGGATATCCTCTTTGTCTGGGATTTGACTTATGTTTCCTTTTACTCTACGGTTGGTATTTTGTTATTTCGGTTCGACTGCTGTATCTTTGGGTCGTGCCAAATTTGGTTCTGAAACTTTGTATTTGTTAGATTTAGTCTCATGTTTTCGACTAGTATAATTTGAAAACGACGTCAGATATTTATTACTTTGAAATTATATTTCAGGAAGTTAGATTAGGTGCTCAACTTAATAGGCCTATTTCAGCCAATACGGATTAGATGTTCAACCTAATAGTCCTATTTCAGGCAATGGAGAAAAAATCAGGAGTAATGTGAAATTGTGATAATTTTTCTATTATAACAAATTGATATTTTAGAAAATTTTAACAGTAAATTTTGGTCTTGGTTTTTGCATAAAATGATATTTTTTCAATAAATAAATATACTTTTATCTATTTTATAAGATTTATTTCGAGCTAGATTTATTTATTTGATAATTTTTATACAATTATTTATCTTTTTAACTGTATTCAACAGTTATTTTGATATCTCGTTGTAAGAAAATATCTTAATGAAATGTAACATTCAAATCACGTAATAATATGAAATTTAGGTGATTTGAATATAGATAAAATAATTTTTTATTATTAGTATATTTATTAATCATATTTTAATTTATTATTTTTGAAAAAAATTATCAATCTATTTTATGTGATAACCTCCCTAAAATGATAGTTTTTTCTCGTCACACCCATATCCTTGTAGAGGAGTTTTATTGTATATATCATTTATCATTTTTTTTCTCTTTCCTTCCTTTATATTCCCTCTCATATTTTTTTTCTCTCTTTTCTCTTTATTCTATCTCTTTCTCTCAACTTTTTTCTTCTTTCTCTTTCTTCTCTTTCTTCTATTCTTCCCTTCTTTCTACTTTCCTTCTTCTCCCTTCACTCCTTTTTTTTCTAACTCAAATAAAATCAACGTTGACTAAGAGCAACGTTAGAGAGAGTAGATGCTACGTTCTAGGGTTCTAAAGCTGATGATGCTACTAGGAGCAAGACTCTGAGATAACATGTGAGACCCCGACAACAATCGGTGATTTCTCTATTTCTTTCATCCTGCTTGATGTCTCCACGACAATAACTTATCCTGATTTCTAAATGACAATTGAGAGTTATATATAAATGACAGAGTGAGTTCTATCAAAATGGCACACTCGATTATGACAATCAGTAACCGATGAAACCTCAACTCGAATCTCTGCTCTCTCTTGGCTCGGTGTGTCCACAACAACAACTTATCCTGACGTCTAAATGACAAATTGAATTATATCAAAATGACAAATTGATTCATATCAAAATGGCAAATTGGTTTGTATTTAAATGACAAACTTAGTTATATATAAATGCTAGATTGAGTTATATCTAAAAGATAGACACGTCACTAACATGAATACATCATTGTAGAATAATATAATTATATTTATTCAAACTAACAGCAACACGATATTTTGACTAACTGTAAAATGCTATTATAATTAACTACTCCAGACTATTCAAACCAACATAACAGAGCATACTGACAAATAGAAATATGTTATTCCGACCAACAAAAATACGTGCATTATGAGATAATTACTATTTTACCCTTGACACAACAGTCTTATAAGGAATAAGAAATGTGTGTCATGTAATGCACCTTATCACAAGAAAATCATTCTAGATTATTAACAATTTATCAAGTTTGAGACAACATAGTACAAGAAAATTTAAATTCGGTGCGTAGAAGGTGGTATCCAAAAAAGTAAGATCATTATACTTTGGCAACTAGAATGTAGTACCATTGTTTTTAAAATAATGGTCCAGTCGGTCGGACCACGACTCGGGCAATATACCGAGTCAAAAAGTCGAGTATGTATGCTTATCTAACAAACCATATTTTTTTTTTCAGCTCGATCGAGCAATCTGGTCAAAAAATTACACCGGGAAAATCTGGTCCATTAGGTTTTAAAAAAAATCAACCTAAAAGTCAAAGTTTTATCCAAAACGGTCCAAGCCCAGCCGGTAACCCAAACCCAAAGCTCAAGCCTAAAACCAAACACCCCCCCAAGCCCAGCCCATAACCCACCCTCATCCCCCAAGCCTGTGACCAACCCCAGACTCTCTCTCTCTCTCTCTCTCCCCATATAAGTATTAATTTATAATATATTTTTTAATTTTGAAATCTGGTCAACCTAGAAATTGCCCAAAAAACCATGTCCATCGGTGACAAGACGTATGATCTTTTGTCAGAGACATTGTATCAAGCAACTGGTGGGCAGTAATCTAGATGACCAGTCGTCCGAGAAAAACTTAGGCAAGAGATGTAGGAATTAGTTGTTAGGCGGGAACGACAGTTTTTAGCCAATGTATACATTTCCATATAAATACCCAAATTGTACACAATGACAATTATGTCCAATATAATCAATTCTATTATGAATTATTATGGATGCCATTATCCCACTTCATCATCATCTCCACTTCACCAATATTCTCCACTTCAAGTCATCATGAACTCCACCTCATTGTCATCATGAACTCCTATGGATGCCAACTCAAGTCATCATGAAGATTCACTTAGCTTGCCTATAAATAGCTATCATTGTATGTACATTGGACACACTTGAATGATATATGAATGAGAAGTTCCTCTCTTGCTCTCTTGATCTCTTTCTCTCTACTATTACTATTGTTCATATTCCATAGAATTTATAACACGTTATCAGCACGAGGTTCTACCGTATTCTCAATACCGTCTTGAGAAGATCGAGCTTTAGCATTGTAAGTGATCTTTACGATTTTTATTATGTTCTATTAAATATTGTTCACAACTTGCATTACGAAATTGTGACTTGCATGGAAGATCTTCTTTGTTTGTTGCCCAAGCTAAATTAAATAGTTTCGTAGCTTCTCCATAAGGCATGTACATGTTTTTCCCAATTGGTTAATGACTGCGATTAAATAAGAATCACAAATATAGTAATAGTCATCACTGTTTCAGTAGAAAACAACAACAGAAATATTGGATAAAGTATAATGCAAAATGTGCGAGATAATAAGCACCATAACTAAAGAGCAACAATTGTTTTAGAGTTAGCAACAATTTGAAAAAAAATGAACAAATGAATGATCACGCCCTTAATACAAATGGAGAGTGTTTTGGTTATTTTTATGAGCTTTGAACCTAACTATGTTACTGGCGTAAGCATGCATGCCAAGTATTCTTAAGTTAACCTTATTCTAGTACTTAAATTAATGTCTTATCTTGCTTATCTCATCGGCACTCCTGGAGACATGCTTCTATTAAATTACTAATCATATTCATATGTTACTTATAATAATACAAATTTTGTTATTATCATGCATCATAAAAAAAAAAAATTTTATTACCGTAAATGTTGATGTTTGGTTCGTATTCTTCTCTCTGAAGAATAAGTAGGATCTATACTCAAAACTAATCTATTGTGTAAATATTATGAGTATTCGATCGTAATGAGTGGACATAGAATCGAGCACAAGTATTGCAAGCACATGAATTCAATTGCATGCGTACATAGAAATCTATCAACTTATGATTAAAAAATAAATAAATCTTGCATGGCTTCTGTGGATTTTTCTTTATATCAGCGCATAGTTATCTTAAATTACCAGAAAGGTTGAACAAATCCTAGTGTACTTAACAAAATAATTACGAAGTAAATAAGTAATTTCAAAGAGAAGTTGATCATTTGATCTTCTGTTGCAACACTACAGCTACCATCTAAGGCAGAAGGAATATGAAAATATAAGGGACTTTAAATAAGTCTAATCATTTTCAAGAGAACCCCTAGTTGAAACATATATAACCAATACTAAAATATATATTCGAAAAATGTTGGCATGCGCCTCTTTATATTATATAACAATATTATATTGGCTACTTTCGACGTCGCAGTTAATTGATTCTCTTGCCGATTAATCATTATTTAAACTATACTTAATAGTTTAGATTTTTTTTTCTAAGCCAGCTCAAAGATTCTCCCAGCACTGTGCTTGTTTGCGGCCCCGTATCATGTTTAATTATTTTTATTGTTGTTATTGCTGGTATATTTGTTATTGTTGTTATTGCTGGTATATTTGTTATTCTCATTTTGAGTGTCATATATATATATAATATTAGCAACCACCAAATAATGAAAGAGGTAAAATATTAAGATATAACCACGTATGGGATTTTCGCAATTATATTTATTCTGATACTTAAACAATGCGAATGGTGATTACCTAACTAAGAATGGTTTGAAAATTAAAATAAGAATTCTCTGCAAAATTTTCCATATGGAAATATACTTTAACGTAGATATTATATATCCTGGTTAGGAAAATCTTACCATTTATATGTGGTATAGATAAGCATGTGTTCGTTTACTTAATATTATGTGTCTATCTAGTATTACCATGACAAATATTTTTTCAAGTTATTCGGTGAAATACAAATATACCTATAATATATATAATAAAAAAAATAATGAGGCACCAGAAGCTGCCGGATGTGCATATGTGTTCGACACTACCATTATGCTATACATGGTCGTTTTCTCTTTTATACTAAGATCAATTTTTTCAATTCAATATAATGTTATTGAATTTTTCTATATCATGTCTTATTCTTGAAATTAATATAAATATTTCTTTTATTATGAAGAGTATGGAATTGAATCGAATGGGCTCATCTATGAAAGAGCAAGAATTGTGTTTAGCGGATAGTGCCACAACGCACACCATACTTAAGGATGATAAATATTTCCTTCATTTGATTAGGCATGAAGCCAATGTTAGTACCATATCGGGTACAACGAATATAATTGAAGGCTCCGGAAGAGCCAATTTATTTTTACCTGGAGGTACAAATTTTTGCATAAATAATGCATTATATTCTCCTAAGTCTCAAAGAAGTTTATTAAGTTTTAAAGATATACGCCAAAATGGGTATCATGTTGAGACAATAAATGAAGGAAATAAAGAATATTTGTCTATCACAAATATTATTTGGGGTAAAAAGTGTGTATTGGAAAACTTACCCGCTCATTCATCTGGTGTGTATTACACGTATATTAGTGCACTTGAAGCACATGCAATCGTAAACCAGAAGTTTACTGATTTTGCTATTTGGCATGACCAGTTAGGCCATCCCGGTTCAATTATGATGCGAAGAATTATTAATAATTCATATGGACATTCTTTAAGGAACCAGAAGATTTTCCAATCCAATGAATTGTCATGCATTGCATGCTCTCAAGGCAAATTAATAATCAGGCCTTCGCCAGCTAAAAATAGATATGAATCTATTGGATTTCTTGAACGTATACATGGTGATATATGTGGACCTATTCACCCTTCATGTGGACCATTTAGATATTTTATGGTATTAATTGATGCATCTACTAGATGGTCACATGTATCTTTATTATCAACTCGCAACCTGGCGTTTGCGAGACTACTAGCTCAATTAATTCGATTACGAGCTCATTTTCCAGATAATCCAATTAAGACCATTCGTCTTGATAATGCTGGTGAATTTACTTCTAAATCATTCAATGATTATTGTACGGCCATTGGTATAAGTGTTGAACATCCTGTAGCTCATGTTCACACTCAAAATGGTCTTGCCGAATCATTTATTAAACGGATTCAATTAATTGCAAGACCATTGCTTATGAGAGCAAAACTCCCTATTTCAGCTTGGGGACATGCTATTTTACATGCAGCAATGTTAATTCGTATCAGGCCAATAAATTATCATGAATTCTCCCCATCTCAATTGGTTCATGGTCAGGAACCAAATATTTCCCATCTAAGAATTTTTGGATGTGCGATTTATGTTCCAATTGCTCCACCACAACGCACTAAAATGGGACCCCAAAGAAGATTGGGAATATATGTTGGATTTGATTCTCCATCAATAGTAAAGTACATTGAGCCACGTACTGGGAATATATTTACGGCACGATTTGCCGATTGTCATTTTGATGAATCACATTTTCCAACATTAGGGGGAGAAAATAAGCAGCTTGAAAAAGATATTAGCTGGAATGAATTATCTTTGCGCTATCTAGATCCTCAAACAAAGCAAAGTGAACTTGAAGTTCAAAAGATAATTCATTTTCAAAATTTAGCTAATCAATTGCCAGATGCTTTTGCTGACCCAAAGAGAGTGACTCAGTCACATATTCTAGCTGCTAATGCTCCTTTAAAGATTGATGTTCCTGAAGGACGATCAATTATTTCCAACAAAGATAAGGCACAAATGAAACGTGGTAGGCCTATTGGTTCCAAAGATAAAAATCCTCGTAAAAGAAAAGGAGCAATTAAAGATGGTCAAAATGAGGATATCTTGACTCCCGAAGAGTCCCCAGTCAATATTCAAATCAAGGAAGGGCAGATTCTAGAAGAATCGCTTCCAAGAAAAGATCAGGTACCTGAACATGTTGATAATCATGAGATCTCAATAAATTATGTTATGACTGGAGGAACATGGAATCGAAATGAAGTCATCATCGATGATGTTTTTGCTTATCACGTAGCACTAAGTATTGTGAAATGTTTTTTGCTTATCACATGCACAGAAAAGATTGGCCAAAATGGAAAGATGCAATAAAATCTGAATTAGATTCACTTGCGAAACGTGAAGTTTTTGGACCAGTAGTCCGCACACCTGAAGATGTGAAACCCGTAGGATATAAATGGGTGTTTGTGCGAAAACGAAATGAGAAAAATGAAGTTGTGAGATATAAAGCATGACTTGTCGCACAAGGCTTTTCTCAAAGACCTGGTATTGATTATGAAGAGACTTATTCTCCTGTGGTGGATGCAATCACGTTTCGATATCTGATAAGTCTGGCAATAAATGAAAAATTGGATATGCGTCTAATGGATATTGTTACGGCCTATTTGTATGGTTCACTTGATAGTAATATTTATATGAGAATCCCTGAAGGATTAAATGTACCAGAAGTACGTGATTCAAGTCAAAAAGGACTATACTCGATCAAGTTATGTCGATCATTATATGGGTTAAAACAATCAGGGCGCATGTGGTATAATCGTCTTAGTGACTACTTATCACAAGAAGGTTATAAGAATGATCCTATTTGCCCATGTGTTTTTATACGAAGATCTGAATCAGAATTTGTTATAATCGCAGTTTATGTTGATGATCTCAATATCATTGGAACTCCTATAGAGCTTCAAAAGGCAGTTGATTATTTGAAAAATGAGTTTGAAATGAAAGATTTGGGAAAGACAAAACTATGTCTTGGGTTGCAAATTGAACATCTTGAAGATGGAATTTTTATGCATCAATCATCCTATATATCCAAAGTGATAAAGCGTTTCAATATGGATAATGCACACCCATTGAATACTCCAATGGTCGTAAGGTCACTTGATGTGAAAAAAGATCCATTTAGACCTCGAGAAAGTGGTGAAGAATTTCTTGGTCCTGAAGTACCATATCTTAGTGCAATAGGTGCATTAATGTACTTGGCTAGTCATACACGACCTGATATATCATTCTCCGTTAATTTACTAGCAAGATACAGTTCTTCACCTACAAGAAGACATTGGACTGGAGTTAAACAAATATTTCGTTATCTTCGAGGTACAATGGATATGGGCTTGTATTACCCAAATATCTCGAGAGCAGACATAGTTGGATATGCAGATGCAGGATATTTATCTGATCCTCATAATGGTCGATCACAAACTGGCTATTTATTTACATGTGGAGGTACGGCTATTTCATGGCGTTCAATGAAACAAACTATATCAGCCACCTCATCGAATCATTCTGAAATTTTGGCTATTCATGAAGCAAGCCGAGAGTGTGTTTGGTTGAGATCTATTAACAAACACATTCGAGAATCATGTGGATTACCTTTTCAAAAAGGAATACCTACGACCTTATATGAGGACAATACGGCATGTATTGCCCAATTGAAGGAAGGTTATATTAAAGGTGATCGGACAAAGCATATATCACCAAAATTCTTTTTCACACACGATCTTCAAAAAGATGGAGAGATCATTGTTCAACAAATTTGTTCAAGTGACAATCCGGCAGATTTGTTCACGAAATCTCTGCCTGCTGCAGTTTTTGAGAAGCATGTCCATAATATTGGTCTGAAACGACTCAGAGATCTCAAGTAATTTTACGTTGTACTCTTTTTCCTTATCTACGGTTTTATCCCAATGGGTTTTC
>SOPF01028254.1:90810-134364 GCA_012979155.1 Hypericum perforatum | reverse complement strand
TTTTATCCCAATGGGTTTTCCGAGAAAGGTTTTAATGAGGCACGTTATTCAAATGGCATCCAAGGGGGAGTATTATGAATTATTATGGATGCCATTACCCCACTTCATCATCATCTCCACTTCACCAATATTCTCCACTTCAAGTCATCATGAACTCCACCTCATTGTCATCATGAACTCCTATGGATGCCAACTCAAGTCATCATGAAGATTCACTTAGCTTGCCTATAAATAGCTATCATTGTATGTACATTGGACACACTTGAATGATATATGAATGAGAAGTTCCTCTCTTGCTCTCTTGATCTCTTTCTCTCTACTATTACTATTGTTCATATTCCATAGAATTTATAACAAATTCTTGATTTTCCTCTCCATTCTCTCTCTTCTCTCTCTCTCGTTTCTCTCTGCAACTCTTCCTCTCTTCTCTTTTCTTCTATCTTCCCTTAACTCTCAATTTCTTCTCAAACCCTTCTCAATTCTATCAACCCTGAACCTCCATTCAATTGGGTTCGTGACAAAATGGTATCAGAGCGTGAAACCCTAGGATTTCTGGCGAATTCTATAATGGAGGACCAAAGTCGTTCCTTGGAACAAAAGTTGGCGAGAAGGTCTCGCATTCTTGAGGGGTTACAAGACCTACACAAGGGAATGAGCTCACATCTTAACCAATTCTTGGAGGAGTTCTTGGATGAATGGGCTTCGGAAATTCATCAAAATGAGGTAAATTACTTCTTATCTCGAATGGGTTTTCCGAGTCTTCCTTCTTTCTCGGGTGTTAACCCCAAAGATTGGATTAACGGTATCGAGGTATATTTCGAGGTTTACCCATCTATGGAGATTTATCAATTTAGCCTAGTGGAGGAATTGTTGGTCGGTAGGGCAAAAGAATGGGCTGCATCGTGGTCTTTTGATGGCAACTATGATGATTATTGGAATGAATTTGTAGATGCTTTGTGTGATTGGTTTGAGAACAGTGATGACGAGAAGGCTGATGAATCAGTAGGTATGTTCAGGTCTCCTTGTGTTGAAGTTACTAGTAGTGGTTTAGTTGTTCTTGATAATGATGAGAGTAATGTCATTAAGAATTCTTATGGAGTTAACAGTGAATCCAACAATAAATTGGATTCTGAAATTGCTATGAAGTCAGAGGTGATTCAAGAAGAAGGATACAAGCATCCTTGTGATATTTCTCGTGGGAAATCGGATGACTCAGTTAATCAAGTACATGAAGTTACCGTGCAAGAAGATCAAGGTTCAAATGGAGATGAATTGGAAAAGGTGAAAATCACTAGTCTAGACATGAATGAGCATGGATGCATGATTGAAAGTGGAAGAAGTTTTAAAGCCAATCTCTTTTCGAGAAGATATGTTTCAGATTATATGATTTCTGCTGACATGAACTCGGAGATGATGTTTTCTGCTAGCTCATCTAGTTTGTATGAGTTGATTACATCAGATTATATTGGTTTTGGTAATGAAGTAGAAGTTGTTGTTCTCGACGTAACAGGTGAGTCGTTTGCTAAAAAGAGAATTAGGATTGAGGACCCAACTTGGAATGGAGCACAAACTGCCGCAATTTTTTATTGTGAGATTCTTAACCGTGACATTCAGATTGTGATAAGTGCTGCAAATTCAGTTCCACTTAGAAATGGGAAGGATGACTTGATTGGGATAATGGTTTTTGACCCGAGAAAATTGGTTAATAGAATTGTTGCTGAATTTCGGGTCGTAAGGACTGATTTTGGTTCTGATCAATGTGTAGACTTGGAGTGCTTGTGTACTGATTTCGATCCAGGTTTATTACATACCCAAGCAATTGGATTATTTAGCTTGAGTGGTCTTGAATTGGATCTAACTACTGATAGAGATGGTGATCAGTGTTTTCCTTTGAAAGAAGATGGCAAGAATGGTTACATAGCTATGATCTTTAAGAAATTGGCTAATCAATTTGTTAAGTCAGGAATAACAGTTCAAAAGTGGGTTTTTGATGTCAAATCCAAGCCACCTGATATAACTGGAGAAACCCCAAAACATGAATCTCAAGTCTATGCAACTTCATCAACAAGTTTTGCAAGTTTTGGTCATTGTTGGAATATCATAGATTGGAGTCATTGTTTGGACACTCATGCTCTACGTGCGGCATCTACCTCTGCTGATTTTTCTACAAAGTCGTGGAATGCACTGATAGGGAACGAGCTCCACTCTTTTGAGCATAAACATATTGTAAAAGCATACGTATTTTCAGAGGATACTCACCTCCTACTAACTGATAGGGGTCGAGCATTGGCCGTAGCATTTCTACAAGTGTTTGGTGGTTTACACTTGTATGTAGCAGAATTGCGCTTGGCATTACATGGGTTACAACCTTATGTAATTCAAACCGGAATCGGTGATAAAACTTTGTCGATACAGGATTTGGTCAGAGAAGTGGTGATACAGGACAAGACGAACAAATTGAGATGTTTATGTGCAAGTTGGTCTGAATGGTTGCGTAAAAATATGAAATGGAGATTTACGTTTCAGATTTGGGATCCAGGAAACCTTGATGTTACCAACAAGCTTATTAATGTGGAGTTTTCGGAAGAATGTGCTCATTTTGTAGAAGCAAAAGAGTTGTTCCTTGGTGATGTTCAAACTCAGAACCAATTGAAGGAGTCTTTGGAAGAGATTGGATGCTCACTTATTACTTGTGTGGCAGTCTGGTTATAGAGTTGGTTATCGAAGAGTGTTGTTCATAAATTTTCATCAACTTTCAGGGAGTTCTTGTGTGATGCTGCTTGGATCATCAGGGAAGACATCGACCTGTCCTTGTTTGTGTTCATCTGTTGGTCTTTGTGGGGAGCAAGAAATGAGCACAAGGATCCTTATATAACCCCGAAACCAGATGTTACTCTGAATAAAGCATTGCTGCTTCTTGAACAGGCAACCGTTACTAGGCCATTAGATATATTGTAGCTGTCAATGATTGTAGAGCTGGTATTAGGAAGGTGCACAACTCATTACATTGGCTTTGATTTATGGCTGTGGTCGGGATTTATAGAAACACGTTTTGCAGTCCTTTGAATGTACTTTTGATCAGATTAATGTGTTCAGATTAACTCTTGAGGACAAGTGTGATTTGAAGGGGAAGAGTTTGTCAGAGACATTGTATCAAGCAACTGGTGGGCATTAATCTAGATGACCAGTCGTCCAAGAAATACTTAGGCAAGAGATGTGGGAATTAGTTGTTAGGCGGGAACGACAGTTTTTAGCCAATGTATACATTTCCATATAAATACCCAAATTGTACACAATGACAATTATGTCCAATATAATCAATTCTTGATTTTCCTCTCCATTCTCTCTCTTCTCTCTCTCTCTCTCGTTTCTCTCTGCAACTCTTCCTCTCTTCTCTTTTCTTCTATCCTCCCTTAACTCTCAATTTCTTCTCAAACCCTTCTCAATTCTATCAACCCTGAACCTCCATTCAATTGGGTTCGTGACATCTTTTACCTGATGGAATTAGTTAGCTCAGTGAATAAAGCGATTTGTTACACTTGTTAGTATGTGATGAATTCTGCATCATTAATGCAACATTTAAGAGAATGGCCCTTGAGGCTACTTCCATTAACAGGAGCTTCATGAGGACCCGAGTCTCTTATAGCACTGGCATGCATTCACTTCATTGGCAGCTGCAGGCAACCTGCCTTCAAGTGAAACGTTTTCCGCGCTTTCACCTTGCGTGTGCTTATGACTGTAGGACTATGCGCGTACATTGCCAATGGGAGCATAACGCTCATGAGCACGTTCACAGATTTTTTACGGCCGTGTATGCAGAAACATGAATGTCACAGCATTCTGCATCCCACGAGAAATCCTTCGACATGGCATCTGTTATCCGTTGCTGCCATTTCAATGGTTTGTTCCTCTGAAACAGAAATAAAAGGGAAAAAAGCAGATGCTTGAAACAGAAACTTGTCTTCTATTCTCTCCTTTAACGAGTTTTCCAAGTAAGTTCATCAAAGGAAAAGTGAACAGAAGATTTGAACTTTTTGAACAATACGAAAAAAGAGTAATCATTGGTATACGAAGCAATACTTACAATCTCATCAAGGGCCTCAATCAGCGACATATATCCAAAGCTCGAGCTAATAAACTGCAGAAATTTGCCATTCTCTCGGTGATGGTCGGTCAAATGTCTGTCAACATACAGCACCAGTGTAATTGATCAAAAGTTTGTTTAGAAGAATGCGGAGAGAGGCATCCGAAGCTTAGAAAGTATGTACCTGAAACTGTCCGTGCTAACTGTCGCTGCAATAGGAGCTGCTCCATATTTTAGTGCTTTGAGCTGCAATTCGCAAACCAACATTCATGGATTAATCAAATGCCTCGAGATACGATCTAAAACAATAGAAATGGGATCGTGCATGAATAGGAAAAGCGGACAATGTACTAGATTCAGATCAGTTAAACGCCTCGGGTGATTATAGTTGGGATATGTGCTCAATTACCGGCACTAGATTCACATGGTCGTCATAAGATTTGCACAAGATGATGTCAGCTCCTGCAAGTACTAGATGAGATAGTGCTTCATCATATTTTTCGATGCATCTCACGGCCTCATCCTATGACAAGGGTTATAGAGCATCACATATAAGTTATGTGATCAGCAACACAGGAAAAGGCAGAGAATTTGTGTGACAATATAGTTAACCTCAAAATTCTTCTGAAGAGATTCTAGAAACCTGTCGCTGCTCGGTATTTTGCTTCCTAAGAAGATAAACTGTGTTGATCCAACAAAAAATATCAAATTCATACTGAAGATTTTAAAAACTAAGAATTAATGCAATGGTATCCGTGGACAGGACGGACACTCTCAAGAACCCGCATCATCAAAGTTTCCTTGGAGATTTACAACGTCTGCACTAAACTATGCATTCATGGAAAAATAATGGAGCCAGTAAAAATAAGAACCTGAGCACCGTTTCTTGTGCCATTCTGAACAATTGTTATCAGGTTGTCGAGATCGAAGTCCATAAATCCAGTGAGTACGCATCCTACCTGATAAATCATCATCTTAGCATTCTGGATATGTTAACTTCTAAGTGTTAATTATAAAATTAATCATATATTACTTGGCACAATAACGGTTCTGATTCAGCTCGAGTCATACGCTTGGATGATCCAAGCAAGATAACAACGGATGTCCAGCTGCCAAGTCCAGGCACCCATTGAACTCTTAATAGCTATTTCAAAATCTAGAAGTAATGGCCAATTTTATTAAAGACCTTGACAAACTTAGCTCGTCGAACAATAAAGATCTGTTTGGCACATAGTGGATGCAATAGTTTTATTAACCACCTGCCACCAAATGACCAACCAAATTCAATTGGCTGTATGGAAAATTAACCTAACAGCATACTTCAGCCAGATAACAGCAAAATGTAGCTGTTATACTTTAGAACATGGTACATCTACAAGATTAACATTGGCCTACCAAAGAATTTCCCATACTTTTTTACAAAACTGAGCAATCAAGGACAAAGACCCAATGTCTATATTAAGCACTCACAAGAATTGCACGAGAGTCCTGGGATAGTGCGAGCTGATGTTGCAGTGCAGCCTTACATGAGGCTTTGCCTGACATGTCCTCCGGGCTAAATTTTTTTGGAATTAACTTGTCCTTTGAAGGATTCCACTCGGAGTCGTCTATTCCATAAGGTGCTACGAGAAACTTTTCCCTGTAATTAAGGGTACGAAGACTCTTAACTTTGAACAAATACCAACGGGAAAAATGGCTAGAAAGTTCCCTTTCCAGCTTGCTACCTTGCAGATAACTTACTTATGTGTTGATAATGTAGGTTCCAGCTCGTGGCTCAAACTAATAAGGATGATCTTCTCTTTTGAACTTTTTGGTGACACAATCACAACTTTATTGGAGTACACAATCCCTCCCTGTGGTGTGTAACGAGGAGAAACCACAAACATACTTTTAAAATAGGATGACTAGAAGAATGCCTTTTGACCAAACATTTAATATATCTCGGACACAGTGAAGCCTCAAGCTAGTTGCAAATGTATAACTTGGAGAGCAGAATACTAAACCTTCAAAATATTAACAAGGTCGCTCTTGCTGTCATCTTGCAAACGGTCAGGACGATGAAGTCTGGTGGGATCAAGTCCACATAGTGCCAGCTTATCAGGTTGCACGAGGCACTGTGGAAATGACATAGGATTGTTTTATAGAAAACTCCAATGTGAATAGTTGCATAGACAACATGAGAAAGACAAGGAATCTACTTGAGAGTCTAATTGATGGCACGTGAGCAGGACTCTTGTGGCTTCGAGACCCTGTGCAAGTGAGCAGGTTAACAGTTAAATGCGTCTAGGGAGCAGACAATTTGAATAGAACTCAAATTGCAGTAAAACCATTTTCCGCAATGATAACACAGTTAATTATTCAAAATCAAGTAATGCCAACAGGAGCTTTGAATGAAACAAACAGAAAAAAGAATGTAGATTTGTGGAAAATAATCCCTAAGCTAGTGCAGAAACCCATCTATTGAGATGCAAAATAATCCCTAAACAAACAGCAAAAAAATACTTCGGATGTTGAAATGCAAAACATTTAGCTCATCGATTGAGCAGTTCTTAGCATGCCTCTATTCAGGATATAACTGATCAGTCTTAGCTTATTTAAGAGAAGTCGAATAGTTGATGCTAAGAATTCCAGAACTTGTCACTCATGAGTACTTTTTCTTTTAGAATTTTTATCCCTTCAAGGTTTGAACTCCCAAAACAACATGCTTCTGTCAAGATTACCACCTCACTAGTTGCAAGTGTGGTGAGTTGTTTGCAAGGATTTAAAATCCACTAACCAATTGTCTTAAGGATTTAAGGGTTAGCATCAAGCGAGTAGCAGTCTGACAGAGAACAAGTTGCAGACAAGAAAATAGATGCAGTCCAGATAAACCCGGTAAAGAACCGATACCTGTTTAGCAAAAATATCCCAGAAAAGCGCCACAACAGAAGTCTCCCAATTGTGAACATGCAGAACATCTGGTTGTTTTCCTGACTTCACTATATAATCCAAAGAAGCACGAGAGAAATAGCTGAACCTGAAAAAAAGAATCCACAACCATCAAGCAAAAAGCTTAAGAAAGATGGCTATTATTACACAAGGACAGAACGAGCAAAAAGGCTGGCATATCATCGTTAATATAGATTATCCAATTCAGCAAAGCCAAAACAACAACTGGAGGTCCTGGTTCCCAAGATCATGAGGATTTACCAATTACTAGCAGTAGAAGCTCAAAGGGGAACCGAGGAAGCAATGTGAACTCAAATTTCATCCTAAGAGCAACGATATCACTGACCTTTCGAAGTCATCTGAATAACCATAAATCTTTTCACGATTAAAGAAATTTGAGTAGTACAAAGGTTCGATGAAAGTAACACCAATCCCATATAGCACCCTGGAAAACAGGAGGAATAGATTGGTTCTACTGAGAAATGGAGAAGGCCACATTGGCATGATCTGTGCGAAATGATTTTCCAATGACTTCTAAGCATATAAATTAAAACAGAAAATTAACAACGAAACTTATGTAACTGCAGGATAGATCCAAACTCACCCCGTCCAGATTGCATTTCCATGCAGCTGACCATTGAAATAAGAGTACGACTCTGCTTCAATTTTCCTCAAACCTTGCACCTCGGTGAGGTCCAGTGACATATACCTGCTCAAATGTGGACTCAGAAACAGAAGGAAAAGCCACACTTGAAGCGGACTATTGCAAGTATCCATCTCACAGTAGCAACTGTTCGGGTATATCATGTTTTACTTATATTTTTTCTTTTGAATCAAGAACGTCAAAAAGAAATGTGGATGTCAATTGTCAATGGATCAGAGTTATCTTAGAACAATCAAAGCTAAAGATGATGATATCGTTCAATAGTTACTTTGGCAAAATAACCTCTACGAGATGGCCCTTCTTCTGTAGTGCCTTCGATATGCCTGTCACGTACGATGCAAGGGATCCAACTGATACCACTGGTGTCATTTCCGTACATATGTGGACAATGTGGAAAAAGTTGCTGCAGTAAAATGACTAATTAGTGTCTGCTGTAAAGGGTGAACAGAAAATTCTCCTAGAGATTTATGTGGGTGGCAAGTGGCTTTCTTTTCTTCTCGCAAATGTTGGGAAAATTTTCTATTAATTGCAAAGAATTCTAGAAAGAACATACGCTTTACTTCCACCAGAGAAATGGCGGAGGTCTGCTAAGAGCTCAGTGTCACTTTTCTGCATGCTTTCAAAGAAATCTTCAGCTAGTATGCTAGATTTGAAATCCATTACCACCTTTCTCAAATCAAACGCTTCGCTTGTGCTGATCATACCAACGAGGACCATAGCATCCACTCGAAGGAGCAACTCCCAGAGAACTGATTGGTTATCTATGTTAAAGTACACAAATGATGAGAAGAAAGCCTCTGGAACCCCAATAACAATTAGCAAAAAGCTTCACAGACAATTAGGAGCATGGACACATCATTCTCTGCTAGAAGATCAAAAACTGGTAACAGAGATTTGAAGTGAAGAAGTTAATTTATGACAATTGAGAAAATAAAATCATTTCAAGACATATAAATGCCATTTCAATTCAACAGATCAATTATAAACAACATATGAGAAATTGCAACACGTCCTGCAAAGAACTGTGGAACACTTCACTGCAAATGATGGTACCTCTTCCAATAATTGCTCGTTTTTCGGCTTCCAGCTTCTCTATCCTTTCAAGCAAATGCTCTTTCTCTTTGTTTGCTTTATCGAGTGCCTCAGCAGTGAGCAGCCTTTGTTTGTTTAAGTAGAGAATGTCTAGCAAAAAAAGGCACGGTAACTAAGCCAAAGAAACATAAGGCATTCACTACAGAAAAAGAGTTCAACGTAGATAGGTCGCTTTACTCCGTTGAGCTTCACTGAAAAGCTGCCGTATATCACTCTTTCTCCCCCCTGACAATGTTTCCTATTTGCAGAAACCGACAAGGAGAAGAATGTTGTTTGTAAGAAAACTAGCTCAAGAAACCATCTTCAACGAATTCCACGAGTCAAATGAGAGGCAGAAAATCTAATACCTGAGGGGTATCTACAGTATCCCCGAATTTCGACCTTAAAACAAAGATGATCAAGTCAACACGATAAAGAGAGAAGGACACAACATACATGATCATAATTCAATTACATTAACAGGATCCGACCACTCACCGACGCAGATGGGGTAACTCAGACAGCCCATTAGCGTTCTCATTGTTGCTGATGGAAAGAAGCCGAAAAGTCATGACCATTAGAGCTAATTAAATGAACAAAGATCATAAGAGGAAGAAGAAAAGGAAGCGTCTTTTAGACCTCAAGCAGCAAAAGGCGGGAGCTTTAACGGGTTTCCGGCTGGAGTAGTTGCTGCTGGGTACCCAGAAGCTAACAGGTGAAACCACGGCACCCCAACTCACAATCGCCCCCATTCCTCAAGAAGAGAAGCAACAGTAAAGTGAAAAGGATCAGAGCAGAGACAAGCAATTACATGTTAGGTAACTAACTTTAACTGCCCTCAAGATCCAACATTTGAATCCGGCCCAAAACCTGTAAAAGGCCCAAACCCCACGAAAACCCAAGAAACCTTAAACCCTTTAAGAAACTAGAATCGAGTGAAGCAGAGCGAGCTCGTCAACCCAAGTTTCCCCCTTCGGCAAAATTCTGCATTGGCATAATGAGAACCGCAGAAGCTGAGTCGGTGACTCAACTGAACCAGACGATACTCCAGAATTTCAAGTGTTTCATGACCAGGTAGCATCTGGGCCTCCGATTCTCCATGTTTTTAGGTTAAAGTTTGCACCTTTATTGAATTTTGTTCCTGAAATTTGGTTATTAGGGTTGCGCAGCTTGAGGAACTTGGTCCTGTTGGGTGCAGATTCCTCGACGGCTTCCACCAAAGCATTCGTGGGTTGCTTTCGAATTGTCGCTCTTTTGTGTTGTTTTGTTTCGGGTTTATATTCATTTTTTTCTGTTCTTTGTTATGTCTGAGCAGAGTTCCTTGGACGGGATTCGTCGCTGGACGACCTATCTCCGTTGACACAGAGCATCATCAAAGCAAATGACTCGAGATGGGTTAGGTCATATGTAGAATCTGGTTGTTGTAACAATCACGAGATAGTTCAGAACATGAGCAAGTGTAAGTTTCTGTTTCTTTGGATGAGTTTTGCATTGTAACTTTTGCAGGGGTTGGACTTCTTAATTCTGAGGTGGGTTACTTTTGATCCTTGTTGGGTTCGTATTCTGTCATCCTTCTAGTGCCTCGCGGAAGTTTGAGATGGCATTGTGTTGATATGGAGTGTGCTGCCTTTTGCAAGTATATGAATCCATCCAATTATTTACCTTTTGTTCTTCTTATATGAAGTGCCTAGCTTAAGGTTTGATTCAAGGCTTGTAGTTTCATCAATCATGCAAGGGTTTGTCATTGGTGTATAGCTGCATTAATTTTTATGATGATGCGTCAGATGGGTTGTTTGGGATTTAGACTGATAGTTACCAAAATTTTCAAGAAGATGAACAAAGAATGATCCCGGCCACCTCTTAGATCAAAAGGATTCTTTTTTTTTTCTGTTTGAAGGGGAAGAAGAAGGGTCACTCGTATCTGTCTCTTTGAAGTTTCGTCACCTTGTTGTTAGCTGAGACCATATCTCTACCAGTTTTCGGTTACTGTTTTACTAGTGTTTCCATTGTTTTACATGTCTTTCTAAGAAATCTAAACATAGAGTTTTGTGCCCACAAGTGCAGACGTGCCTGTTAGGACTCCAAGAGCATATAGCTGAAGGTATGTACTTCTAACTTCGGGTATTAGCCAAACAGTACAGAAGTTCCTTTTTGATTTCTTATGACTTCCATCTGTTAGTTTCATGGGGCCTTTCAAGTTGAGCTAATGATGTTTTACTGCAATATGCAGCTAAAAGCGTGCTGAAAGAAATCGAAAACCAGCTGGACGATTTGGGACGTCAAATCCAAACTACCTATGTATGGTTATTACCGTTGAGTATCAAAGATTACGATGACCAATTAGACCAAGGAATTGCTGCTTGTCAGGTTCGGGATCCTCTAGCAGCCTGATATATATAGTGCACATGTCTTCTCAAGTTCATCAATGCCTTTCTTAGGCTTTCTAGTTGGCTGCATATATTGAGAGCCTCGGGATTTAATTCAAATTTTAACGACATGTCCTTTTGCATCATGTCATTAGGAGTTAAACTCGTCAAAACTTGAAGAGCTTCGGATGACAGATTATGCTCCAATGATGGCCGTCGTATACAGTATGCTAAAACAAGATTACCTAATGCAGGTAACAGCAAGCCACTCGGTCTCTTCGTATGTTTTCCGATTGAGATGATCACATCATGACTGCATGTTTCCCCTTAACGCAGGAACGGATCGTCACTTCCTTGAACCTCAAATCAACTTCTGAGGAGCTAGAGAGTTATTCATTAATGTGGTCTTTGCGTCCTTTTGTTGACGATGGAATACTGCATCAAGCTTGGAAGCTTATTTGATGGTCATGTCATGTATTGAGATGTATAAATTCAGCAAATGGTTTAAACTCTTGATTTGAAACTTCCTGTATTGAGTTGACGAGCCCATGATGCATTTGACCAATATCTACCTATTGGGATATATCATTAAGACTAGTAACTTCTAACCACCAAGTCAGTATGAGTTGGTGTGATATCGATCGTTAGAAACATATTTTCTGTAGAGATTGTGGGGCACCATTTGGAGGGGACATCAAAAGCTTTGTCCTTGAACAATTAGTTCAGGATTGAGTCAGATAGGACATGTGGCAAGGTTTTTCGAATTAAATTTTAATAATCTAACCATAGAATTTGAACTTCAAGTGATCCACGTACTTGATGATTATACTTCGTCATTTATTGAACGTTATTTAGTTGTAAAGTGTCTTAACTCGGAGAAAAGAAAATAGTGACTGCACAATTCTGCTTATGCAGCTTTGACCATTTAAACGTGTCCAAGAGACCAAGACACCTTTTACTTTAGTTCTTGGATGGTGATAAAAAGGGTCGCATTGACTTTCTCAGTTCGGTTGGTATGTGCTTCAAAGCTACTACCATATCGTACATGTCATCTTCAAAGTCCGCAAATGGGAGAGCCTTAGGAGAATTCCTAAAAAGAGACCTGGAATTGAAATCTTGCAAACGAAAAGAGAGCTGCTCCTAAAAAGAATCGACAATGTTGGATCAAAAATATTTCAAAAACCAATAAACGGCCGAAGTAATCGGCATTTAAAATAACATCGTCATTCTCATTGGACAAATGATTTAACTACTGAACTTCATTCAAACTGAAATTTATTTCCATCATGATCATCCATCCCCAACCCAACTAGAGAAACATGTCTTGCTTCCGACATATTGATACTTCAAAAATTAGGACCAGCAGCCAGAATCTCGTCGGCGAGGCTTTTGTTTTCTCCAATCTTGTGATCAGTGAACGTCACGAAGTTGTTCTTGAAAAGACCAGCAAGCTTCAGCAGTGTATCTTTGTATTCCTTCTTGTCCGACCACTGTCATCCCAAGACCGAGTAAGTCCAAGAACGTAGAGAGTAAATAGAATTGTTGTAAGGTTGAAGAGGAAAGAATAGAATACTAACAGTGTTCACTGGATCCAGGATGTGAGAAGGCACTCCCTCCACTTCTGTGGGGATCTCCAGCCCAAACACTTCGGTTTTTTTATATTCCGCTTTGAGCAGGCTACCGGAGTGAATGGCATCAATGATTTTCCTCGTATAAGCAAGCTTGATTCGGCTGCCAGAGCCGTAGCTGCAAATATAACAAATAGGATTCAACTCGGGTTCGTCCAGAGAAACACTAAATCCGGCTGCGGAAAACCATTACCTTCCAGCTGACCAGCCGGTATTTACCAGCCATCCTGTCGCACCATGCTTCTGCATCTTCTCGGCTAGCATAGCAGCATATTTAGTCGGATGCAACATGATAAATGCAGCACCAAAACAGGCTGAGAATGTTGCTCGAGGCTCCTTGACACCTTCTTCTGTACCAGCAACCTGGATTCGTGATACATGATTAGTATGATGAGAGATACCCAAATCTTAAGCAAAGGAAGGAAATGAAACATTGTTTGGAGTAGACACCAAACGTTACCAGGGCTGTGTAACCACTTATGAAATGGTACATGGTTTGTGGTAGGCTCAGCTTGCTCACAGGCGGAAGCACACCAAACGCATCGCATGCCAGAAGGATAACATTCTTAGGGTGCGGACCAACACAAGGTATCTTCGCATTAGGAATGTACTCAATTGGATAGGCAGCTCTGGTATTTTCTGCAATCCCGTATATGAACATTAAAAAGGTATCAGAAGTTAAGCTTTCAAGATATCGTCAAAAAAAATGAATGTTAGGTAAGCTCACCTGTCACCGATTTATCAGTATAATCGACCTCTCTAGAGTGCTCATCAAACACAACATTTTCCAACACTGCAATCATAAAAATCCAGAAAGGTTTTACTGACTCGCAGTTCGAACATGATAATGGGGCTCCCATAACAATATTATAAGGAAGACTTGCCAGTTCCAAACTTGATAGCATTCCAAATGTCGGGTTCTTTCTCCCTAGCGAGATCAATGCACTTGGCATAGCATCCTCCTTCAATGTTGGAGACACCAGTCTCGGTCCAACAGTGCTCATCATCACCAATCAAGTACCGATTGGGATCAGTAGACAGAGTTGTCTTTCCGGTACCTATAGCAAATTATCCAAATACATATCAATACAAATACGATGCAGAAAGAATGCCTACATACAACACAACACCAGTCACTAAGTTGAATGACAGATGGTAATAATTGGCAAAGTGGGGAGAGATCGAAGCACCACATCATTGGACCAAGACATGGTGATACCATACCTGACAATCCAAAGAAGAGGGCAACATCTCCTCCTTTCCCCATATTGCAGCCAGAATGTAAAGAGAGTATTTGACGCTTAGGCATAAGATAATGCATAACACTGAAAAGACCCTTCTTCATTTCCCCGGCGTACTGTGTGCCGAGGATGACCATTTCTCTTCTAGCTAGATTCAAGTCTATGCTAGTGGAAGATGTCATGTAGTGTGTGTAACGGTTACAGGGGAACTGGCCAGCATTGTAAATAGTGAAGTCTGGAGTACCAAATTCCTCCAGCTCTTCAGGAGTGGGTCGGATACACCTGTCACCCATCCAAGTATCCAAATTGCAAAGAACTTCAGCTCATACACACCATTTCACTACTTACCACTTCTCCTCGATCGTATTGGAGGAGAATACAACATAGGGCACGGCATAGTAACTTGCAAGCAACAGTATCGTTAAAGGAGACTTATCTGGCAGAGTGATGTGCATGGAAGGGCAAGACACACAAAAACTACTGCTGCTAAATGAGTTACGAATCTAAAGCGCTGCACTTACATGTTGTGCATGAACAAGGAATGGTAAGCCCTGGCAGAGACAATCCGGACTTTGATTCTGTTCTGAGGATCCCAGTTCAAGAACTGATCGTTCACAAACACCTGAAAAATCACAAAGACAAACACTTTCATCAGTTTCCATAACACGTCTACAACGAAAAATTGAACAATTGATTCATGGCAAATACCTTGTCCAGAGAATTCAAGTAATCAACAGCTCGTTCTCTGTTAACCAAGAAAGTGTGCTCGTCCATCTCAATGTTTGGGGATCCACTGTAGTAAAAACAGTAGCATTAAACATCAAACAACAATCAACTGGACACACGCAGTTTTACGAACAACAACATTTCAAGACTTAAGAGAAAAGGGTGGCAACAATATTTTGCACTTACTTTCCCCACCAAAGCTCCTCGGCTGTATCATCATCCATAACGACACGCTTATCCCTCGGAGCACGACCAGTCTTTGCACCAGAAAGTGTGGCCAGTGCACCACTGGAAGTTATAAATGACCCTTTCTCATACTTGATGGCTTGCTCGTAAAGCTCTGGATCAAATACCAACGGGAGTTGATCCGAATGTTAAAAGTACTAGACTCACTTGAGCATGTAAAGAGTGAGTTGTTCCAACTCAACTCTAAATATCAGAGCTTATGCACCAAATCCATAAGCCTACTTAGATACCAAACTTACATATCTTCTTGTTGTCATGATATTTTTATATTTTGCATGGAAGTTAATCCAACTTTCAAGTTCACTTGATTTGGTCTAGGGTTCATATTCCAAGTCTACAAGTTCACTTGTCATATTTTAAAGTCATAATTAGTACCATTTTATTTATAAGAAAAGAAAATTATTAAAACATATTGTGTCAAAAGGATTTGTATCTCAATGGCACGAGATGATAACATGTAAGAGGTCCAGGGTTCAAATTCTTGCATTAGTGTAAATAATTTAAAATTCCAAAAGAGAAGCCAGAAGGTTGACGTTATTACCAGCAGGGGAGAGGTTGTGGAGGACATGAGTGAACTTCAAGGAGCTGTCGGTAGCGTCGATGACCGGAGCCAGCACGTCATAGTGGTGATGGTGGACCCTCGGGGTCTCGCTCTTGTTCGCCGGGTCACCTTTCACCAGCTTGGGGCCGGTCTCCCGGGTCAACGATGCCAAAGACGCACTGTTCCAAATTAATTATAACTAATTAATGAAAAGCACGTGATATTTGATTAGGCAGAGCGACAGAATTAAGATGAGACGCGTCCTAGTCTAGTCTGGTCAAGGGAGGGGCTGTTTCGTAAATTCAGAAGTGGGCAAGCGCCTAAGATTCAGACAATCAGAAATAGGGATAGGGACGTCAGTAGCGACTTCCCCGTCTCTTAATAATAAAAAAATAGTCTATGCTGTACCAATAATTTCATAACACAAGTAGTAAATCTAGTTGCGGTTCGAAATTAAATAAATTTGAACTGAATTGGTTTGAATTCGAACTTATTAAAATTTTAACTAAATTTAATTGTTTGTTGACGAATAAAATACGAATTATGAATTAACAAATTTAAATTAAACTCAAATCAAATTCGAATTAAAAGAATTTAATACAAGTATTCAAAAACTTCCAAATTTATCAGATGACAACTAATCTGGCTTGTTCTTTTTTATTTTAATGATTGGTCTAATGAAATAAATTATTATATTTAGTAGATAAATTAGATTGAAGTATATAATTTTAAAAAATTTAGGATGTATTAGATAGAAATTTTAACTAATTCAACTTAAATTTTACACAAATTTGATTCAAATTCAAATTCAAATTGCATTTACTAATTCGACAAATTATAAAAGTCTAAAATCTTATTTAATTCATCGTTCGATAAATTCAAAATAAATTATCAATAATTCGAATCAAAAGTTTTATGAATCAACTGTAACAATAATAAAGTATAAGGACAAAAAAATCTCGCCCAAGAAACCACCTTATAGCCCAATTATCGAAATTATAAAGCGTAAGAAAAAAACAAAAAACTGTCGCTTCGTATCTTCCTTAGCCAGATTGGCACAGGGACCAACACCCGATTGGGCCCCACACCCAACCCTGCAGGGGGAAGAGTCCACAGCAGATCTCATCCCAGAATCATCAGTCATATAAATTGGGACCTATCTTCTAAAAAAACGAAAAATTACATTCAGCTATCTATTTTATAATAAACATCCGTTTTAATTCTTACAGCTTTAAAACATCTTTTGCGATCCTCCTAATTTGGTCAAAGAGCTTTTTTTAGTCCCAATTATTTGACACTATTGAATAATTTTGGCAAAAAAGCAAGTGAAAAAAATTGCCCCTAAATAAAAAAATAAAATATCTCATTCTTAAAACTCTAAAACATCAAGAACACTAAAAAAACACCAACCAAATCCAAAAAATAAAACCTAATAAATCTTTTTATTAAGGTTTTTAATTTTTTTTTTAATTAGGTCGATAGGAGCAGAAAGCCCGGACCCGACTTGCCTTACCATCGCTCCTTGCTCTCAATTTTCGACAGCCTCTCATCTTTGACACCCCTAGACCTCTCCATATGATTTTTGTGGGTTACGGTATGGATTAATTTCTCGATAATATTAAATAGAATTGTGTTTGATTAAAATTTCGACTGTCTTGTTTTTCGGATTTGGGTTGATTTTCTTGGGTTTGCTTGATATCGTAGAGGTAAGAATGAGGTTTTTTTAATTTGTTTCACTTTGGGACAATTTGGTCTTTTCACGTGTTTTTTTTTTTTTGCTAGAGTTATTCAACTACATCAAAAACAGTGACTAAAAAGCGCAACGGTAAGGAGTTGTTTGTTCAAAAAAACAAAACTTTAGCATAATTTCCCAAAAAAAAAAATATACATCGGGACCTACTAGAAATATCAATTACTTGGGGCCCACCTCAACCCTCCTCGCCACTTAAATTATTTAATAATTTTAGTTAATCCATGTTTTGGCTTTTAGTGTTTTCAATTCTAAAAACATATAATAATTAAAACATCCATTGAATCAGAACTGAAATTGAAACACTTCAAAAAAACTTCGATGTAAAATAACATATATTTTTAGCATAGAAATTTAATTCTTCTATTTATAGAACAATTTTTTTATTTGATCGTGTTAGTTCAGTGAAATCACCCCGGGTATGATTACGTGTGGGACTCTTTATAATTAACTAATAATCAATTAAATTTCTACCTATATTTGTCGTTTCTACTCCCGCAAGCCTTATCTGTTACTATATTTTTTTGGTTAAACCTTGTCTGCTACTAATTAGTTATTACAGAACCATTTTTTGGTGTTAGAATAAGAATATTCATTTCTAACATTATTATTATTTTCAACATATTGAACAGACAATATTTGCAGTTCGATTAGTACAAGTGTCCATTTGTGCAAACTCTTTTCTGCAAAATTTTGTTTACAAAAACATAATATAAGAAAATATATACAATATTGTTCGCTCAATCAGAACAAAACGCAGAATAAAATTAGTCAGAAGACACAAAATAAGTACTGTAATAAAGCAAAAAATCTCGAGATAATAGATAATTATAAAAATAAAAAAGAGGCGTATCCAAAATTATATAAAAAGCGGCGCAAGTTAATTATCGAAACGAACCTTATGGATTGGAGCTGCTGGCGCTGGCGAGCCTCATCGGAGAGAGGGGAGAAGGAGCCCTGGACGCCGGTGAGCGGCGTGGTTGGCGCCGATCTCTTCTTCTGAAGGGAATGGAGCTGGTCGATCGTCTGCGCCCTCACCGTCGCCGACGTCGTTTCGGGGCACTCCGCCGCCCCCGCGTTCTGCTTGCTGCTGTCCTTTGTCGTGATCCTCGTTAACGGCCGTTTCGGAACCGGCGTCGCATTGCCGAACATAAACTCCGTCTCGCCGTTACCATTAGCCGCCATCTCTGCAATAACAAGTATTAGTCACTAACGATTTAAGTATTTCTTAAATTCAAATAGGTTAATAATTCAATATTAACATTGTAGTTAATTATAAATTTTACCTTTCAAGAAAATTAACTTTAACACAATTTATTTTTGTTATCACATTTATCAGAAAAATATTTATCGAATTCAGATTAAAAAAAATTGAACAATGCAAAAATATTTTTCCGACAAAGCAAAAGGAAATAAAAAAGGAAAATATTGTAAAATTATTAGAGGACCAACCGGGAAAAAGTTCAGAGTGATGGAATGAGAAGTGTGGATGAAGAAATGGGGGAGCTTGGAGTGGCTTATAAAGGGTTCATAGGTTTGGGCAGTTTTAACCATGGTTGAACTGATTAACCGGGGTTAGGTTCTATCCTCGGGATAGGGTCAAGGGGGTGAGGTGGCCAAAGGCGGAAATTCTCCTTTTTGAGGAAAACGGGAAGGGGCGGGCAATGGGGTAAAATCCACAGGGTGACGTAAATGTTCCGAAGCTAAGTGTAAGAGTCGCTATCCGATTTTAACGAGAGTCTCGGAAGGGCTGGCGTTACGACTTCTTTAGTTATTGATGGCTGAGTAGATAGGGTTAGATTAAATACAAGGATTAAGACCACACGAAGCAAAGGCTCCCTATGAAATTGTATTCTATGGGTACTTCATAGGGGTGTCCTTGTATAGGGACTAAAATATAGACCATCTGATTAGCATATTTTTAAAAATACTCTTGATCTAATGGTGTAAATAACTCAAGGGTATTTTTGACCTATTACCCAAACCTAAAAAGTCAAATAATTAATGACTTCCTTTTTTCTCTCTTTACCAATATTAAAAAAACTCAGGTATTTAATGTATTCCTTCTTTTTAGTCTCATTATTATAAATATTCTCTTTTTAAGCAAAATTTAGATTTAAACACTGACCTTTGATATTTTTTCTCGTAAAAACCGAGGCATTTAATACCTCCTCTTTTAAATAAAACTCGAGACATTTAATACTTCCCTTTTCACAATATCGACTTACCTTTTATTGGTTTATTGGTTTATTGATTTATTGGTTTATTAGTTTATTGATTTATTGGTTTATTGATACTAGTTTATTGGTTTGTTGATACTGGTTTATTGATTTATTGGTTTATTTTATGTCAATTCTCTCTGTTCTCCAATTCTTCGAGTGTGCCGCCGAAAACTGCAAGAAAGAACATCAAACAACCAATAGAGAATTAAAAACCGGTAACCACTACTAAAAACCAATAATACACGAAAAACAAACCAGTAAGTCAGCGAAACAAACCAGTAAGTCAGCTAAACAAACCAGTAAGTCAGGGAAACAAACCAGTAAGCCAGGGAAATAAACCAATGACGTAAAACCACACAACCAATGAACTAAAAATACAAACCAATGAGAAAATGTCATCTTAATTAACTATATATATTATATATCAAACTATACGCTGAGTTATATTAATTGTCATCTTAATTGAATAAATAATTAATTATATCAAATACATATTCAATTATGTCAAATATTTTATCAAATTGTATAGAATTGTACATTTGATTTATTGTATCATTTCTTTTAAAAAATATCTACTTGAAAAAAAAATCTAGGATTAATAACTAGTGAAATCCATTTTTTATCTTCCCCATTTATGCCCCTTATTTTATTTTCTTTGTCATTGACAGGAGGTACATGATCGGCGTATAATAGGGAATAGAGAATCGAATCTAGTCCCCTTCGCATCTCCAAGGCTTACAACAAGGATTTGCAAGTAAGATTATAGCAATCCATGCATATTAGATAACTAAATAAATAATTAATTTATCTCTCATTTATATTCAATCCAACTCAATTAATTTTTTTACACACATCCGCAACCTAGATTATGAAATAACTAAATTTTTTATGGCATCCACTTATCATCTACTATTAATTTGTGTTTTTACTAAAATTATAATAAATACACAAAAATTATTATTTGAAAATGAATTGCAAACACGAATTTGGTTGATAAGCTACAACTTCTTATTCGACTGTTTGATTGAGTTAATTAAAGTTGCTTTGTGAAAATGAGACATATGTCTATAACTTATTAGTTTATGGTTTCTCAAAATTATAGTGTAAAAATGTTAAAAATACATTTGAAGTTAACAGTCGATCAAGTTACGAACAAGAATTTTGGTTGAAAATCCACAACTTCTTAGTCGAGAGTATGATTGAATTCATTCAAGTTGTCTTGCGAATATATGTCATATCTCTACAACTTTTAAATTTATGATTTTTTCAAAAGTATGAGTATAATATTTTCAAAAATATAATCGAAATTAATATTCGACTGAGTTACAAGCGTAAACAATTATAATACAAGATTGTGTATAGAAATTAATGTGTAAGTATTAAACTCTATTTACAATGAGTTTTAGAAAATATGAATTTTTTACATTGCTTAAGATTTCTTCAATTTTTATATCTTCAAAAACAATATCAGTAAAAAATATTTATTCAAATAACGTTATGCAAGGTTGAACTAAACAAATATACAAATTAAAAAAATAAGGCCCACCACCCCGTGCGGCATGGGAGCTTGTGAGCTTCATCGCTGTTGTGGGAAATCAATTCCACCTCATCAAGTTTTTTAGGAAAAATTAGACTAAAATTTTTATAGTTTGGAAATTCAATTAGTTCAGTCCTTAATGTTAGAAATTACTTTTCCAATCTCTATTATACAAATAACAAAGACATTTATTTCCCAACTCCGATGTACGAGTTTTTGACAAAAATCTGACTTAAAAGGATGACACTACCCTTAGCCTAATTTTCCATATTAACAAAAGTGGTGACCAACTATGTTGTTTACAGCGAGGACGTGGCGGTCCTTACTGGCGACGCGCCCCTCTTCTTTGTTTTCGAGCACATCGTGGTCTCCACTCCCGGCATCCCCTCCCCCATGCTTCACATCGTCGAGAAGTTAGCGACCTAGAGCACCTCGAGTTTATCCACGTCCACAAGATGGCGAGACTCCTCAAGGTAGTAGTGCTACGGAAGCGACAAGGAGGTGGAGCAGCTCCACGGCATGCGAGGAAGATTAGGCACTTGTTCCAGGTGGTCGACGATATTGTTGGAAGGGACAGAGGCCATCGACCGAGAGCACCTCAAGCTCATCGACGTCCACAAGACAGTGAGGCTCCTCTAGGAGGCGGTAGTGTGTGAGCGACAATGAGGTGGAGCAGCTCTGTGGCTACGCGAGGAAGATTGGGCTCTTGTTCCAAGTTTTAATGATATTGTCGAAGGGACGGAGGCTGTCAACCTAGGGCACCTTGTGTTCATCCACGTCGACAAGACCACAAGACTCCTCGAGGCGGTGGTGTGAGAGCGACAACAAGGTGGAGCGACTATGTGGCTACGTAAGGAAGATTAGGCTCTTGTTCCAGGTGGTTGACAATATCCTCGACGAGATGAAATCGTCGGACGAATGTGGGAAAATCACCGGGAAGAATCTAATTGCGGACGAAGTAACGTACCATAAGCTAATGGGGATCGAGAAATCGTAGGAGTTGGCTGAGTGGTTGAACTAGGAGGCCCATGAGCTGATGATGTTGCTTGTATTTCAGAGCGGTAGTATCGTCCTTTTAAGTTGATTTTTTGTCAAAAAAATAATTTTTAAATAATAAGGACTGAAAAATAATTTGTAAATAATATGAATTAAATTCTCAAATTACTGAACCTTAACTTAATTTTCTTTTTTTATAATAAAACTTTGCCCGCCACGATAGACAGCACATCACTCCTTGCACTGAACCACGACCGAACCGATTCGAGCTGTCCGTCTTTATTTCTTGTTTATATTTTTATCCTAAAACTGTCTATTTAGATTATGTCGGGTATGGTTTCAGAGAGATAGTTAAACTCAGATATTATCCAAACTTAAAATGCTTAGTTAATATACTTTTATAAATATTAGTTAAATTAAAATAATTTTCTTATTAATTAATATGAATCGATTGTTTCTCTGTTGTAATTGCTTGGGCCATGGACCTTCGACTGCCTCATTCCGCCACCTAATATTATGGACACAATAAATTTGGGCGTGGCAAAATTATCATTTTTTTAGGGGGTAAAACACACAAATTATATTATAAAAATCGCAAGTACAACAAAAGACAACTAATCAGAAATTGAAACTGATCCAACGAGTGCAAAAATGCACAGGACGGGGAAGGTGGGCGATCGAAAAGGTGCTAAGACCATCGATCGAGACGGAAGCTGCCGAACCGAAGTTCGGTATAAAAACCTCAAGACAAAGTCGAGAGGACAACTCAGTGTATACAAGATACACTCAGCAGAGAGCCAAGGTCGACGTGAATCGAACGAGACAAGTTTCTCCTCCCACACCCATTGGACAAGCAGCAAAAACTGGAAGGAAAACAGAATCGGCGGAAGCCGAAACAAGCAACAACTAAGGTAAAGTGAAATTCCGACAAAGCCAACAAACAGACGAGACCCGAAAAAATAGACATAAGGGCCCACAAGCAAATTACAAAAGGGCCCAACAAGCAAAATAGGAAATATACAAGCAAAATACATAAGGGCCCAACAAGCAATATACAAATGGGCCCAACAAACACAAGCTCAAGCAAAAACCACAAAGCCCGAAAGCCGACCTCCCTGACTTCCCCCGACGACGGCCAGTACAAGTCAACCTCCAGGGAAGCACCGCTTCGCTTCCACTTCTTCTCGCCACTTCCGCCACCAGCGGCGGCTTCCCACAGCAGAGGACAAGGCGAAGGCAAAGCCTAGTCTCCCACGGTAGAGGATAAGGCAAAGTTCCCGCTTCCTGTATCGAGAAGCCCGTCTTCCACACCACGACGGCGCGGATGGTCTGGGCCTGGCCCCGAGAGGAGCCAAGGAAGGTCAGAGGGCAACGCTGCTGACGACGACGAGGGCTGCTGAATTGCAGTATGGACGGCGAGGTAGGAGTTGGCACGGACGAACGCGGGAGAGCGCCGGACAGGCATGGACGACAGCGGGATGGCACGAACGAGCTCGAATGAGCTCCGGATAGACACAGACGGTGGCTGGCAGGTACGGACAAGCTCGGGCGAGCTCCGGGCAGGCACAGATGGCGAGGGGCTGGGCAGCGATTGAGGACAGCGGAGAACCCTTAAAAAAAGGGGGGGATAAGCCGAAGAGAAAGTGAAGCTCCCACTCCGAGAGAGGTTAATGATAGAGAGAGGGGAAGGAGGAAGGAGGTGAAGGAAAGCAAGAGGCGGTGAAAGGAGGAAGAAAAGGAAGAGGCAGGTAGAAGTTGATGAAAATATCTAAAGGGCACAACACCCAAGTCAGAGAAAAAGGTGGAGGAGGTCGACTCTCATTGAATTTGTGCTACGTTTTTTGGATGCGTGGCAAAATTATCTGAATGGTCGCAGCCACAACACTGACTAGCCGCTAAAACGTCCTATGCAACTTTTTTGTTTTGATGTCTTTTATAAGTAAAGTATTGTATTTTATTGAATTAACTAGCTAAATTTATATCAAAATATCAGATAACGTCTGTCAAACAGCATCATCTTTTATTAGTCGTTATATGGTTACAGACACCGAAATGTCTCCTAAATAGTTACCAAAATGCCCAATGATCATAATAACGACCCAAATGAATATCAAACAAATGCAAAACAAAAAAACGCGAACAGGAAGAGACAATTAAAGAGGCTTGTGATTTCAAAACTAGCTCGCACTGCTTACCTCTTCGTTGATCATCTGAAAAAATTTTGAAGTGTCCTCAACCCATGAAAACCCCGTCAAGATAGCAAGGTGTCATCCCTCCGCTGAAAACTCTGCTTAAAATGCCTCGTCTTACACCTCCACACTCGATATTATTGAACTGAGACTCACTCTTTGCAGGTGATTTCATAGATGGTTGGATCTTCAGTTTTCGCTCAGCGGAACTACTTGTGAGATGAATTATGATTTGGGCTATATGGATTATGATTTATGATTATGTTTTATGATGTGTGAATTATTTGTGTGTTTTATAAGCTTCATGAGTTGTTGCGTAGAATTATCAAAATGTAATTCTTTTCTAACATTTCAGAAGTAAATCAAAGAGTGAGAACTAATAAGAGAGATGTATTGTGTAGCACGATATTCATGCCTTTTTTAGAATAAATAATTCTATTTTCCATTGATGTTATGTTAGATGTCGATTTTATTTTAGGTATAAGTTTACTGAAATACCATATAGTTTCACATTTTTATTTAAGTATTCTATGGTGAAATTTTTTCCACTTTGGTGATGGAGTTTACAATTGAAAATTACGGTGACAAACTTCTTACAAGCATTAGTTTTTTTTCTTAATTGGTACTTCCATGGTTATCCACTCATATTTTTCTATCACCTATAGGTGTCACCAACGTGGAAATGTTAAAAAATTCTCCACTTAAATCCATCGTCTCCAAATCAACCAAAATTCTTCCAATTAGGGGTGACCAAAGGTCCAGAGCCTCTAATTTTGGAACTGCCGTTACAAAGTTCTAAAAGATGAAAATGTAATCCGAGCCATGAAATAAAGTTCTTTCCTGAAACCTACGATTGTCATTCGAGAACCTCTAGTTACAAGGTTTCGTTTTTAATATTTTTTGAATAAATAAATAAATTGTGTATCCTTGGAAGGAATCAAAGTCCACATATATGTCTTACCTCTATAGCGAGAAAATACCTCTACTCAGCAACTTATCACTAGGGAGGGCGCGCGTCCCTCACGTCACGTGACGGCTCGCCTTATGGCAAGCCGCTTGCCACGCTGACATGTGTGGCGCCACCACATGTCAGCATAGCATTCCATGCCACCATGGCCCCACGTCTGACGTGGTCCGCACTGATTGGACCACGTCAGTGGGACCAAGGTCATTCAGTTTAAAAAAAATTAAAAATTAATATTTTAAAAATTCGAAAAAAATAGAACAAAACTTTCAAAATTTTAAAAAATTTATTATTACCATTTTACACTTTATGTCTATACAGAGTTTTTAAACTATTTTAATTGTATAAAAAATTTGTATCCATTTAATATGATTTTTTGGGTTTAAAAATTTTTCACGGTCCAGAATCGTTTAAAAAGTCTATAAATAAAAAGAAATTCATATCAATTTTTCACACTAATTCACAAAAAAAATCAATTAGTTCTATTTCTTTTCAAAAAATTCTAGACACGGATCCAAATAATATGGGTTCACAAAGTTACTCAAAACTTTGGTTTTGGTAGTTAATTAAGTAATTTGTATTTTTGTTATTTTTTGAATTTTTTAATTCATTATATAATTGAAAATTATTTTTAAATAATTCTATTTCAAATTTAAATTAGCATTTTTAAATTTGTTTTCGAAACCATATTTGAGTTTAATACAATCTGCTATTTTTTCAAAAAATCAGAACTGAAAAAAACTGACATAGAATAGTGGCGCGGTACTATAGAAGTAGCATCGTAGTGTATAGTCTTAGGGTGTGTAGGGTCTTCGAGATTTGGGAGAATAGAAGAATTTTTATAAATTTGAGAAATTAGAAATTTAAATAAAGATTTTTTTAGTGTTTCATCACTACCTAGGATAGAAAATATTGCATGGCACTAATGCCAATAACCATGTAAGTATATTGTAAAAAGGTTAACCTTTATTGAATTTGTCACCAAAAATTTTAAATTTGGAAATTTAAGCCACCATACTAAAAATTGTGAATTATATGATACTTACATTAAAATATCTGAAATCACAAAAAAAATAACTGTAGATGAGACAATCAAAATAGATTATTTAGTATTGTTTTATTCTATTCCATTTTCATATGACTGCCAAGAGAATACGTATGAAATAAATTATAAGTCTCCTTGAAGGAATAGAAGAACTCCGATAATTTCCGTAATCACATATACGAAATACTAGAAAGCTGCTAATGTTGCGTGATCGTGTAAATTGCACAAAGAGAAAAAGATCACGAAAACATTTTGGCATTATGCATTGGTGATACATAATTTTGGAGCCAATTATTTGCATTAGGCGTTAAAATATTTTGGAGCCAATTACACATCTAGGTTAGTTGTGGCTTTGTAAATATTTTCCTTGTAACTTGTACTCCGATACAAGCTTTTGATATATAATATTTTGGGTAAATTACATTTGACTCCCTTTAGTTTGATATATTTAATGTTGTCTCTCATGTAATTTGCAAATCGATTAAAAAACCTCCTTAGTTTGGAGAATTTATACAATTCAGCCCCTCACGCCAGAACCGGCATATTTCTCCAGCGAAGAGTCACGGGAAATGACTATTATACCTTTCTATTAAAAAACTAAAAAAATAAAAAAATTCTGATTAATAGGTTAATTCACGGCGTATTTCTCTCTCTAAACCCTCAAAGATGGGAACTTCTCATAGCCGAGAAGGCCAAGACCTCTCTGACTTTGACTAAGACTCCTCCACTGAAGAATACGAGGAGACCGAAGAGACCCAACACAACGCCGTCCAAAGTTCGTACACTCCTCCAGCCGCAAGGAAAGAAACCGCCGCCACCACCGTTACTCCTCTATCCTCCTCCTCCTCGCGATGGACCCTCGACGAGATCGACAAAAAGCTCAAGTATTTGAAGCTTAAATACTCTGATTTGAAGAACCCTGCTCCGTCCTCCTGCCCCTGCTCCATCAACCTCTACCTTCACGTCGGCGGAAGCACCCCCACCGCCAAGTGGGTTGTCTCTAAAAAGCTTGCTCTATACGAGTTCGAGGAGGTTGAGGAGGAGGTGAAGTGAGTCCTTAGGGTCGGGAAGAAGGTTAGGGCTCATGTGTCATCAGAGATGTAGATGAAGATGTACAGAGACCAGAGGCATGTTGATTTCGTGGCAAATGGGGTCTAGGCGATCAGGTTTTGCTCCAACGAGGAGTATTGGAGGTTTGTGACTCAATTCCAGAACTGTCTTTTCGAGAATGTTTGTGGGTTGGAGGCAAGTGAGGAGAATAAGGTGAAGGCTTATGGGAAGGAGCTTATTGGGTGGGTGAAGTCGGAGGCCGCAGATGATTCAATGTGAGAGGATGCTAGTGAGGGTAGAGGGGATGGATACGAGGTAGATGAAGGGCTGATGGAGGAGTTTGAGGAGGCAGTGAACGGGGGAGTGCATAGCCTGGCTCTTGCTATTGCCCATAATAGGAGGTCATCAGAGGCGGGTGTGGACTCAGAGGCTGGAAGAAGAGAGGAGGAGGAGAGAGGAAGAGGGAGGAAATGAGGAGGAGGGAGGAAATGAGGAGGGAGGAAGAGAAGGAGGAGGAGAAAAGAGGAGGAGGAGGAGGAGAGTGTGTGTGTGTTTTTTAGTTTTTTTATAGAAGGATATAATAGTCATTTTTCGTGCCTCCCCGCCGGAGAAATATGCCGATTCTGGCATGAGGGGTTGAATCGTATAAATTCTTCAAACTAAAGGGTTTTTTAATCGATTTGCGAATTACAAAAAGGTCACCGTTAAATATATATAACTAGAGGGGTCAGATGTAATTTATTCTAATATTTTACATATAAAAAATAGTTGAATTGCATTATGAAATGCTAATTGTTTTAAAATGACCTGGTATTTGAACAATACAAAAATTGATTGATCTAAGCTAAACACAAATACAACAATTAATGCACGAATACAACAATTGAACTATGGCAAATTCTCTAATAAATATATGAAATTGCCCGAATAACTCAACTCGGAATTCATGTAGTTAAATTATAATAATTTTCTTTCCGAGAACTTGGATGTACCCGTGGACGATGTTTTGCCAAGTGGATGCTATTTTTGGCATTTGAGCATTTTACACACAAAATAAATACGTTTGGTCAGATTTCTTTCTTTCAAAAGCGCTGCACATAATTCCTGAAGTATCCAAAACGATGTGGATCGTGTCATTATCCATCTTTTTTCGGATAGATATTGTGCAACGCAGCTCTACCTCTCTCTAGTTTTGCGATAGCTAGGTATCGTCGAAGTAGACCTCCAAGTACGTGGGTGGGGGAACCTGTGTAGTCTATTTCTTGTTAAAGGAGTGGTGTTTTACCTTTCTAAATACTGTGCAGGAACCGTCACCTCCACAGCTCTTTCCAAAACCTAGGATATTACCATGAATGCAAACCTGATTATGTATACAAATTATATTTTATATCTTGTCTTAATAATCTAGTGTTATCAGATCTAATGATTTTTTTAACAGTCTACACCTCCTAACACTAATTTCTATTTAAATTTGAATCAATTTAATTAAGCCGTACTTTTGGCTTGCGTTAAATCGCGTAAACTATATTCAATTTTGTGTACTGTCCTTGACTTGCAAGAGACTAAAGACCAGCATCTAATAGCTTATCTTGTTTTCTCTCTCCACCCATGGAGCTCTCTCTCCCTTAGTGGAGTTTTTTTAGGGTTTTTTCCCTCTTTCTATCTCTCCGCCGCTCATCCTCTCTTTCCCATCTCTTCAGGCCATCTACCTCCTCCTCTTCTTCCAAAGTCCGCCCACCACCTCCTCCTCCTCAGCTCGCCCACCTCCCTGGTTCCCCTCACCTCCTCCTCAGCCCGCTCTTCTCTTTCCTCCAACTCAGGCCGACCACCTCCTCTCGGCCCCACCACCAACTCACGCCGTCGTCAGCCGCCTCAACCTCGTCGCCCGTTAGCCTCGCCCGACAGCCTCGCCGTCCCTAGCCTCGTCGTCAAGCTCCGACAGCTCGTCCTGATCAGCCTCACCCTCGGCTCGGCGTCAGGTGCCCTCAACCTAGCCTCGCCGTCAGCCCTGCCACTCAGCTCGTCGTCAGTCAGTCCACCGTCGCCGTCATCCCCTCAGCTCGTCGGACACTAGCCCCACTGTCGTCCCCTCAACAGCCCTGCTAGTCCGTTAGCCTCACCGCGTCGTTCTCACCAGCCCCTTAAGTCAGTCACAAGCCCGGCCACAGCTCGCTTGACTGGCCTCTTCTCCAGCTCATCCAGGGCGTTCACCGGTGATCTCCGGGGGGGTTGGTCTTCGTAGACCTCCTCCCCAGATGACTGCTCTTTATTTATCTATTATGCTTTCTTGTTGCTGTTGTTATGCTTGCTGTTATGGGCCACCTTTGTTTAGTGGTCGCATCGGTTTTATGCTTAGTTTATGCTTTCTTATGCTTTCCGGTTGTCGGTTCTCGTTGCTTGGCCGAGGTGTGCGGGTGAAGATCATCGTCTTAGTCGATTTACGTCGACTTTGGCGATCTACTGAGTTCACACTCAGTAGTTCTCTTGACTTTGTCTTGAGATTGCTAGCCGAATCTTGTTTCGGTAGAACCCCGCCTCGATCAATGACCTTAGGGTCTATTTGATCACCATTCACTCCCCGTTTGTGCCACTTTTCACTCATCAGTCAGGCTTCGATTCCGATTTCCTTGTCTTATACGTGTTCTGTGTTTAGTGCTTATCGTTTATCTATATAGGCTACGCGCCACTTTTATCCCTCAAAAAAAATAGTTGATCTCGGAACCAAGCGTAGCTGTCACGGTGGATGGAATTAATGGGCTTAGTCTTTATCCTAATAGAAAAATAGAAAGTAGGGAAAATTACCCTCAGGCCCCTCGGGTTTGCGAAAATTCGTATTTTAGCCCCCCTATTTTTTTTATTATCATACAACTCTTGAATCTTGTCAAAAGTGTATAATTTATCCCCTGTCGCCGGAATCCGGCGATTTCTCCGGCGAAATGGCACCTAAGATTACTAAAATACCCTTTTCCTTTAAAAAGTACAAAAATAAATTGAAACACGATAATAATTCGTATTGAGCTGAAATTTTTCATGATGCATACTAAAAATATACATGATTTACGTAAAATGTTTCAGAAATTTTGGAGACACAAAAGTATTTTTTTTATTTTCCAACGTGCCAAAATGTTATAAAATCATATAAAATAGAAAAATTGTCTAATTGGGCTGAAACTTGTCCCATGTGTTCTTAAGCATATTTAGTGAATTTAGCACCCAAAACTTGTTCTATGTGTCCTTTAGAATCTTTACTAAAGACTCCATCTTTAGTAAAAAAATAAATTAAAACTCTATATTTTTGATATCCGCAGACTTTTTCAAAATTGGCTCATGACAATCCAGACTTTTTGATTCCTAAATTCATTAAATATGCTAAAAGACACATGAGACAAGTTTCAGCCCAATAAATAAATTTCTATTTTACATGATTTTACAAAATTTTGGCACGTTGGAAAATAAAAAAAATACTTTTGTACCTCAAAAATTTTTGAAATATTTTACGTAAATCTTGTATATTTTTAGGATGCTTCATGAAAAATTTCAGCTCAATATGAATTACGATTGTGTTTCAATTTATTTTTTTTACGTTTTAAAGGAAAAGGGTATTTTAGTAATCTTAGGTGTCATTTCGCCGGAGAAATCGCCGGATTCCGGCGACAGGGGCTAAATTATACACTTTTGACAAGATTCAAGGGTTGAATGATAATAAAAAAAAATAGGGAGGCTAAAACACGAATTTTCGCAAACCCGAGGGGCCTGAGAGTAATTTTCCCTAGAAAGTATCTAGTACGAGAGTTAACTATTTCAATAATGATTTTAAGGTAATTTACTTTGATATCTCTCATATTTACACAAACTTACGATTTTGTCTCTTTTGTTTGAAAACTAATTTTTTTTTTGCTAAAGTTTGGGAATATTTTACGTTTTCGTCCCTGACGTCGAATTCTGTTGCTTTCTCCGGCAATGAACAACTTGAAAAAACTAAAATACCCTCAACTCTTTTTCTAACTATTGAGTTCCTAAAAAATCAATTTCCATTTTCTCTCCTAACTTTCAATCTCCCCGATTCTAAATTTGAAAGTTCTTTTCGCCGACCTCCTAACACACCTCCCGATGTCGTTGTTCTTCGTCTTATTCCAAGGTAATTCTGATTTATTTCTTCTCACAGCGGTCCATAAGACCACCCGCAGCGGGGAGTCACACGCCCCGGGGCGCCACGTGGCGACTCGGGATTGGGCGCGGGTCGTGCCTCGCGGCGTCCTCGCGTGTCAGCGAGGCGTGCCTCGCCCCGACAGGTGTTTTTTCGCCCCGGGCGACGTGGCCCGGTCTGATTGGGCCACGTCGCCCAGTCACATATTTTTTTAAATAAAAAAATAAACAAATTTGGAAAATTTAGAAAGAAATTCTAAAAATTCCTTTTAATATTTTTGACTATTTTGTGAAATAAAAAAATGTTAATAATTTTTTGTTAATTTTAGACAAATTTTTGAATCCAAATAACGAGACTTTTCGGATAAAAAAAATGTGTGTGGGCCAAATTTGATGTAAAAATTGTGTAGTCCAACTTCATTTGTAAATTCTATAAATTACACTACCTTCTTCATAATTTTTCACACCAAAATTTCTTACCTTTCTTATCTTTCACAATCTACATATTTTTCATTATGGTCGAGTCAATGTTAGAGATGGTAGATGAGCATTTCCGAGATGAAAAGCTCTGTGAAGCCTACGACATGTCCATTATGACATGGCATATGGACCCATACATTGAGAGGTTCAAACACTACCATGCCGCATTCCACATCTTATTTGTTGCCAAAGATTACGATATGGTGCCCAACGTGTACAAGATCCTCGATCTCCCCAACTTCGCAAGCCCGGACACTTTTACGCATGCTTTTTGTCGTGTTGGAATGTTCGTCGCCGCCAAGAATATCAAATCAGCAATTACTGAGAAAGCGTACAAGTTAGTCATAGACGTTTTCGAGCTCCTCTTAGATGATGATAAGAGAATGTGGTTGAACTTGTACATTAGTTTGGGATTAATGTAAGAACTAAGAAATTTATGTTTTTTTTAAATGTAATGTACTATATTTCGATGTAATCAATTTTAATTTTTAAATTTATGTAATTGTTTCCAAGTTCGCTTGTAATATATTTCGAATTTTATAAAATTTCTATTTCGTAAAATGTGGCACTTCGAAATTAAATTTAGCATTTTTTAAGTTACGCAAAAAAAATACTCGATTCTGATACAGTTAGCTGAATTTTAAAAAAGCTGAGCTGAAAAAAAAGCTGACGTGGCGCTCAGGCCGTGGCACTGTAGCAGGGGCACCAATGTGAACTGAAAATTGAGAACATGAATGCGGCTAATGTGGCGCCGAGGGTGCGCACTGTAGCGGAGGCACCAATGCGGATGGTCTAACATACTCACTAATCCCTATTTTTGTTGGGCTCAAGTTCTCTCCAATTATTTTTATAGGAAAATCCTAAATCTGCTCTGTGTCGATTTTGGTAGATTTTCGGAAAAATGTACGACTAGCTATATACTCTAGAGTTCATCTTTGACGGCAAATCTCATTTCTTCAACAATGTGAATCATGAATGCTATACTTTTCGGATGCTTGTTAAAAATATAAATATTACATTCTTGGATGAGTTGCAAGGTACATCGTATAGGTATATATTGACGGAAGTACAAAATTGTTAGCAATAATGATGTGTTGTTCATGTTTTAAAATTTCAATTGGAACGAAGTGATTAGGGTTTATATTCATCCTGAGTAAACATTATTTTCCAAGCTGTATCTTCAAATAAAAAAATTAAAATTATATCTGGTCCTCTCGGGTTTGGTGTATTTCACGCTGGCACCTCTGTTATTCTAAAATTGATTAAAAATTCTTCATGTTTGGAGAAATTATACAATTCAGCCCCTCACAGCGGAACCGGCGTATTTCCCCAGCAAAGAGACACGGGAAATGACTATTATACTTTTATACTAAATTTTTTTTAACAACCCTTTGTCCTCCTCCCTCCTCTCTCCTCCCCCTCCTCCCTCCATCTTCCTCCTCCTCCTTCTCTTCCTAAACACAATTAAACCTAGAACCTAAACCCTAATCTGATAAATTAAAGCTTCTAATTTGGGGGAAAACCTTTTTTCTCGATTTCACCATCTGGGAACAATAAACCCTAACCCCCAAATTAGTTTCCAATCGCAACGAGCAGGAAGTAGTAGACGTCGGGTACATAGTCTCTTCCATCCTCCCTCCTCTTCCCTCATCCCTCTTCCCTCCTTGTAATCAAGTATAGCCAATTTATTCCTAGACTTAAATATGGCTAATTTATTCCCCAGAAACTATTCATCTTGTCCTTGGTCTCGAAACTATCCTTGAGGAGTACCGGGATCCTGCTGTCGACGTATTAACTATCCTTGACCTCTTCCAATTGAGAGATCGATTCCAAGAGCCCATATCTCCTTGATGACATCCTCTCCTTCTCGGGTCCTCAATGAGGGAGACCCTTACGAGGCTGGTCCCCTCCCACCGATCCCCATATTGCTTCTGAGTCCTATTCTATCCTCTAGCTTCCCAAGAGCAAGGGCGTGCTTGGAGCAAGGCTGTTTGATTTGGTAATGCTGCAACAGAGGGACGGGAGGGCCTTGACCTCGTGGGGCTTGAGGTGGGACTACAGGTAGGTGTCCTCCTTAAATGACACCGTCTGCAATGTCATAAGCAGCAACTTGGGAGGAGCCAGAGCTGGAGCCGGCAGGGATGATGCCTTCTAGTGTTGTTGCTATGGTGGTGTGGCCGCATCCATCTCTCTCATTCTCTCTCTTGGGTTGCTTCCATTTGTTGTGTAGAGTTTTTTTTAATTATTATTCTTGGTCTGAGGCTTTTAGAATGGTGGTGGAGTGTAGTAGTAGTAGTATCAATCAAGTCGTGGGAGGAAAAGGGCAAACGATGTACTTGTTATTTACTAGCGAGAACGCATGTAAAGGTAATCTGAATTTTCTTTCTGTGGTTGTTTGATTGTGGTTTTGATGGTGTAGAGTCTTTACGAGAAAGGGGAGGAGAAGGGAGGAGGAGAAGGGAAGGAGGAGGAGGGAAGAGGAGGGAGGAATAGGAAATTTTTTGTTTTTTAGTATATCGGTATTTTTGTCATTTTCCGTACCTTCTCGTCGGAGAAATATGCCTATTCTGGCATGAGGGGCTGAATGGTATAATTTTTCTAAATAGCAAGGGTTTTTTAGTCGATTTTAGAATAACAGGAGTGCCAGCGTTAAATACACCAAACCCGAGGGGGGCCATATATAATATATCCTTATTTGTTTGAATAGTAAAGTTGGGAGGTTGCAATGATATTCAAATGGCCAAAGAGAAAATGTTGGTCTAGAGGGTTGTGATGAAGTTGGTCCAACAGATATTGATGAAGATGTTATAGAGGGTTGTCATGAAGCTGAAGAAGTTGGTTATGATAAATTAAACTCTAATTTGAACTATGATCATAATGATTATACTTATATCAAACCATTTGGGCTTAGTAACATTGAGAGTAGTGAGTCACTCATTAATGAGTGAAGATAGTTCAGATTTTAAAAATGTAGATTTCAACAAGCAGTTAAATAATAATGACTTTAAAGAATTAGTTGATGATGTAGTTGGAAGAGATGATAAACGGAAAGGATTGACTGATGATGTAGTTGGAAGAGATGATAAACGGAGAGCAAGTAAGAGAACCAAGAAGAATTTAGTTTATGATTATAGAGGGACATAGTTGAGTTTTTGGGAAAGACGAAAGATAAAATTCTATGAGAGACTGACATTCACTGATGTATAGTAGTTTAGACAAGTCATGAAAGATTATGCCATCAAACGAAGCCACAGTATCTAATTAGTGAAGAACGATAAAGAAAGGGTAATAACATTATGTCAAGGTAACTATCCATAGAGGATCCATCCACTATGTTGACTAGTCCAAAAAAATTCATGGTGAAGATATCAAATGATAATCACACTTGTCTATGTATTATAAAAAATTTGCGGGGTACCCTTAAATAGATTGTTTTAAAAACTATAAATATTTAAAATGCAAACAATAATTATGACAATAATACTATAAGGACTGTGCTAAAAATATGGGTGTGAATCCTAAAAATTGGATATGGTTTATGGAGCTTCTACATGAATGTGTGGATGATCATGCTAGTGCTTAAAATGAAACTACACATATTTATAAAAAATCAAGTCAAGATCAATCCTTATTTGTTACCTACTTCTGAGATATAATTATATAAAACTAGGTATTAGATATTGTTTTTTTTTCAATTGGGTTTGCATATTTTGGCATCTGTGTTTTCATGGTTGAGAATTAAAAAAATCTTATTTAAAGTCTCTTATTCAATAGTTACAATCATATAGGTCAAACTAAATTTTTTTAAAGCTTTTGAGTCTTATCACTTAAAAAAATCATATTAATAATGGGCTCGCATATTGAGGATGGTTAATGGAGAAGAAATTCTACAAGGGGGAGGGGTATGTGGTAGAGGCACCAACTCCTTTATTGGTTGTAGAAAATAATTCTTGTGACGCCGACAGATCAATTAAGACCTCAATGGGGAGATAGCATGCATGATAAAAAAGCGGTGGGTGTCATATCTTGGGTATGGCCAAATTTTGTCTGGATTTGGGGGAGGCTTATTGCTATATTCCGGGGAAAATGAATCGAATAACTAAGGTGGCAGGGAGGAAGAGGCTCCAAGCTTGAAGGATCGAACAGTGCCCATAAAAATATTACCGACAAATTAATTTCAAATTGTTAGTCATTTAATATGTGGTTCTGTCAAATATTCGTCAGAATTTATTATCTAAAATATTTCTTTTAAACTATTTTGACTAATTGACTCAACAAATGTATACGGATAATATCAAGAATGTTTTTATAAGTTATTCTTTTACTATTATAGAATCAATGTTTGAAATATTGATCTCTTATATATTTGTAATTTTTTTGTGTCGTTAGACTACGAAGTAGTTGGCATATCAAAAGAATATATTATGCACTATTGTATGAGAGGGAATATATTATCCTATCTTAAATTTCATCGCTATGCTCCATCCAAAAATAATATTTTATTGTCGAAATTGCAACGAAGTCGCCCCATGAAGGAAAGGTTTTTCTTCTCTTGCATCGCACCAAGATTCCAACAGTGCATCCATCTCAAAGACAAGAGTGATACTTTTGCTTTCCACCGTTCTTTTATTCAATTTCCTTGTTATTCTGAGTATTAACTAATATGAGTTCGGGTGATTATATATTTTCAAACAAAATTTTAGTGCAATCGCTATAACTGCATTTCAAACTAGTTTTGTTCCAGTTGTACTTTGTTTGTCCATTTTAGTGGTCCGTCAACAACACATTGAGAGGTAAAATTTTGGCAGTTAGCACAATGTAGACGAGATTTGGGGAATGGGTTTGAGCTTCCTTCGATTTTGTCTTTCAGCCCAGCCTGTTTGTTTTATTATATTAAATCTCGCCACATAGGTGGATGAGAAGGCAATACATCGTTGAAGTGCCACGTCATATTAACATTGTAGACATTGAAGTGCCCGTTAGATTCTACGTATTAATTTTTTAAATAGTATCTGTTTATACGTAAAATTTGAACTTATAACAAAACATTTGTAAATAAATTTAAGCCTTCATGAATGTCAATTTGTATTGATATTAGGTAAATATCACAGTATTTCCCTTATAAAGGTAAATATCACAATGGCTAACGGAGATATTTAAATTTTAGATAGTTTTCATAGCTTTTATTTGGAACAGCACATGTAATTTGCAATAATCTGTATCTCGTTCTTCAATTGAAAATTCGTACAGTCAATATTAAAGATATGTCTCTAATCGATATGGTTTATATAAACTTGTACGGTATACATGGTCTAAATAGGCAAGTAAAATGGAATATGCTAAATTAAAAAACAGAAATTATTTGGCATTAGGTGGATTTCATATTTTCGTCACACAAAAAATGAAAAAAATTAGTCAAAACCACAAGTATGAACACCGATATCGACTTTGCATTATAAGTGGGCCGTTTCGAGGCTTCGAGGACCTCGCCCACTTTACAGAACCCGAAATAGCAAACAGCTCAGACAGAGTCTAAATAAAACCAATTGGGGCCCTTTATTAATTCTCCGGCCTCTAAAGAATTCCCAATATTTGAAGGGCTAATCAAATCGCTTTCAGTACATAATTAATTTAATTAATTAATCGTTAAAGATGATTTTGTGGTAAGTAACGATGGTTGCTTGTTCTAACAATCAGATGTTCGTTTTTCTTAAATTGAGTAATGGGATTCAAGTATATTAGTTCGATTAGCAAAAGTTATAAGAAAATATATGATGTTTAACGATTACGATTAGGAGTATCTAACAAGTACAATTAGCCATTAAAAATCAGTCAAATTAGCTCTAAAACACTATTGTGAGTGTAGTAATCCATATCCTTACAAAGTACCAAAAATTAATCTTGTCAACGAATGAAAAATATTGAACTGTCTGCAGTTTCTCTAGATATTGCAGAAAGGAAGCAAAAAAAATGCTCTTATCATATGCTAGAAGCCAATTAGCCCATTTGCCACCAATCGTTTTTCAGACATCTAGAAGGCGATGCGCTTTTGATGTTCATCTATCATATATTTGGGTTAGAATCTTTATATTCAACCCAAAATGTTAAGATAACGAGTGGATTTTTAACATTTATAAAAATTTGCCTCCTACTCTTACTGTAAGCGATATGGAAAGTTCAAGATGCCTCTTCAAACGAAATCTATATAGAATTAAAAGTTGCATGAACTTTGACTTTGTCAACATGCAATGCAAAAAATGAGAGTCATGGGAGCACAACAACACACACGGATCTAACCCCACGGATGTGAATGCTGGTAAGCTCTTGTGTTACTTTGATCTCGAACTTTGTTTTACAGACATTCTTTTCACGTCAATCGGTGTCCGGAAAAGAAAAATGTCCCACTCCACGGATCCTACAGAATGGCTATCTGCAATTAGTGTGGGCTTGTATTGTAACGGATTTCTGTGAATAGGCTCTCCTGTGGGCCAATCTTAAGTTTTAAATTAAATTTGAAATCTATTGATGTTATAGAGGAATCTTCTCCCAGTTAATAGTTAATAGAGATAGCGGAAAGGGCTTTGTTCTATATTGTGCAATCTATAGTTCTATAGTTTTGTCATGTAAACAGAACTAAAATGAACTCGAGAATGTCGATTAACGCTTGACATCAAATTTGAAACGTAGAAGTTACAGAATAGAACCATTGGAATAAAGGGAAAATAGCCATTCAGTGTGAATATGGGATTTTGGTAAAGAACAGAAATATACCAGCCAAAGAATTAGTGCAACTGAATGATAAGTTTTGTGAGCTCATAACTTCTTTTCACCTAGAAAAAAAAATTAGGAAAAAGTATGCTTTACCTATCTGTGGTTTCACCGATTTCGCGTTCATGCCGTGTAGTTTTAATTTTGTAATTTGGTCCCTATAGTTTAAAATCTTTTAGAGCATACGGTTCATACTCAATTAACATGATTTTTAAGCCAAAATAATACATAGTTATTCAATTTAAAATATTATATTAACACTAAATCACAATAACAACTATGGTCTGATACCAATTTTTTGGAATCGGTGCATAATTGCCAATTGATTATGCGCTAATCTCATTTAATTAAACGACTAATACATAGAATAAACTACACTTACTTGTTGAAGCGAGCATATACACAGGTTCGGAACGGCTACTGTGAGTTGTCGATCGGGTTGCGATCGCGATCAAACGAACGCATGACTTGATTTTCACGATCGTCCTTAGTTGAAAATCATATTAATTGTATGCTCTAAAAGATTTTAAACTACATGGACCAAATTACAAAATTTAAATTACATGACCTTAACGCGAAATTAGTAAAATCACATGTAGGTAAAATGTACTTTTCCCAAAAAATTATCATTACACTCGAGTTTAAGTATTTTACATAGAACATAAAATCTTAAGATGATGATTAGTAAGTCTTCTACAATTATAATTAAGTATGTTACATTTTTTACTAGCAATGTAATAATTTCAATACATCTGTTATGTCCGCAACCAAAAATCTTACTACTCTAAATATTCTATACTTGTATGCAATTCATAATTACAGCATAAACCTGTTTGGATTTTGGAGGAGTCTTTACCACTGAACCGCATCTCAACTAAAAGAAAACGGCAAATTTAATGATGTTTTGATGAACATAAGATCAGCTTATAGAGTCACCCCCTTAATCACCAGAATAAATAATTATGTCTTCCAACGTGCAACTTCCTGAACCCACATCTCCAATTTGTACAATTAAATACAAATTCCCTGCTTCCCATTTCATAAACACACATGATCTAGCTTTATGATGAAACACGCAATTGATTAGGTAATGGAAAAAAAGTACCTTTTATTGGGATTTGAAGAATTATAGGGATTGATCAAGTAAGAGACCCACAAAGGGATTTTAAAAAAAATTCCGGGTCCAATTTGAACCATTGCGGATCAAATGATCGGTCCTAGCCTCACTTGCCAAAAAAAAGTTACGTAAGAAACTCGTATTTTTTTTACCAAAATCTTAAATTCAAATATTGTGAATGAAAAAAGTAATAAAAAATAATTTGAAAAAAGTCATAACCATTTGACTGTGCCTGTCAGCAATGAATAATTCTAGTCACAGTCACGTGGTTGTCCACGTCAATTTCAAAACGACGAAGTTCACAAAAAAATAAATTCGCATCAAACCTCGAAACTGGTACGTGATAAAAATTTGACGTAAGTTGAACTTATTTTGCTATTTTAAAATCATAGAATATTTAAGTGATAATCAGTAAAATTACGTAATAATTAAGTATAGTTTTTCTAAAATAATTTCTTTTATAGTTTTATAGTTTACTTAGATAGATATCTCTCAATTATTAAAAAAGTTGTTACCGTGAAAGATTAAAATATGTTAGGAAATACACATTTTCAAATAAAGTGAGGAGATCAATATAAAGAATGAAAATAAATTCAAAAAGTATATAAAGAATGAAAAGGTGCAAGCAATTAATCAACGGCACGAGAAACGGGTTCAAAAGTGTGCGCAATTTAAGGAAAATCGTACAAGTATCTTCCCGAAAAGTTTACCACGGACATCGGCTACTTCTACGTTATAACCTTTTTATCTCGCCAAAAAAAAAGTTACAACTTTTCAAAGTCCAGAAGAATTCATAAAAGAAATAACAAAAATGCCTTTTTACCCCTGGGTTTCTCTGACTTACTCTCGGGGTTTCACGAACATGGAACGGAAGTAGATAAGAAAAAAAAAAAGCACACTTGCAAAAGAGATGTATCTGATGAAATGGGAAAGAAAGGTATCGAAAGGTGGCAGATAATATGCTTGCAATGATGGTGGTCTTAATTCTGGCCATGTGGTTAGTGACTGATCATTAAACGGGCTAATGGATTTGTTGTTGTTGATTATAATTCATAATTTAATATTAGACTTGTTTTTCAGTAGAAAATTTATGAATCGATTCCTAAATATGACATCTTATGATGGATGGTTAAAATTTAGCATGTGTCAATTTTATAGGTCATACAAAGTTCATTTTTGTAGATTTTATTATAAGATTAATGATTCGAATATTATCAATTGGTACAGAATGATTATTATATAATTACCAGTGTATAAACAAATGTATAATAAGGTAATGAAGATGATAAAAGAATAAAAATGAATGTTGTATTTCTTGAACAAGATGGTAGATATATGAGTCATTTGGCTTTGACTTATCAATTACATAGTAGTATCATAATGATTTTAGACTCTAGAGGTAGTTTGCCTATGATAAAGATTGATTAATATTTGGTTTGTAAATGCATTCAATCTAATGAAGTTGTGCCGAGAAAAATGCTCACGATCACTAATTAATTAATAGTTATTTTCACAAAGATGCTCATTTCCATTGTTTACATTTTCTCTTGAACGAACTATGGTTGTAAACTTTCACATTCAAACTTGAGAGAGAGTATTAGTCTTAGATAAAGATACCATATTCTCAGTGGCGGAGCCACATGGAATTAAGTGGGGTCAATTGACCCCACTTAAATTTATTTATTTTTATAATTAACTATATTTTTTAGTATATATTTCTATTAAAATTAAAAATTGACCCAATTAATTTTAAAAATTTTAGAAATTGACCCCTTTCGAAATTTTCTGGCTCCGTCTCTGCATATTCTCAAATGGCCCCCCCTTTCTTGGTCAAACATGACCCCTCGTATATGATTTTTAGGGGAATACCCCTCTTATATTTCTAGCGTTAGTTGTTAGCATTATTTGTAGCATTAGTTATCACTTCCATTTACAAGCATATCTATACAAGAACAGGTACAAATTTCATCAGTTTATCTCTTTATCGTTATAGTGGACAATAATTTGGGTTCAAATCAAAACCTAGGATTCCAAACACTCTAATAGAAGCTCGAAGGACCGATGTAATAATCGCAATTGATGAGATGGAACGATAGAAATGATAATGTCTTTTTAAGGGGTATAGGAATGATAATGTCACTTATCAACAAAAACAAAAATGATAATGTCGACCTGCAACGGAACCAAATAAAATCATTAGGAGCAGACGCCACTTCCCCACTCCTAGTGTATATGCACGAATCTTTTGTCGTGATCATTTCGTTCTCAATTATATTACGTACTTTACTTTTTGGGTGAGTGTGAATAGAAATTGGATATATGTGATTGAATAGATTAAAATTTGGGTCTGAGAATGACAGATAGTGTTACCAAAAATATAATGCTGTGTCTATATAATGATAGACAGTGTCACCGAATACATAATGCTGCTTCTATTTGACAGTTAAATATTACCCTATGGTTTTAATATTTCTTTGTGTGCCAACCAAATGAATAATTCATTTTTTTACAAGGTGAACAATGTCGGATTTATTTATTGATATTTCTCTCAATATGTCTTTTTTCACTCATAAGATATAAACCTAATACTAAAATCTAAGTTGGACCTTGTCTAACTTCCAGTGCCTGTGTATGGCCACACTCGTGACATACAATAAATTTCTCGTTTCTCATTGGGCCGCTACGACAAGTGGGACTTTGCCGTACATTGTCAAAGTTCTAATGCCTCATCTAGCAGGATTTATATCGTTAATGAGTGAGATCGCGAAGATATTTAGAGGTTCAACACTACGTTCGAAAAAATTGTAAAGAAGGCGAACACCCGTTAGCTATTACATCCCAAAACAGAGACGTGTGAGTGTTATTTGTAAATTAGATAACCATATGATTTTATTTTATCCCAAATGAAATATTATTTAAACGTCAAAGTGAGAGGCCTTGTGCTACTCGAACATTTGTCATATACTCTTTAAAGATAACATAAGTTTCTCACTCATTCACATGTTGCAACAAAGTTTTTGCATCAATTTCCAGCTTGACCAATCAGTATACTTTTTGAGGCACTAGCGAGAGCCAAATCTTGGGTCTACTAATCATAGTGCGCCACACATGGAGACACCGCTCGGCGTCAAAAGGCCAAAGCGAAACCAATCATTCTCAGGGCTGGCCGATCTTCGGTCAGACCGGTCCGACCGGTCGAATGGCCGGTCGGACCAAATTTTTTTTTTTTAAAGAAAAATTCAATTTTTTTATTAAAAAAATTCTATTTTTTAAAAAAAAAGTTATTTTTTTTAAAAAATAATATTTTTTTTAAAAAAAAATATTTTTTTAATATTTTCCGGTCGAACCGCCCCGGTTTCCGGTCAGACCGGCCGGTCCGACCGGAAAATCCCAAAAATCGCCCGGTTAGTAAGGTACCCGGTCCGATTATCAGTTTCTGACCGGTTAAGTGGCCGATTCGCGGTCCGACCGGTCGGACCACCGGTCGGACCACCGATTTAAAAACAATGCTAATTTATCGATCCCGATATAATTGGTCAAAATAGTAAAAGTCCGAAAAAAACTTAATTTATAACTTCTGCATATCAAGCATACTAAAAAATTCATAAAGATCGCCTCTTGGAAACGTCTGGTTTTGATTTACTAAGTATGGGAAATTGGTGTGGGTTTGATATATGTGAACAAAAGATTTAAGGGATAATTTCTTTCGGTCCTCTCGTGTTTGTAGAAATTAGCGATTCAATCCTATTTTTTTTACTTCATATTTGGCCTTTCAAGTTTATGGAAAGGGTATCA
>SOPF01028254.1:24641-90800 GCA_012979155.1 Hypericum perforatum | reverse complement strand
AGGCTAAATTGTTAATTTTCACAAACACGAGGGGGCTGAGGGCAATTATCCCAAGATTTAACCATGAAACTCACCTCATGTTTGCTCATGTTTTTGGATAAATTGCCCTCAAGTCCCTAACTTATATCCTTTTTTGTGGTAATATCTCTTGCTTATCAAAATTTGGTCTAGAGTCCCTACATTTTATCGAACTATTGGTTTGAAATCTCTGGATGACGTCAGCAATAAAACTTTCTTTTTTTACATTGGTGTATATCCCTAGACAGAAATGGTCTTCTTCAACCTCGGGACACCCTCATGAACACCATTTTCAAGAAAGAGAAACCATTACTAATCACAAACACCACCAAATTAATATAAAAAAAAACAGAAGATTATAATATCCCAAATTCAATATCCTCCGCCTCTTAAATCTGATTCAACAAACCCTAACCACGAGATCTCAACATCTAGGAACTACAAAAAAGTAACAAATCCCAAGAACATGAAGCCTCACCGAATACAAGACCTAGACACTACAGCTTACAGATTCTCATCCTAATTTACAAAAATATGAATTATAATTCTTCTCCAGAAGCACAAATAAAAAACGTGATATTCAACCAACCCTAAACACGAGATTTCAACATCCAGGAACTACAAAAACAAAACAAATCCAAATAGCATGAAGCCTCACACAATGCAAGACCTACACACTGCAGCTTACAAATTCCCACCTTAATCTATGAGAACTGATTTGTAATCGGTCTCCAGGATCAAAATCCAACAACGATGAGGTTCACCAAATCCTAAACGCGAGATCCATGAAATCCAGGAACTTCAGAAACAAAGGGAGTTCACATTCTTCTGGCCATCCATGGCGGTGATATAGACGCTGGTGGACTCCGCCGAGGAATTGGTTAAATATTGGATTTTTAAGCGTAGAGATTAGAGGTTGGAGGAGAAACAGGATAAAGATTGAAGTAGGACCCAAAGATTTCCTCGCCACCGACAGATCTGGGGGAGCCTAAAGGATCTTATATCAAATTCCGATAAGACAAAGACCCTACCACAAAAATGAGTATAAACCATGGATCTAAGGGTAATTTATCCCATATTTTTTCAAAATTTGTTATAAATGTAAGGTGTAAATTAATTATAAATACTAACACTAATACATCCGCTAAACCGATTAGTCCGAAGTCGATATCAAGTTCAGCCGTGAGTCTATGGATCGTCCCTCTTCCCTCTCCGTGCACTATCCACTTTTATATGATATTCAACGTGACCAATGCTGTTCATATTGGAGTTTCTTTTACTTTTAAAAGCAGATAAAACCCAAGAAAGAAGCAATAATTGGGAGTTTGGTTATTGGCAATAGAGACAAACGAAGCTACTGCTGCTGCTTCACTGCCCTAATCGAATCATCCATCCCGTGGGATTTGGGGATTGGGAATTGGTTGGTTCGTTGCATTAAGCTCTTCTGTTCTTTTCCTTAGCCGGAAAGGGCCTAGCCGTCCGCTACTACTTGTCACTATTATTGTTCAATTCGCTCTGGGACCACCTTAATCATGTCTTATCCATCCCCTCTCAAACTCTTCTACAAAATTAACTGGAATTCAAAATTTGTAAATATATAATTATAATTATTCGGTTTTGGTATATAGCATCATCATAAGTAAACTAAGAAAAATAATCCTGAAAATTCTAAATTCTAAATCTAGCTTGACAAAATGAGGAAAAGGGTGATTACATAAAATCAAAATCTGGCGTTCTCGAAACCGTGCAAGTCGCTGACTCTGTTCATATGCTTCCTCATGATCGCCACTTTAGCCAGCCTCTCCGCGGCTCGCCAAGCCGTTGTAGGCGTGAGCGGCTCCGCCTTATCCTCCACCACCATCATCGGCTGCTGCCCACGGCCCCGAACCGCCATCACGTCTCTCCGATGCAGCTCGGCTAACTCGACCTCCAAGCCGCGCAAGCACTCCCCAGCTGATGCGTCAGCCGATTGCATCACCAGCGCCCTAGCCGAGTTCAATAATTGATACGCCCCGGACACGTCACCAGCCAGTTCAAGTACCCTCCGCGACTCGGCTATCGCCCGAGTGGTGACATGGACGTTCCTGAGCCGTTGGATCACGGGGGCCGTTGATCGAGCGGCAGCAGGACGCGGGACCAAAACCAAATGCTCTTTACACGACACCGTTTCGAGCGTCCCGGGATCCTTAAACGACGGCCTCACGGAAAGCACGTGGTGGGCCCCCGCGTGCGTGGCCGGTACTTTGACTTCCACGAGAAACTCTCTCTCCTCCCCGCCGTATAGATCACCCACGCGGACCGAACCAGGACCAAAGACTCCGGTCCGACCGGCCAGCGGATAAACTGCGGACACCTCAGCTGGCGCCGAGCCGGGAGCGAATCGGAGCTGGAGGCTGACTTCCTGGAACATAACGGCGAGTATCCCGCCCACGCACTTGGAGAGCGCGTCGGAGTCACCCTCTCCCAGCGAGACCGAGTGGACTGGGATGTGGAGGTCGGAGAAGCGCGTGGTGGAGACGGCGGTTGAGGAGAGGTTACCGGCGGAGGAAATAACGACGATCCCGGCGTACGGATTCCTCTCGCGGCGGTCCTCGATGACCTTGACGGCTTTCTTCAGCGCGTCGCCGACGGCCATCCCTCGCCCGGTGAATCCGATCGCGTCGACGACGCGCCTGACGGACCGCCTCCCGGAGGGAGTCATCCGGCGGAAGGGCAACAGCCGCTTGGATGCGGAGGAAAAGGTGACCACGGAAAACCGGTCGGTGGGGCCAAGGGAGGAGACAATAACCGCCATGGCGCGCTTCAACACGCGCGGCCTTCCGCCGTCGCTGACGTCGAGGAGCGCGACGAGATCGACCGGCGGCCGCATCGCACGCGCCGACGACGCGTACATCGGAGCCCGCACCTTGAGGACCGCGACGCGTCTCTCGTAGCCCCGACCAACGGAGACGAACGCGGACTCCGGGAGGATGGAAACCTCCGGCGACTTGGAACTGACCCTGGACCTAACCACCGGAGGAGGCGGCGTCGGGGTGCTGACGAAGAACCCCTGGAACTCGTCGTCGTCTTCGGGGATGGGAACAAAGAGGGATCCAGGGGAGGGGGACATGAGAGGCTCGTCGTCGTCGTAGACTCGTAACTGCTTCTTGTTCTGATCCTCTTGTTTCCTAACGACAGGAGGTGACTCCTCCCGCCACGCGCACCCGCACACCGGACAGCTCTTGGGGTCGGCCGTCAGGCACGACACGTGGAACGCGTGGTTGCACTCCGCTGTAAAAATCGCGACCCCCTCCGAGCTCTTCAACCTCAGAGCACAGATCCCGCACCTATTCTGAAAAAATAGGCAACAGAGTATCGATAAGATACAAATATATTCAGAGGAGGAGAAGCATTATGATTAATATGTGCAGTTAGTTAGTTAGTTAGTTAGTTACCCTGGAGAGGCGGAGGGTGGATTTAAGGAGGGAGAGCGCGGAGGAGGGGGTCCTCGGGGAGGACGGGTTGCTGGCATTGTTCGAGTTCGAAGAGGAGAAGTAATGGAACAGCAATCTGGGGCTGTTGAGGGCGGTCCTCTTGTTGTTCGATCTTTCCCTTGGGCTGTTCTGCGCTGAAAATGTCGTCGGGGTCTGGTTAGAATTCTTCGCGGCGGCCGTGGTCTTGCATCGGAGAGTTGATGCCGGCTCGGGAGGCTCTTGATGTTGACGGAAGCGAGGGGTTGATGGGTTGGAGAAGAAGCCAAACTTGGAGCTAATCCTGGGGCTTTCGCTAACCCTGCTCTTGTTGGTTTCCTGCTTCTCAGCAATAGATTCAACTTTCTCCTTCGGGATTGTGGTGCAAAACGCTCTCCTCCACCCGGTAACCATCTCCGAAATCCGAAATCCGAATCCGAATACCTGATTTTTTTGGTGCAGCTTTTTGGTAGCTAAATAGGAGTGGATTTGGGTGAGTGGGGAGATGGAAAAGATGGTGGTGGTTGGTGTTGGTGTTGATGTTTTGGTGTTTGGGTGTTTCTATTAGTAAGATGGTGTTAATGTGAGCTTTCTAGTATTCACCATGTGTGAGCTCCCAATTTGTCATTTTTAAGTGATTATAAAGCATTCTTTGCAATTTGGGAGCCCCAGCTCTGTTTTTATATCCATCTCTCTTCTCTCTCTATCCCCAGGATAATGCAAAGGCATTAATTATTATTGTTGCCTTTTCTAATAGGTTTCCATACATTTATTTGTGTTCTTTCCAAGGCAAAGGTTATTTTTTTTCTTACGGGAACACTAAGAGGTCTCCTCAAGGAGATTCGCTAAAGTATTTTTTTATTATTTAGGCAGTAAAATTCGTAGTATTTGTACTAATTATTTTTTTAATAATAATTTTAAAGTTAATTGTCATCACATTTTTATTCCTTTGATATTATTTAATGACATCCCCACAAGTTATAAGCTGCCTATTCAAAAAGTTAAATGAAATTTTTGGAGTGTATTAAATTTTGTCAACAAATATTTTACATTAATATTTTCGGAAAAAAATTGTACACGATACTCATGCTACAAATTTGGTTAGTATGAGTGATCATAATTTTTTTTTTACTAGGAGACTAATTTAGAAATGAGTCATAGTATTCTTTTTCATTCTTGAAACCAACATAATTTACCAACATAATTTCAAGGTGATTGGTGATCCAAATCTCCTATACTGAACAATTTTCTTTGGCGAGTGACTATAAATTACTCAAGTTAGAGGTAATTTTAGGGGTAATTATTAGATAGGGGTGATGAAGGTGTTCATCATTGGGATCTGCTATTGGATTTAGTTAACTGGCGAGTTTAGGTTCTTCTTGGGTTTGCGTTTAACTTTTATAGTTATTTTCGTTTTTTTTTTATTTTGCACTCTTTTTTTTTCTTTTGTATTTAAAATGGAAGAGAGGGAGTTAGCGGGAGCATAAAAAATCGAAGAGACAAAATAAACGGCAACGGTGTCCTTATCTCACGATATGTGTCACCGACCTCTCTGTAGGTTATTTTCTCACCGACCCGTTTGCATTTTTTTTTTTTGTGGAAGACCCGTTTGCATTTTACCCTTTAAAACGAAAGAGTGTTTTGAGAGGAACCATAAAATATAGTTTTTAAGGGACCGTAATAAAATAATAGTTGGCCTAAAAAATTTGGGGGTTGGGGCTAACCTATAAAAAAGCCTATCTTTCAGTCCACTTCAATATTTTCCTCGAACTTGAGTTTACATTTGCCAAATTTTCAAGCATTGTGATATATTAATATTTACAGTATTTGGAAATGCAAGGTAAATATTTGTATTTCAAGATTTACTATCGTTCACAAAAATTATTTCGCTTTACTATTGATTCGTGGACCCTGTAATATCTTCAAATATCAATTGTCCAAACCAAACAGATATTTATATTTCCTAGAAACTAATATAATTTTTATATTCCTTCTCATATTTACATTTGTCGTGTTCTTGATGTTAAGTGCCAAGAACCGACACTGTTTCCGTAAATTGCAACTGCTGGAAGCTCAGTGCAGTCTGATTCCATTTTAACTTGTCCGTTTCATTGGTGTGGTTTAGGGTACTGTCTTGTCTGATTCATTTGTGGTGAATTAAATGAGAGTGATATGCAAGAACTAAAAACAACAATAATACTATGCATGGGGCATCTTTTGGTTGGTTTATAGCCTTTTGTCTATTGAAAAAATTAGGTAAATTTTTTAAAAGTGGTAAAATTTATCTATCGAATATTCATATTTTATTAAGTTATAATAACGAAGCAATAAGTGATGCTGATGATTTTGCGATGTCACCCTCTCCCAATTCGCAAAATAAATTACAAAGGAATGGGTCTCATTAAATTGGATCGAGGATCTCAGTAGCCTATGACGTTTCATGGGAATCACAGCGTTGGCCTGCACTTTTTTTAATGAGTCTAATTTGTAATTAATGTTGGTATCATGCATGTTGATCCTGGCAGGGCAGAGATCGATGAACATTATTGCCTGCGTTGCAGTAAATGACTCCTACAACAATGGCGGCAATTCCACAGCCCAACATAATTCGCTGGGAAATTGGCTAATAATAATATATATTATTTTTGGTATGAGTAATAAATTATATGCGAGGGGATAGAGGTTCATTGCATGTCGCAAAGTGGTCATATAACATTTTTTTTCAGATTAGGATTTGCTCAAGTTAGTAAATATACAGGATATCTGCAAAAATAATACATTTTCATCTATATCACGTTTTTTATAAGTGATTTGATTTTATTGAAGTAATACATTTACATTTATAATTGACAGAACTAGTTTAGAATCACCGGTAGATTCGATCTAGACTAACGACTGTCCGAATAATTACTCTGCATAATTTACTCTAAAAGAGTACCTTTATCAACAAAAAAAAAAGAGTAATTTTTTTATCAACAAACTCTTTATATTGATCGTCTAGCAAATTAGCCTGAATCATCACAAGTAAAAGATAATTTGATGCACATGGAATCAATATCCCAGATAAACGAAAGCTTGTAAATTTGTTTCACTTGACTCTCCTCGCCATGAAACCACGCACATTATGCAAACATAGTAGGATTTAAAAGGCTCGGCCATATCAAAAGGGACCATATAAGGTACACGTTTTGGTTTCTATTAGCAGCAACTAAAACACTAATTCACTCAATCAACTTGTCTGAGGCGAATTTAAGATTATATTTGACATGTGATAAAAATAATTTAACAAATATTTATTACTGTTATATATTCAGTTACTTTGGAATATGATATTTCTTCACCAAATTGGAACAGAGCGATCAATCCAAGCGGTAAATGATGCATGAGAAATAATTATATTATCTTCTTTATTAGTAATTTATTATTGCTAAATGAATAAAGTCCTCATATTTATATATTGCTAGTTTTTTTTTCTAAGAATGGTATTTTATTCATGTGATACTAGTCCTAAAGAAAATTTTTTTTATTAGGTGATTTTTAGATTTTTACAAAAAAAATATATCCGTACAATTTAAAATAAATTATTCAACATGCAATACAACCCCATAAGGGAGTTCAATGGAATAGATAAGAACGAAACTGAGATGTTATCCCCATATTGGGATAAGGATATTTGGTAAAATACCAAGTCACTTAAATATTTTATTTGTTCTTTCTCTCATCTTAAAAATAATCCTCTCTTAATTTGTACATATTTCTTCTTCTTCATTGCTATCATCGCTTACGACTTACCCATTCCCTCCTTCACCTCCACATCCGACCCATCGTCCAAGTCGTACCGCGCCCACCCACCAACCATTGTCTCTTTGCTCCTTCTACTCATCGTCATCATCATCATCACTAATGTCCATATTGTACCGTCTATGCTGCTTTACCGTCCACTCGGTCATCATCGTCATAAATCTTGCTCTGTCCTCATGAATCTTAAAAAATTAAAATCTTAAAAAAAAATTTAAATCCAAAAAAACCCTAAAAGTATTGTCACAATACTCGAAAATTATTGTCGCAATACACAAAAAATATTGTCATGACATACGCAAACTATTGTAGTGACACACACAAATTATTATCGAGTGAGGACAAAACATACTAGAAAAAATTTGTATTAATTTGTAGAACGAATCAGCCAAACTCCCTCCACCATTATCTCTATTGTTGAGACAGTTCTCATGGATATGGCAGAGATAACTGTTGTTGAATGGATGTATATTGGTGTTTGGAGTTTTGTATTTTCAGGATTCAAGGTGAATTTAAAAATTGAAAAGCAAAAAAGAAAGAGAAGGGGAAAGAAACGAGGAAAGAGAAACGAGAATAGAGATTGAAAATTACCCTATTAAATTTTAATGAGTCCCAAAGATTTTTTAAAGGTCAAAATTATCCCTCATAAGTTTCAATCATCAAACTTAATTATTTAAAAGAAACTCATATCTAATGATCTAACAACAAGTCATCATATGAGGACAATCGTCCTTTAATCCTTAGTGAATCCAACTCAATTTCAATTGATGTAAAAAAGGAGAATTGGGTAGGCAACCTATCCAAAAAAATAGGAAAGCCCATATATTATTAATGTAACATATTTTAATGAACATTTTTTATTATATAAAACATAATATAGTAATAAAATCCAATGGACAAATCCGCTATAGAAAAATAATATAATAAAGAAATGTCTATATTGATATAGATTAACATCGCTATAGTTTTGTTAGAGATAAATACGGTTAGAGTTAATTATACAGTTTAATACACATAAAAACAATTGACATCAGCAAACTACGTTTGCTAGTCCTAACTACATCATCATTATAACATTTTATATTCATAAAATCTGAACCGAAACATACCTAAATAGATTTAAATTATTTATCACACAATCAAATAATTCTAGATCATGTTACCATACTTTCATTTAGAAAGGCAAGGTATTATGTGAGTGGGAGCATATTGTTAGTGATGGGATTTTTATAATTGAATTATAAAGTAACTGATGGGTGGTTTACCTTCTTCAATTGATTCTCGGATCTTCTGATTCCCTGCCACGTTGGCACGAATTACAGATTTACTTTCTGTAACAACATATATCTTCCTGCCTTTGTCAAAAGTTAATTGTGTTTTTTCTCGAACGACCAGTAGACAACATGTTTGAAGTGAGGAGGGAACTGGATCTAGAATCTAGGAATAAAAAAATATAATATGCAAAATTTATGTTAATTTTCATATTAACTCAAAACTTTGAAATAATATGCAAATTTGAACATTTTGTATGTTAACGTGATCGTGAGCCGAGTGTGATCACTGGGTAACAATATGTTCTAGAATTATATTAGATATTTCATGTTAGATCCAATTAAGAAATGTGTAAGTAGAGTGTCATTCATTACACATAAAATTCATGCATATCTCTTTCAAAGAACATGAAGTTCGTACTCCAATGATGTGTTATATTTTCCCGACCTTATAATTTTGCCAGATTTTTAGACGTATCATCTTTTCTACATCTCTAGAACTTCAGTACAATACAATACAATCCAAACCCAAACTCCTATCTGGTTCTCTGTAGTACCATTCATCATCAACTAGGTCTCAATCTCAGCCTGAGCAGAATTGGCTTGATTTAGCTTAATTAACATTGAGTATTTAAGTACCCCTGAAAAAAAAATCCAGTATTTAAGTCCAAGTTGGCTGGCCAAAATACATGCAAAACTCATTACCAAAAAATACACGCACGAGTATTAGTAATTATTTCATAGGCCAACATTAACACATTTCGTTTTCTCTTAACGAGATTTTTATTTAAGTATTGCCTGTTTATTTAGTTATAGTTCTTCTGACCGTATATTTTGTTACATTCTTAAGCTTAATTAAAAAATGTACGTCATTTCTAATTCATTACCATTTTTATACGTTATTTTGTTCACGGATAAAACGGACAATACCAACAATAGTAATATTCCCCTAAAAATCAATAGTAATATACAGAAGGGAACAGAGACGTTTGACACTAGCATGCATCCATCCATAAATCATGATCCAATCATAACAGTCAAAAGTCATAAATGTGTGAAACTGAACCATATATTAAAAATAAATACGAAGATTCGAAATATACTGTACAAAAGTACAAAAAAGCTGAACTTAGAAGAGAAAATTGAGGTGATTGATGCTACTACACATGCAAAACATTGAAATGACTTGTGAGAAATTTGTACCAGCCCGGCAGTGAGTTGACCAGTTTGTCATTTGACGGTGAAAACTCGAAACAGCCAAACGGGTCCAACGCCGTTAGCTCCGCCTCACCGCTCGCCGCCTCGAGGGACAACAACCAGCTGGACGGCGTTAGTCAACTTACCGTTTGTGGTGAATCTTCTGATTCTACCTCGAAGAGCTCGGTGAGGTACGGTCAATCTCCCCAAAAGTCACTGTAAAAAAGTATCTTATTTCACATCAAGTTCGATTAGTTTATTGGTATTTTTTAACCTCGTTATCTGGGACGGAATCATTTTTCACTTTACCCAACCTACCCAAATTCTTTTAACTTTTTTTGCAATTTTCTGCTCACGGTTTGACAGTGTGAATTCCCATTTCGCTGTTTCCCAAGTAATTTTTCAATGTCGAACTTGACTTTTGCAATTAGTGTTCGGACTACGAATGTAATTAAAGAAGGAAAAAGAAAGCAAAAAATAGTTAATTCAGTTTGTCAAACTCATTAGTCTCGATGCTGCTAAACCATAATTTTTTTAAATATATTTTGAGTTACAAAGACAACAGCTAGTATTTGTCGGAAAAAATGATACAATATAATAGAAACCGTATATTTATTAAGGTAAAAAATTCTTTTACTAGTTTTTTTAGATAGGAAATATATTTACTAGTTGGATCACCAATACTAGTTAGAATATATTATTAAATTTTTGCCTTAGACTTAGACTATAATTTTGCCACTAAATACCTCTCAAAAGAACGAAAATCGTAGTTTTCTTGTTCTGTAAGAATTATAAAGTGGTGCCTCCGAATAAAGAATGACGATTTATTTGCATGTGGCGCGGAGACAACCTCATGTGAAAATACACGTTCAGAGAGGATCAAGGCTATTAATTACGTAACTCAAGCATGTATTATAATAACTTTTGTATGCACATTCCTCGTAGCTGAGATTTTTTTTGGGGAAGTAGAGTAATTTATTAAAACTTCCAAAACATACAAATCAAAACGATCCTGGTCCTGGCAGGAATCAACAACAAAAGACCAAAACAAGGAGCTCAAAACTACGAACCAGTCCTGGTAAGACCAAAACAACAAAGGACCAAAGACAAACGATCATGAGATTCATTTTAGAGACTTTTAAGAACAAAATTAGATCATTTGTTCCAAATCCGAGATAGAGTTAGATCATCATAGTCATCTATAAGTCGATGAAGAATAGCATGAGAGAGAAGTTTTTAGTTACATTTGTTGTCTCTGTTCTTGGTGAGGCAGTCTCAATGAATTGCACAAAACAAGGCAAATCAAACCTTTTTATCTTCTGACAAAACCCATCTAGATTTTGAAAAACCTCGTAGCTGAGATTTAAAAACTTATTTTGAGATTATAAATTTAGAATTGAAATAAGAGCGATTTGGGAGTTAATATGTAAATCAAATCTTAATCTTTAAGCATAATTAACCCCACATGGTTAGATCTAAGTGGACCCTTTTTCAATTGGAGAGTTGCCTTGGGAGAGTTATGCAAGGCAGAGTCTCAAAGAACAAGGCAAACCGAATCTTTTTGATCATATCTCTTCCGACAAAGCTTATCTAAATTTTCAAAGACATCGTAGCTGAGATTTGGAAAATTATTCTGAGAATATAAATTTAGAATTGAAATGAGAGTGATTTGGGAGTTACTATAATGTCTATATGAATCAAATCTTAATCCTTAAGAATAATTAACCCCACATGCTTAGATCTAAGTGGACTTTTTTTCAATTTGAGAATTGCCTTCGGCGAGTTATCCAAATTGTCGCCACGAGGAGTTCCTCATCGTAGAATGGGAGATCTAAAATAAATGTTATATAATACTATGACGGAGTGATACATAATTAAGCGGTTAATAACAGATTAGGAATTAAAAGTACAATATTAAAAGACTTATGTGTAACTCACAATTTTAAGGATCCTGGTTGATAGATAAGTCCCGTGTTTGGAAATTCTGTCGGGTTCCTCTCAATGCTCTAACGCCCACACCGGATATGGACCGAACTGTCTCACGACGTTCTGAACCCAGCTCACGTACTGCTTTAATAGGCGAACAGCCCAATCCTTGGAACCACCTACAGCCCCGGCCCCCGGGGGCGTTCGTAGTGACTGAGAGGGGCTTCGTTTTGTATTTTTTTTTTATATGGTTCGATAATATTTTATACTAAAATTAAATTTTTTATTACGTAAATAATTATTTCTAGATCAAGTTTCGAAGTGTAGGTATTACGAAGGTCATATAATTTGTCTTATTGCATATTGTACTAGACGGTCTAGGAAAATTTGATTTAAATACATAAGTGTATTTGAAGGAGCATCTGCAACCCAAATTAGTTATATATTTTTATATGTAAATTGTTATTATCTATTAAAAGGCTATATACCAGCGTGCACAGGTGTATTACATCTTTTGTGTCGTTAAATATCAAAAATCTCTTTAAAATGATTACAGTATTAAACTATCTAATTAACACACGCTAAATAGATAGAAAATATCAAAAGTGCATATTTCCTAAACTACGAGGAATGTGCATACAAAAGTTATTACAATGATTCTTGAGTTAGTATTCGGAATTCCATTGAACTTATCATTCTAAAGCTTCATTTGTTGAATACAATGCATCGCTAACCCTAAGGCCCTCCTAGTCTAGGAATCTTCTCATAACAACAAATGATCGGAACCACCAAATTTGCTTGGCCTCATCCCAATAAGTCCAAATTTGCAGAATATCTACACTGCCTTAATCTCAAATAATTAAGTACAATCTCGAGCCAAACAAATACCACAAATTGTGGATAATGTGTTTTTTTTTTGGGTTTATAGACCTAATATTTATAAACCTACTAAACTGATCAATTTATGTTCTTGTCAAGTAAAATATTTTAAATATGACAATTTTCTCAATAAATATTTTAAATTACTTACTTCCCATGACCTCTCGATTCGCATTTGCATTTCATGTGTATTAAATATGGTTTTGGTACATATGATTGGCCGTTAGGTCTTCGCTGATTCGTTCAAACTATATGAGAATTAGGTACAACCACATGGATAGTAAATAAGGGTGGTGAGTACAGCGAATAAATTATGAGTTAGTTGACTAATAATTTTATGCAAGGTGATAAGAATTTGATAGACGGGTCTCTGGTTGGTGGATGACATTATTTATTTGGACACATGCTATACCTCATAATTGCTAGAATTAAAATTCAAACTAATCACCAATTGAAAAATGCATACACAAATATATTCGGCTTATGGTGAGATTTGACTCAATTATATAAAAGTCCACATGTTATTGTAGATTTGGACCAGTAATACGAAAAATCTATCAAGTTTTGGTCACACTGTTTAAATAGAGCGAATTTCAAGATAGCCTCACCGATTTTTTTGGTCAATGCGGTAGCGAATAAATGGATCCAACTCGAAGGTTTTGAATAAGTACCCAAAAAGTTCGCTGATCTCAAAATATAAATGAGAACAAAATTTCAAGTAGGCTCATTACATTAAAAATAATAACTTAGAAGAGTTAAACATGCAAACGAAATTAAGTTCTTCTGGCTTATGTGGCCACAAACAGCAAATAGGTTTGACCTAGTAGTTGAACAGAAAATCAAACCAAACCAAAACCGGAATCTAAAAGCTTTGGAATTGAAGACCCATGTCAAACCAAATCGTCCTCTAATTCTGGACTATAATCATAAATTTTGTTTTACAGTAGAGTTTATTGATACCAATATTTACAACCTAAAAAACTTAAAATATCTTCTTTTCAGATACAAATCGTCTAAATCCTGTGAAAAAAATTGTCACAAAGACTGGCAAATTTCATACAATTAGATCGTAAATGTTAATATTATTATAAATAATGAACCTAACTTACCCCAAAAAGAGTACCTTGATGGAACAAATCACGTTAATTCTGTTCTTCAATTTGGTCCAAATTTTACCCACCCCTACCCAAATACTGCCGACAAATTAATGCAGCTCGATCTCCCATATTATGTACAATATGTGTAGCCACATAGAACACACGGGTTAGCTCACGGTCATCCGAAATTCCGGAACAGAACATCAATGTGTACAGTTCTGGGTTAGTATACTTCGCTGTCAAAAAAAAATTTCATTCTGCAGCTAATTAATTGTACTGCATTTATATACTATATGGTTTTGTTCGGCTATCCCCCATCGCGCCACGCGTTTCTGTTACCAACCCATTCGATTACTTGGACGATAATGTTCCTCTACTCTTTCGGGAATGATTAAGTTGGTCCAACTCAATAATCAAGTCCATTTACACGTATAGATAGGCACAAATAAACAACAATTTGATTCAATATTAATCCAATACGAAATGGAATCTTAAATTTGCATGGATGAGTAAAGACGCCATATCCCGCAACCAACAATCACGTATTGTCAACTTCTACTCAATTCATCTTCAGTGACCAGCATCTCTCCAGAAAACAGGCAATTTCCAAAAATATGCGAAAGTATATATCGATTGGTCGATATAGAGTAGAATATCATTGTTATGATACCTTAAATTTCTCTCACTTTTCTATCGTTTAGTGGTGCTCACTGATTGATGACATTAACATCTATTTATAGACAAAGAGAGGACCCAACTATACAACTAGTATTAATTAGACATGTCCATCAAACTCTCAATAGATGGTTGAGATTAAACTAATAATCAGTCATAAGAGAGCTCTCATCCTTAAGAGTTATAAAAAATATAATACAATTATATGAGAGTCACTTTAATATAATTAGATTAAGTTCAGGAACTAAGGAGTAATTTGCCCTAATAATAAATAAATAATTCACTTACGGTCAAAAGGCAGGGGACGCATGAAACCTTAGGGTCAAAGACGGTATATTTCAATTTAGTGACCAACATTTCACGCCTTTTGCAATTAAGTTCCTAGATAATGGAATCTGTCAGACACGAAAATAGATGAATTTGTTACGGTTCAGTCTCTAAGTTTTCGCATATTTCATAATTTAGTTCCTCGTCTAGCAAAAATCTTACAATTCAGTTCCAAGTTTTTGTAATCGTTAATCTAAGACCTCAAACTATGTTATGCATACATGAACCACATGAATTGCTTGGCGTTCATCCATAATTCTTAAGGCGTGCAAAATAACTTAAAAAACTAATCCGAACAGAGAACTTTTGCTCTCATACTACATATAAATCTATTTACATAAATAATAAACAATATGTGAAATATTATCTAGATTGATCGATATAAAGTAGAACGCTATCGTCGCTATAGTTTAGGTTTCTCTCACTTTTTTTATCATTTCGGTTTTTCTCGCTTTTTTTTATCTAACGAGGAATTTTATTAGCATCTATTTATTGGCAAAAAAATGACACAATTAGATACCTAAAATTAATTGGGATTGTCCATCAAACTCTTAATAGACAATTGAGATTAAATTAATAACCACAGTCATAAAAATTTCTTACTCTTAAAAGTTATCAATACTATAGTCCAACTATAAAATTCACTTTAATAGAATTATCTGTAATTAAATAAATAATTCTTACGATCATAAGTTAATGCTCTAGTGGCCCTAGCCTTCTCCGTTGCCTTTTGTATTGATAAGTTGCTTTCTAGGTAAGCCCCTCGTAAATTCTTCAGTTTCATATTTGATTCAAAATCTTAATACAATGTAATTGGACTCTCGCATACCTCATTTTCAATTTGATACTATTCCTACGTGACCAAGTGTACTGCCTCAACTTAGAATTCCTCAAAAAAATTGAAGGCTGAAATGTCATTTTCGTGCACTTACATGCGAGTTATTGCCGAAATGACTTCACTGGCAGGCAGTAAGTGGAGGAAGGCCAAGGCAGTTCCTTCTCTAAGGTGCTTAGTGGTCACTGCTTTTGTTGTATAGTTCTTTTCCCAAGTTATGTTAAACATAGTCTAAATGATAGAGGATTTGAATGAAATCTTATGTTCAAACTTTACAAACATAAAAAATTAACGACACAATTATCTTCAAAATAGGTATGGTAGTATTCAACAATACATATAAGAGGTTAAAAAAATGTTAACGCCGCAGAGATCAACTTACACTCTCCTCCACTTTTCCTTATAAAGCAAGCGCTCAAAACAACTGCATTAATATTCCTTAGAAACCAACTACATACGGAGTTTTTTTTAGGTAAAATTTTATTGAGTAAATAACATATACCGGTACATGCACATAAAAAATTGCATTACAATAATTTATAACTTATAATATTTATAGGTAGCTAATTCATCTACTTATATAAGTTCTAGAACTCCCTTTCTACGATGAATATCAACGAATTTATAAAGGAGTGATTATTTTTTTACTTGTAAAAAGTATCCACGGGTTCTGAAAAATAATAAATATTTACAGGTCTATGAAACATTAAGATTCAAAACCTAGAAGAATGGGGGGCTTCCACTAGGCTACGATCTTTCCTTTAGTATTATTGGTTAATTATTGCACCTATCCATCTACCAACTACTCCAACTCCATCCCGTAGCTTAATCCAATGCGAATCTAGCTTTAGCACAAACGGTTTCAAGAGAAGACTTAAGGTCAAGTAAAAGTAGTTAATTTACTCTATTAGTTGAAGTCTTAAGGGTTTAATGTACTTAAATATATCATATAATACGTATTTTCACAAAACTACAACCCTTTACATGGTTGACTCTTTTTGCTGTGGCGTTTTTATTAATACAACATCTACTTATAAAAAAGAATAGTGAGACCCATTTTGAGTAGCAAAGTTTTCTCTCATAATCAACGGAAACAAAACTTTCCCATCCCTGAATTATAGTTTCCACTAATAACACACTCACATCACCGTAAAGATACTATGAAAAATGTTTGACTAATAGCACTATCTTCAAAAGCCATGATTATCACTCTCACAAACCAAATCAGAAACACCAAGTCCACTAATGGTGTAAATAGGCGAAGGCTTCAAAACCCGTCACATGAATAATATTTTTATTCATTATTCAAAATCGAACAATATTATACTCCACTCAGAATAAATGAATCTCCAAATGGAACAGTTTTCGTACGTAAGCATTGAATAGTACATCTCTTTAAGAAAACTATAATTCCTTGCCAAATACAGATACCCATATCATTAGTGGAAGGAAGTCAACATTGGCATACACAAATGTCAAAAAGGCAATTCTGCAAATGAATAAGATATCAGCTATAAAAATCATTATATGGAGTTAATAATGGAAGAAAATTGCAATGAGCAAGTATTTGATCAGATAGCAACGTAGCATTTACTGGATATTTTATCCTATTTATTATGGTCGGTTACCCATGGCCATCACTACTAACCCGACATTTTTTCTCAAAATTGTTTAATGCTGCAATATACAATGAATCTTGGATCATTATATTCCACTTCCGAGATCTGGCTTTAGTAATTCAATCTAGGGGACGAAATTTCTTAACCTGGTACACTTGCCACATGGGACACCAAATCTACTAATTTAGTGCCTTCCCCTAGTGACTTGAACTTATTTAATTTTTTTCAAAACCATTTGATGTCCGAAAATTAATGAAATGACTAATCAAGGTTCCGAATTAAGTAGAATATCAAATGTCTCCTAACCAACAACCAAACTTTAATATATCTTAATATATGGTATTTGTTAGGCAAGCTTAAGGAATCAGCCATTTATGAAATTCTTCATCTTCAATCACATGACATGGTAATCATAGTTAAAAGGTCAAACCTCAAAACTTGAAGCTCTTATAGGCAAGAAAGCAGGAGTAGTAACGAAGCCCATTTAATGGTTCTGAACTAAAGATGGTGGTCGTTGCAAAAGGGCAAACCCAGAGAAAAACAAATTAATGGGTCCAAATAGTACTACAGTTTCCAAAATGGATAGACCTGATAATAGATTAGCCTAAAAAGTCGCAACTCGTGGCCGGTTCATATATTATTTACCAAGAAAAAAGACAAGTCCATATTACGAATTTTACTGTAGCCACAACAGAAAAATAAAGAATTAAGTTAACCGAAGATAATATTTCCCCAAAGTTCACTTTGACCATTTCCTTGGAAAATTTACCGTACATTCTCTCAATTTTTTGTTCAATTAAGAAATTTTATTTTAACTGTCCAGATCTTGTCCAAATCGAATTCACCTTTCAGAGCCAAATCACATCAAAGATCTGATAAAATAAGATCATCTGTAAATTTTTTTTAAAAATAAAAATTTTTAATCATCAAATACACCACAATAAATTTTTTTGACGAGAAGGTGAAGAACTAGTGCAACCCAGCAACGTCTTAATTCGCCACATTTAACCCGTCACACAATTACAAAATAACAACACTTGGAAATAAAGCTCTTCCTATATAGATATAACTAACTCCACTTCTTCTGTTCATATTACATAACCAAGTTGTTCAACAAATCATACGCGAAAAGGACAGTAAACTACGTTAACTTTTACGGAAGGCAGTTCAGGGATACAGGATTCGGAAACATATCAGCTGTTCCAACTCAGACATGTTCTGTAGCCTCTTCCATAGTGCGTCAAACCCCTTCTGCCTCGCGATCTTACTCGAAAAAACTAGGCCTTAGTCTTCGATTTCTCTGCTGCTCGAGGAGCTGCAAAACCAGACAAGGGCCGGTAGAAACAGGTCAATGAAAAGAAGTTCACAAAATCTCAAAGGCGCAAGCAAACGTCACAATTGAAAAATGTACCGGACACCAATGTACCCACCTAAGCCAATAGCATCCGAGCTCTTCATTATCTTGAGCCTCTTGCAAGATTCAATAAACATCCTGCAGAGGAATCAAATGAGTTAGGGCATATATTTGAACAATCAAGTCTTGGAAGTTAAGGTTTATTGAAAACCATAAACAAGTACGGCACCATCGACTTGACCAAATGATGGAGCATGATCTACATCATGATCAGTAGCAGAACCAAATAATGCAAAATAACAGATCTGCTTCCGCCAAAGGTGCATGGATTAAGCCAATAAAGACATAAAATGCTAAAACAACTTGCCAAAACCAGGCCACATGGGGGATTCCCCTTGTGAACATTTAAGGGAGAAAATCAGCAGTTGTATGTAGCGGAACCAACCACCCTGAGAAGAATCTGCTGCACCCATTAGCAAAAATTGGCTCTCTCCTTTGAGAGTTTAAATCTATACTTATAGAGTACAAATGAACTTTCATGGCACATGATCATCCAAGTAACCACGTACAATTCCGTAGGAAAATGGCTAACAAGTGAACCGTAAAGATTAAAACAAAGTTTCAGAAAAATCAGCCTTCTGCAATCATTTTCTAGGAATTGCTCATCTAACGTGCAAAACACCAAAGCTGGGAGTATTACAAGTAAATGGTACTTGCGATGTAACTGGATACTGCATGAAACTAAAACGCAAAACCTATATTACTGATACTCCTCATTCCATATCAGCAGTCTGTACATAATGGAACTCTGATAAACCTCAATGACTTGAGCTGAGGAACATAATACGGTAACTTACAACACACATTTTACTGAACAAAATGTGGCACTACTGCACATTATCTTTTGCCTGGTCCAGCGATTCATTGACATATAAAAGCCAGACCACAATGCATTGGTGGCGGTAGCCACTTATATGCTTAACAGTATTTTATTGTGAATCTCTATTCATTTTTCTTAAAGCTATCTCATGGCAAAGCATTTATAGCTTTTCACAACATGAAACATGCGACAGCAAATGGCAAGAAAGTTGGCACACCAAAAAAGAAAAGTAAACCAAACTTACTCCCACGGGACATCTCCAACTAACATCCAGTCCCCATCCTTATCTTCATAAGTAACAACATAATCTGACCCGTGCAGGAGATCCCTCAATTTAATTTCGGTTAGCTTTTCCTTTCCGGAAACTCCATGTGAACCACATTGCCCTGAAAGTACACTTGCATTTGTGGTAAATCTATCCACAAAATCCGAAAGAGCAAAAAATTAATTGCAGACAACTGAAATCAGAAAGAACAGATTACCTATTGTGAAGCAGCTGAACATCTTTTCGAGGGCAGAAGAAAGTTCTTGGTAGGTGGAATAGGTTCTCAGATCAACCTTCCTCAAGTATGGGGCACCATCCATACTGACCTTGACATAAAGAGCACCTGGACCTGGCTTCCCATCAACTTCATCATTGTTCTTAGAAGTGGTAGCCAATGTGTTTTTTCTAAAGGATCTGATTGGAGGCCAACCAACAACCTGTGCCCTGCCAAAGATAAGCAATTAATGTTAGTTTATGCCAGTTTCTTTCGTGAAGCCTGCAGGAGTAAGTATATATCCCGGGTAAATACTATAATTACTTGGCAGCAGGTGCACTAGTGTTTATAGTAGAACAAGCTGGGGCATCCATGTTTGGGCCACTCAATCCGTGAGGTCTTTCCTGCAAGGGTTTCTGTGACATCTCTTTAACTGCAACAGGTTGAGCTCCCGGAGTCCTCGTCGACAGAACTGCAGTTACACCCGAAGTACCAGTAAACGTCCCTTGCGCTACAGATTGTGGAGATTCAGACTCAACTCCACCAGTATGAAACATCCAATTCTTCTGAGAACCTTTCACCTCAGAGAACCCGTCCATAGTATCAGCAAAACCCCTTTTGTTGCCAGAAATGACATGCTTCTGCGGCGTCAAAGGGAACAAATGTTTCTCATCAAGCCTACTTGGGCTTAGCAAGGAAAGATCTGTTTCCCTCTCAGGTGATTGAGAACCAGGAAGACCGAGCCTCAGCTCGGTAGCCTTGAGATTGAGCTTGGCCTTATTGTCCAGCGAAAAGCTAGGGGCCGTAGAGCTGCCAACGGACGAGGAATCTGACAATCCCAGGTAATTACGCTCTTTAAGCCCGCAACCAGTCTGCGAGATGCATTCAAGAGCAGGGGAGGAGGGTGCTAAAGAGACATTGCCCTGCCCATCTTCGACACCCAGCAAAGGTGGAGACATCGCCACAGCTTCAAACTCCTAGAGAACAATATCCTCTTCCAACTGCTTCAACAAAACATGGCGGAAAACCCAAATCAAACTCCATTCTCAAAATTCCCCCAAATCATGCTCTATTGTCTAATTTCCCCAAATAAAGCTCTATTCTCAAAATTTCCCCAATCTCACACCATTCCTACTTAATAATTAACTAGAAAACCAACCTAACAGATTATTAGTACCAAATACATACCTCAAGAGCAAGCAGAGAGACCGAGAAAGGAACAAACGAAAACCATTTTTATCAGCATTTAGCTTCCTTCCCTTTAAATTAAACAAACATAAGAACCCAAAAATCATGCAATCTTTTGTTTTTCTTTTTCCCCTTCCAAGTTTCTAAGATTCTAGTGAAGAATTTTGAGAAAAAAAGGATAAATAAAGAGAAATGAGAAATTAGCCTGAATAAATCAAAACCCAACTCCAAAACCAAGCTAAAACATTCAAATGCATCAAAAACCCACCTGAAAAGGAACAATCTTTCAACTAACTGAACCATGCAAGACCTTAAAGTTTGCAACTTTAGACACAAACAAGCCCCAAGAAGCAAGTAAAAAAAATAATGAAAATTAGCAGCTACCTTAGAACGAGAAAGAGACCCAGTAGAGCCTTAGCGGAACCAATCAGACGGCGACAGAGAGAGAAGAGAGAAACTAGAGAGAGCGTTTTAGAGAGAGATCGGATCAAGGACCTTCCATTAAGCGGAAACCAAACAAGGAGCTTTGAGACAAAGGAAGGGGGAGAGAGAGAGAGAGATGAGGGGCAAGGTTTTGTGTTAAAAGGGTAGAATCGGAATTAGGACTACACCGGTGTGCTTTTTTGGTGGAAAAAAAGGAAGGATGATAGATCGATCTTACACGCCGTTGGATTTACACCTAACGGTGACGGATCTTTGGGGTTGTCCGGTAGTTCTTTAAGTCATTGCTTGATTAGAGCATCCGTACTCGTTCGTTCTCTTCGGACATTTTCGTTCTTCTTTTTAGTGTTTTTTTTTGGTAAATTACCCTCAGGCCCCTGAGTTTTGAACGTTTTTGTGATAGGGCCCCTGTATAATTTGAATTAGATATAGGGCCCCTGCTTTAAAATGAAATATTGTTATTAGGTCCCCAGATGACGTCATCAATTCTTTTTTCACTCTTTATCATGAAATTGACCAAAATACCCTCAAAATAAATATTTTTAAAAAAATCCTTCTTAACAAATAAACACCATTCCCGAACCCATCTTCCCTCTTCTTCTTTCCTAAGAATCAAACTTAATCGATTAAAACCTAAATCCCAGATCCACACCCTCTTCACCCACACCCCTCCATGGTGGACAACTTGCTCCTCTCCCACTCCCAGTCCCCCTATGTCGTCGGCCTCAATGTCAAGTGGTGCCCCAACCGATTGAAGCTCCACAGATCGGCAATGGTCTTCTCGCATCTTGACCACTCTTGTCTCGCCTCTGTGATTATTTGGGAATTATTTTGTGGGTTAGGGTTTTAGGATTTGTCTCATGAAGAGAGGAGACAAATCCCGATGGCAAAGCATCGAGCCGAAAGAAGAACCCCAGGTCCACGCTTTCCTGTATTGCCGCTACCCTTGAATCTGAGTCGAGGCTAGGGACGGGTTGAAACCAAGCCTCTTGGTGAAGGCGGCCTCGCAGCCAGAGATCTCCTGGACAGAGCAGCTCGTTTTGGAGGAGGATTACTTTCGATTGAAGCTCTAGTTTGTTCTCTAGCAGCAATTTAATCCCTTGCATACTTTCGATTGAAGCTCTAGTTTGTTCCCAGATGGAGCAGCTCGTTGTTGCTTCTTTAAGGATATTTTGGATGAATTAGTTGGATGAATTAGTTGGACTGGAAGTATGTTTGGTATGAGGTTGAAGAAGATGATTTTTTTTTATTTTTGGCTTAAGGGTATTTTAGTCAATTCCATGATAAAAAAATGAAAAAAGAATTGATGACGTCAGCTAGGGACCTAATAACAATATTTCATTTCAAAGCAGGGGCCCTATATCTAATTCAAATTATACAGGGGCTCTATCACAAAAATGTATAAAACTCAAGGGCCTGAGGGTAATTTACCCTTTTTTTTCGTTTTGCTCTTACGCACAGTTTTTTTCATGCACCCATGTTTCTATTATATATTTTTTTTTCATGTCAACTCTATTTCATTGTTTAATGAGAAAATAAATTTTAAGTATCATGAGATTTTCCAAAAAATTATGCCAGTACCCTATGATAAAAAAATTCAACAATAGAGTCAAATATCAGTCAATTTAAATCAGTTAAGTCTAGTAGCAGCTACCCTAACCATTTCTGTCATGCCCGATTCCTATCCCTCTATCAGGATGAGCCACATTAGATATTTTTGATGACATGGCACCACGTAATCTCTGCGAAGGCCTTCCTCGGGCGGTTACAAGTGGTGGGGGCAAAGTCGGAGTCCCTATAGGCGGCCTTGGGCCCACAACCCTCTCCTCTACACTCTTCTCCCCTCCCTCCTCTCAATGCTCAAATGCCTCCTCGTGCTCTCCCTTCAGTACACACTTTCCCATCCTCCGGGAAGCTCCTCTTCCAAAGCGACCTCGACATGGTGGCCACCTCGCTAACACGTCACCTCCATGACCTCAACCTCCTCTTTAGGTCTGGTGTCCTCCACTACTCATCTGCCATTATCCTCTCTCATCTTGCCCCCTGGCTCTGATCCTAACCGCCTCGTCTTCTTCCAAGGGCCTCTTCACTCGCCTCTTGATCGGTGGCCTCGAGTTCAAGCGGAAGGTACTCGAGTCACTCTTCGAGATCCTCTACGACGACAAAAAGACGGCTGTTATCGTCTCCAAGGAGGCCAACCTCAGCTACCTCATCTCCTTCCTCGACTACACCAACATCATCTTTTGCAAACTTGCCATCGCCGATGTCTTCGTTCTCGCCTACACCAGCGATGAGTTTCGGCGAGCCATCTTTAAAGAAGGCACGGTGCCGGTGCTCCTCTAGTTGCTCTCTACAATTGAATCTTAGACCATGGGCTTCTTACGAATGGTAAACTTGATCCCGTTTTAGAGTGCCTGGTTCCAACTATCCCCTCTGTCATTAATGATCGGCCACCCGAACAACGCGATGGGCTCAGAGGACGACTCCTTGGCTGCGACAGATTTGACGCACATCTTGATGATCCCTAGGGTCGAGCAGAGATAGAGAGGGGGAGGAGGAGAGGGGATAGAGAAAAGAGAGGGAAGAAGGAGATGAGGAGATGATGACGTGGTGCCATGTCATCGAAAATTTTGTGTTGTGGCTCATCTATATGACAGGGCAGGGGTCAGGCAGGATGGGGATGATTCGGGCAGCTGCCCGTGAACCTAATTGATTTAATTATTATCATAAATTGTTTACACTGAATACCATATTTTTGGTGCTTGTCAACGAGATCACAACAGAGATTTATTCAGTCAATTTTTCATGTAGATGTTTGACATTTTGGAAATCCTACATGTTTCAAACTTAAATTAACTCACTCAATTTATAGTATAATTTTTTAATATATTTAAATTTAAGACTATTTTTTCCTAAATTATTTAGTATTTGATTAACTTCAACAAATTTTAATCGATTTAGAGCAACGACAAAACTCTTTATATTTAATCTTCACATAGCTTTTTCTGTATTTTAAATTTAGTATATTTGATTAGAATAGAATAACATGTTATTTACTGCATTACATTAGCAGTGATTTAATATGTTATTTAATATTAATTTCAGCTATTTTCCTAAATACATTTTGAATCACGTTAATGATTCCCTATCGGTCACAACATGTGTGAGGGCTTTATGTACCAAGTAACAATAGCGGAAAAAAGAAGAAAAATAGTAGGGAGGTGAGTCCTTGAATTAGTGGTAACGCTAGCTTTTTATGGTGCAAATGCAAATGATGTTGCCGTCAATTTGTTGGGCTGATCTGGCAAAAGTTCGTGACCGCATTTGTATTTTCTTTAGGCCTAACAATGTAACTATGATACAAATTGTTGGTTTTGAGTCCTGCGTAAAAAAAAAGTCACTGGGATTATTATTCTTAAAAATCTAACAACAATCACCCTTTATATTGAAGTTACACCCCGTAAAATCACATGATACTTCTCAGAAAAATCGCATCATATCTCTTTTATTAGATGGCACTCATAGTGCTGTTGTCCCATTCAAGTCATTAGCTGCCACGACATTAGAATCCTCGAGGGAAAGGAGAAGCTGTGTTCCAACATAAAATTGGAAAAAGCTCCGACCAAAAAAAATAAAATTGGAAAAAGCCCCATCCTCTCATCATGGCTCCGGTGAAAGCTTATACTACGGCTTCTTTATTACATGTCTTTTGTCTTGTAACAAAATATATTGATTTCTAGTATTGTAAACAGAAAAATTACAAGAATAATTACTTCTAAAATAAAGTTCTACAAACTCATAACTTTGTTTACTTCTCTCGTTGATAGGATTTGTTTCTAGCCGGTAATGGTCCATTATTTTTTTTTTCTTAGTATTAATGGCGCAGAGCAACATTTCTGTATTAAAAAAAAAACTTGTTATCGTCACGTTATCCCAAAAAAGAGAATAACTAAAAGGTTAAGTGTAAGGTCATGATTTGTGAAATTTAATATATATATATATATATATATTAATTTAATATATATATATATTTAACTCTTATGTTTTTGAAAAAAGTCCAATGGAAAGTCTTGAAGTTAGAGTTTTTTACGACATAATCTTATAATCCTAAAATGACTTATTTGGTTTTGAGATTACCCATTTTTTTTACAAAAACTAGGAAGACTTTTTGAACTAAAAATTACTCCCAAGTAAAAAACAGTGCAATTTTTTGGCTCATGCATTATTTTTTCTATAGTTGGCAATTGAAAAAAATAATAATTTTGTTTTTTTTAGGAAGGGCATGAGAGGGAGGAGGGAGGAGAGGAGGGAGGAGAGAAGAGGAGCGGAGGAGAGGATATTTTAGCAAAAAATGACACTTTTTTTGTTCAAAGTAATTTTTGGTTTGGAAAATCATTTGAGTCTCTGTCATAAAAAATGGATAATCTCAATATCAAACAAGTTGTTGTAGAACTACACGACAATGCCGCAAAAAAGTTGTAGCCTCAGAATTTCTATTTATTTTTTGGTGTTTTTTTAGTATGCAATGTCCAATTGGTTCTAATTTTTATCATTCATAGGTCCATTAATCTGGTTCATAGATTTTTTACAAAATATTTTATTTTGACGTCTACGTGGAATGCTATGTAATTATGTGTCGAATTAATACATGCTAATGTAGAAAATGGAAAATTATCAAAATAATATATTATTTTTTATATTTTTCCAAAATCATTTCCTTTACTCCTCCCTCTTCCTCCTCCCCTAGCACCAAAACCCCATGACCTCCTACAGGAATTCACCATTATGTAACACATTTTCATAATACACGAGAGAAGACTCTTTAAGTTGGTAAATAAAGAGAGGAACTCTTTGAAAGATAGAGAGGAAGAGGAGGGAGGAGAGGGGAGGGTGAACACAGAGAGATGAGACGAGGAAGAAGAAGAGAAGGGGGAGAGAGAGTAATTTTAACAAATTATAAATAGAAAGATATCAAAATTGATATTTTAATTTATGCAACTCAGCATGCTCACCAGATTAAAAATGCATCGTGGCATGCCACTTTAGCAAGAAAATGACATGATTTCTAAGTTTAAAGCAATTTTTGGATCAAAAAGTCATTTGATTCTCTATCGAAAAAATAGATAATTTCAAAACCAAATAAGTTATTTCAAAATCTCGGGAATATGTTGCAAACAATAGATAATCTCATAACCATCTATAAACTTTTTCCTTATATTTCTCATTTTTCATTTATGCCACTCAATATCCCTTTGATTTTTATGGTACCACCAAATACTAACTCTAGATAATTGTGGCCACCTTATTAATTTCATATTGTAGATGGACTAGTGCAATGATCCTATGTACAACAATTTACCTTGATTGATTATATTTTTTTTTCTTCATGAAACTTCATTGATTAATCTTGCCTCTCTTCAAGACCAAATATACTGTAGGACAATAATGATTTACGTTAATTATTTTTGTTCCTATTTTGATTTTGTGAAAATTTGGTCTCCGTCTCTCCTCCTATGACAACTTCTTCAGCATGGTTTTTCACATGAGTGATGGAATGATAATTAAAAGAAAATTTTAATGAGCATAAATGATTTGAAAAAAATAATATTTATGATTGCAAAAATTTGTAACATCAATCATTAATTTCAAAGTTCATGACAATTTCAAATTTATTGCATAAAATAAAGGGAAAATTAGGCTAAAGTCCCTGTACTTTGGGGATTCAACCGATTTTGTCCCTACTGTTTAAAAACTACTCCTTGAATCCCTACTATGCAAAATAACCGAGCTTTTTAGTCCCTAAAAATCAACATAAATTTTTTTATGACCATTATACCCTTCTTTTGAAAAACTAACCCAAATCTAATTCAACCAAACTAGTTAAACCAAATCAACTCGTTCCAGATGGGTCAGGTTGATTCTCAATTCCTTTTTTTTTGCTTCAACTCCGCTTGTGCCATCTCTCCGGCGACTGGTCGTCAGACGTCCTAGCGGGGTGGCACAAAAGATTGACACGGCCGGGAAGTCGAACTCGTTCGTGGGGACGGAGGAGTACGTGGCCCCGAAAATCATCTAGGGCTAAACTAGCACGACTTCGTTGTCGATTGGTGGTCACTTGGCATTGTCTACGGGGTGACCCCGTTTAAAGGGTCAAATCGGAAGGAGACCTTCGTGAGGATATTAGACAGGAGCCTAACCTCGTCGGGGAAGCGACGTCGTTGCGTGACCTGCTCAGGAAGTTGCTGGCCAAGGAACCCAAGGGAAGATCGAGCTTGATGGGATCAAAGGGCATGACTTCTTCAGGGGAGTGCATTAGGGCTCGGTGTTACACGTCGCCCGGCCGTCGTATATTCCGTCGGCTTCTGACAACTGCCTAAATACCAATAATAATAATAGCAATAAAATCACCGACTTGGAGGGATTTGTGCAAGGTATATTCAGGATTAAGGAAGAGGAGAAGAATACTAACAGTAACGAGCCCAAGGCGTTGTGGCTTGATGGATTGAGCAATCAACAATGGGAAGATGAATTTTTTTCAAGGTTTTTAAAATTTTAATTATACATTTCGGAGGGGAGGAAGAGGAGTGGAGGCGGGTGGAGTTCCGGTTTTGAGTTGATTTGGTTTAATTAGTTTGGTTGGATTGTATTTGGGTTTGGGTTAATTTTCAAAAGAAGGATATAATGGTCATAAAAAAAATTATGTTGACTTTTAAGGACTAAAAAGCTCGGTTATTTTGCATAATAGGGATTCAAAGAGTAGTTTTTAAACAGTAGGGACGAAATCGGTTGAATCCCCAAAGTACATGGACCTTAGCCTAATTTCTCCTAAAATAAATCATATGTTAAATAATTAAATTGTGTAAATGCCCATATTTATTTTGTCTTTAAAACACAACCAATATGTTGGTGAAATCATTTTGCTCAATTTCCTAGGGTGAGTTGCTAATTAAAAAAAATTATTTGTTTCCCAATATTTTTATAGAAAAATATGTTTTATATCTCGAAAATCACATCCTTAATGAATTGATTCTTAAGGATAGTGTCTCATATGCTACTCGAATTATTCTCTTCGTTATCTCTCACCAATTTATCCAACATCAATGACATTCACTCTTTCTCGACTTTTTATTAGTCTCATCTATATTCTCATTTTTCTCTGATTCATACTATATATGTTCATGATACTAACTAACTAATCAATATTTAAATGGCATAAATTTTTTGAAAGATAAATTTTTTTTATTAAATTTATTAATACATTTAATAATTATACATACCCCAACTGCGACTCATTTATTTCTACATATTTTTAAAGATTAAGGCTTTCCAAGGAAAAATTTGAGAGTTTTTTTAATTGGGATCACCACTAAATTGTTGCGCACCTAGGAAACATAGATGATGATGGCCTTTACTAGGAAGGACATATAACATGCTTATTGGAGCCGGGAAAAAAGAAGAAAACATGGTACAGTAAGCATAATTTTTTGACTGTTCGCAACACGCCAACAAAGAAGATATCGTACGACTTTTGACCGTGCCATCCCCTTTCTTCACCTTTTTTTACCGCTCCGATCCACAATTCTTCACCGAACGCATTTGATTTCGGCTGACAAAAATTGCAGGCTGGCAGGAAAAAAGGGGTTAGAACATCCACAAACGTGCGAAACAATTTTTATGATTATTTTAATACAGTGCAACAATTTGTATATTTTTAATACAATTAATTGTCAGGTGTACAATAATTTGTATGATTTTTTTAAATATAGTTAACTTGCGCATAAATTTGTATGATTTTTTTTAAAATAGTTAAATATCATATGTACAATAATTTGTATGTTTTTTTTAATACAATCAACTGCCAGATGCGCAACATTTTGTATGATTTTTTAATATAATTGTATTAAATTTAAATATTGCTACAAATTCATTGAAAGATGTTAAAATTAATTCTAAAAATAAAAATAAATAATTCAAATTATAAATACAAAAAATACATGATTAATTATAAAATTTATAAATTTATAAATAATTACTAACATAATTAACTACGACTACTAAAATTTCTGTCAATTAAATTACTAAATAAAAATGAAATGACACTGACTTTTATTTATAGAGTTTTCAATATTTTTGCCAAATAAGTTATAAAAAAAAATCTAAATCACATTAATTAGATTATTAACTACGTAATAATTTATAAATTTGTAACAACATAAAAAAATTTGTTCGAATAGAATGATGCAAAAGTAGAATAAAATATTTTAAAAACAAATTTTGAAACTTTTTTATAAAAGAAGATGAAAAAAAATAAAAAAATAAAACCAAGGTGTACCAATTCCATGTACAACGTAGGCGGAGCACCGCATAGCACGTGGGACATAACATGTCTCTCTATGATACGCGAGAGCATGACGCATGAGTCAACTCCCGCGGGTCTCCTCGTCCTTAATTGGTGCGTACATTACACGTGTCAAGGGCGAGAACGAGTACGTGATGCATCTCCCATATGATCTTAATAATAGCATTGGTGAAAAAGGAAAATGAAGGTAATACTGTAGCATTTTCAGCTGTTAAAAGTCTATTGTATTACTTCGTGTTTTGATTAGTTCATATCCCTGACACCACTATATGAATAATTGCTTGGACAAAAATATTCCTGTGTGTAATTATGACAAAAATAATTTTCATCGTTTTACAAAAAAAATTAGAAAAAATATAAAAAATCAGCTGTCTCACTCTCAATATTTTCAAATGATTTTTCATGTTTTGTAGATTTTGAGTCAGTTATTAATTTAGTGATATTTAAGAAAAATACTAATATTGAGTATTCAAATACTAATCAAATTGATTTGTCTAAAATGGAGACAAATATACAGGGAGTCGAATACATAATGTACGGATAATAGTTATTTAGTCCATACGTTTGAAACATAGTTAGTTTTTCCATGTTAATTTATATCTCAAATGATATATGAGATTATAAAAATACTTACTCACTTTAAAACTATCAAATCACCTAATGCACACAAATATATATCCCAAGAAAAGTCTCATAAAAGTTATAAAAATATAATAAATAAGTCTACCCCACTCACCTCATTCAACCAAATCGATTAATCATAAACTCAAACAATAAATCTTCCTCCGCATTCCACTTGTTGGGTACTTATGTTCTATGCGTTCCATTTTTTTGTTGGTTAGATAATTTTTTTATTGGTGTCCATTGTGTTATTTCTTCGCATAAAGAATTTCCTTTATATGCTAACAAGACTCTTTTCTTATCCTTTTGATAAATAAATGTAAATGAATTTCTATTGCTTAACTTTTTTAGGCCTTATATTTGTTTCTAAACCGAAACTATTAGCTTTTAATGTGGTATGCCAATTTTTTTTACCATGACAGGGTACTTAATAGATTTTATCTTGATATTAGAGTTTTAAAATAATGGATGATTATTTTGGTAATCTCATGTAGCATTTGAGATGAAAATTGATCAAAGAGATGAATTTGATTTTTGCAAAACTTAAAAATTAATTAAGTAAGAACTGTACCTTTAAGGACCTCTTGTTATTTTTCCTATATTATAATAAGCAGCATCAATAAATGAGGGCTTTGATTAAAGATGGAGTATTGGGGGACAGAGGAAAACAAGGGAGAGAAAGTGTGAATTTTTTTGAGTGGTAAAAAGCATATATTATATTATAAACGAGATTACATAGTGATATAGAAAGATCGGAAGTATGAGACAAGAAACCCGAACAGAAATTGCTACCGATCCAACGAATGCAAGGAGGCACAGGACGGGGACGAAGGGCGATCGAAAAGATCCTAAAACCATCGATCGAGGCGGTGTCTGCCGAAACAAAGTTCGGTAGAAAAACCTCAAGACAAAGTCGAGAGGGCAACTGAGTGTATACAAGATACACTCAGCAGATCGCCAAGGTCGACGTGAATCGACCAAGACAAGGTTTTCCTCCCACACCCATTGGACAAGCATCAACAACCGAAAGGATCTCAAATCAGAATACCACTGATTTGAACAAAAGCAACAGAAATAAAGCAAACGACAAACGAGCTCACTAAACATATGTGACTCGGGGTCATAAACAACAAAACATAAAGACCTCACAGCAAAGCATATAAAATCCACACATAAGAACACTGATAAAAAGAAAGCCCAGGAGACAACATACCTCTCCAGCATACTACCAAACACCATGAAGGCATACACTACATCATCCCCACCCTTAACAAACATATCAAACAACCCACACACAACACACCGAACAGCACCTAGAAGCCCGCTCTTCAACACCAACCACGAGACCAAGACCCTCTAGAAATCCATTTCCTCGAAACACGTGACGGCCATCTTCCAGTCGCCAGACTTGGCGTAGAAGCTGATGAGGGACTTGGAGACCGAAGGCCAGGGGGGCCGGCGTGGTGGAAGACGAGATCCGGCAGCGAGCTGCGAGGCTGTCGTAGAGACCAACGGCAAGCTCAGGCGAGCTCAGGAAAGCACTAGCATGGAGGAAGACGAGCTCAGGTGTTCAGAGCGAGACGGCCAAAGGGGGCACGAGCCCAGATAGCAAGGACGAGTACCAACGACAGAGAACGAAAAGGACAGCAGGTTATGGACAGAGGAAGCGCCAATGACGGTGAACGAAGTGGAAGACGGGTTATGGATAGAGGAACCTACTGGAGTAGCTAGGCACGGCGGTGAAAGATGGCAGGAAAATAGAGTTGCTCCACAAAAAGGAAGAGATTGCTCCACAAGGAAGAGAGGGCTCCACTAAGGGAGAAGGAGGTCTCCACTAAGGGAGAAGGAGACTATAGGCAGAGGTATAGAAGAAGAGATCATTGTAGGGAGGAGAGGAAGATGGAGGGGAAGAGGTGGAGGAGGGAGAGAGAGTTAACCGACTCTCATTGAAAATATCTATTTCCAGCGCTAGTTTAACGAGAAAGTGTGACTTTGGGGGGGCAAGAAAGCGGCATCTCAACTCCGTTTGTCTGCTAATGATTAGGACATCTAACCATATTCCCCATTTCAATTTCCCTTTTTTCAGAAATAATTCCCTTATGAAATTAAATATTTTTTGTCATTTAGACGAGTCATAAGAAAATTATATGTGATTACCAAGTCACTAAAAAATTTATGTGACCAAATCACAAAAGAAATAAATGAGTGACCAAATCATGAGTTTTTTATATATGTCACGACCCCCTCTCAGGTCAGTGACTCGCAGAAGACTATAGCAAGCCTCAAACATCACACACAGATTCATCAAAATAAAAAAATGAGAAAAATGCAACATATGCAAAGATGGTACACAAACTATCAATGAAAATCTAAACAATCCATCTCCAAATGACAAATCCAAAATCAGACATAAACTAAGATCTAACATCGCAAACCCACTACGAAGCTTTTATACAGATGTACAAGGATGGCACAAATCTGGAGACCTCAAAAGAGTAACCCTCGAACAAATAAGATGGGCTCGAATCACAGACTCCAAAATCAGACGCTACTTTGGCACAATGGGTAAGTGTTTGGGAACATTTAGTAAGAAGATAGAACATAACATATTAGTTATGTTTGACATATGCATACCACAAAGCTTACCCATGTTCAACACAACTTAAACTTAAAATGCATGATGACCATATGTTACACAAACCATCGAAAACATAAATATAATCACATAGAGCCATGAACAGGTTTTGAAAAGCCCCTTCCTCTGAAGGCCAAGAGATATCTAAATGGCCAAACGAATCTTTGTCCACATAAACACAAAGATAGCTTACATGCGTAACTAGTGATATCCCCAAACTATGAGCTCATAGACTAATATTCCTGGTTAGTACCGGAAAGTCTCTTCATTTTTCTCACAAAATATATATCGAATCAAACATATGACCAATGGTCCAGAATCACATCCATCACACATGAGCAACTCGGCTCCGAGCTAGCGATCTAGCTGGCCATTCACAAACCTCACATCCATCATTATAAGACAATTTCAAAACACATCGAAATGTACCACATATGCACAAACTCATCTCATAACTAAAACCATATGCATGAAATGCACATCAATCAAGATCTGAAATATGCATACGCAACTCACAACAAACATATCATGGTCTATCCACTTACTCAATGAAGATCACACTGATTTCCGAATCTTGATGTCTTTCATTCAAAGCTTTTATAACTTTCTTTCAAGATGGTTTTCCTTTACCCATACACCTTGCAGAAGTTTTGTTCATAATCCCACATAACAAAATGAGGTTAACCTCTGAATTCCCAAACCAAATCGCTTCTAATAACTCGAAACAACAAACATCGTCTAAAATTGATTAAACGTGTCAAAAATATCTTAATCTCTTTCAATCCTTTCTTTCTTGAAAAATATACCACACATGTACAATATGTTCAAAGTCTATTCATAATCACATGTTCAACAAATAACATGCTTTGATAACCACTTCAAACAACACTTTATATGACTCTTATGTATGTCCTTGATATCTCAGAATCCATATATATATTCTCTGAAATTTCCAAACAGACAACTTACCAAATCTTTATTCTTGATACCCTTCAATCTGAATACAACCAACACGTCTGAACTTCAACCAAATTTTCAACTATATTTCTTATCCCAAACAGGGCATATGATATATGGTTAGAAACTTTAGTAGAGTCATCTACAATTTTTTAAAATTTAATATTCCAATTTGAAGCCTAAGTATGCTCACCAATTACGTTTTTCTCAATAGCTTCACATGTGTGCTTCTTCAAAGACAGTCTGATTCAAATTGGATTTCTCGTCAAGTCCCTGATCCAAATTCTACATATGATATACCAAAAGAAAGATTTAGAAGTTCTCTACAACTATCTTTAATAGTTTAAAGTCCAAATCTGAATAGAGATATGCTTACTGCTTGATTCTTTGTTGATCTGCTTCTTTCTCTCTCTTTCATCCTTCTCTCTTCTTCCTCTTCAAATTTCGTTTTATGACCAAGGAGCTAAGTGTTTTGCCTGTTCCAAATAACCTGTTTGATATATGAAGAGGTGGGTAAGTTTCAATAACATTCAGGTCACATCTTCAATAAAATCTAAGAAGAAAACAAAAAACTGGGGTCCAATCAGATCACTTCACAAGCAAAAGCAAGTAGCTCAAGAATGGCAGTCTTCCTCTGGTTTTTATCTCGTAGTCAGAGATTTTTTTCCTTAATATCTCTAGTTTCGGAATCAAGTAGAATTGTACAACTTGAAGCCATATTGAGGAAGTTATGACTTTTTCACCAACTAAAGGTCAGTCTGCCCGAATTCATCAAACAACTTGTCGAGCAGATATTTTACTAAGGCATTGTAGTGGTTGAAATGGGACTCCAATGAAACCAATTCACATCTTTAAACACTTCAAATTACACGTATTATGTAACCATCTCAATCTAATGCATTTCAACCAACCATTTTTTTGAATATCACACTATGACTTAGTTTTCTCTCTTTCTTCTTGTTTGTCTCCTCATCGTCAATCAAATAATCTGGTTTACCCCATACGAAGTGTACTTGTGCACCCTCAAGGGAATCTCGACCAACCATCTCTCCTGCTTGAAGCAAAACGAGTTGCTGAGTCTTATCGATGAGCCATGCTTCCCAGATGATCTCCATCTTTAAGACATGATTAGGCTCTGACCAGAGCCTTATCATTCGTGGGGTTATGAAACAGGCTTTTCTCAATAATATGATGTGTTGCATCTTCGGGAAGGAGTATCGATTATATGGTCGAACCCAAGAGGTGGAGGAGCTTGTGGGGATGGTCGACAAAGGGTACAATATGCTGATACCTTAAATTGGACCAATCATCTGCCTTGGCTCACCGCTTATTCTTGATGAAGATAGTCACACACAAAATTTCGTGACTTGGTAGTCACGTATGATTTTCTGGTCTCTCGATACAAGTCAAAGAGAAAAATATGCGGACTCCAATTTGATAATTAAATTTTTTTGGGAACCATTTTCATAAATTGCCATAAAGAGTAACACTTTTTGAAAAAAATTCTTAATGCACAAGATCATTGAAGTAGTGTAAAATAATTGCAATATTTTGATCCAAAAGTATACATTTTGAAATTTTTTTGAAATTTAATGAGCAACTCAGATATATTAAGATATACTTCTAAATACTAGTTTTTATTTATTTAAATTTTAAAATTTAATTTTTTAAAGTAAATTAGAATTATTTTAACATCTATTTTATATATAAAGTTTAATAACCCATCAAAAACTTACCAAAAATTTCCTGAATGAAAAAAAAATTGACTATCAAAATACAAATTTATAGATAAATAGGTGATACCTTTAATAATAAACCAACTCATCCACATTATTTGTAAATACTAGTTTTTAAATACCTTTAATATTTTTAAATACTAGTTTTTGCTCTCTTCTTCCTCCTCTCTCTCTCTTGTTGCCTATCTTAGAAGAAGATGAGGCATCCCAACTTATATCAAAAGCCCAACTCACAAACAATGTGCGAGGAAGGGATTGCACATCAACAAAGGAACATCACCACATGCTCTGGAAATGCACGAGCTTGTTAGGGAACAATTTTCCCAATTCTGTTACAAAAGGAGAATATTCTGCAACACACCTGGCAGGCGTACCTCACTCAGGGGATGTGACTTAAGGCGGTTACTAAACAAGGAAATCCATATATAAATATGTACAAGCTGTAAATATTTTATTTCATCACTTCTTTCTCTACTTATGTACAAAGAAAATAAAATGAAAATGAGGCTCCTTTCTCTTACCAAATTTCCATTGTGTTCTTCACCCTTTTTCTTCTTTTAAAGCTCATTCCCAAAAATTATCATAGTACCAAAGCCGCTATAACTTTGTTCTATCCTTTTTATTTCCTTCTTCCCCCGATATATCCAAAACTCTCTTGAAACTATGATAACACCTGCAACACTAGGGGCTGGTTCCCAATCCTGTAGTATTGTGATGAGTCAAGAGGAAGCTGATCTGTATTATCTTCATCCCAATAAGAGTCTAACCGTGGTGTTGGTATTCTCAACAAGCACAACCATTTATCATAAAGTCGAGCTGTGGAGATGGCCTTATGGTCCAAGCACAAGATCAGGTTTATTGATGGTACAATCTTTGCTTTCCCAAATGATCCTCATTTGAAGTAATCGGTGAGGCCTAAGAAATGTGCAAACTCTACCTGCTTGAAGTAACTCATCAGAGGAGGCCTTCACAACCCATACCCACAGCCAACTCCTGAGCTCTCATTCACAACGACCTTGACTTACGACATTATTATCTCGATCACTTACTCGCCACTAAGTTACATGTTCTTCGACAAACTTACCCTTATATTTCCTCATCTGTTGATCATCACTAAGATGTTTGCTATCTTGTTAAGGATAAATGTCTTCCTTTTCTCTTAAGTGAATCTAGAGCTACTGCTATGTTTAGTCTTTTACATGTCGATGTATGGGGCAAACACAATCTCTCCTCCTATGATGGTTATCAGTATTTTCTCACTTTGGTTGATGACTATAATCGCTATTTATGGGTCTACCTACTAAAATCCAAGTCTGATGTAGCCATTTTCCTGCCACATTTCTTCGAGCTTATTCATAATCAATACCACACTACTATTAAGACCATTAGAACATATCAAGGTTCTGAATTTTTTTCTTTGTGGTTTTTATCACACTAAAGGGCATTATCCATGAAACCTCATGTCGTTATAGTCCATAATAAAATGGGCGGGTAGAACATAAACACCAACATCTCTTAGGCGTTGCTAGAATGATCCTTATACATGCTCACTTGCCTCTGGTATTTTGGAGTGACTCCATTCTTCATGTGGTCTATTTAATTAACTGCACACCCTGGCCTCTCTTAAGCAATAAAATCCCATACGAACTACTCCACCATAAACCCCACCATTAGATCATCTCAGCATTTTTTACTCTCTTTATTATGCCACTACCATTATCCTAGGTCGAACCAAATTTGACCCTTACTCTAGTCCATTTGTCTTCCTCGGTTATCCTTTTGGCATAAAGGGGTATAAGCTTTACAATTTAACCATCCACTAGATTACTATCTCCTGTGATGTCTCTTTTCATAAAGATATATATTTGTTCCAGAACTCCCACCTCTATAACCTAAGCATCCACCAATCATATGGCCCCTCCTCTTTTGTTCTCCTTCTCACCTCACCTCTTACCTCTCACCGACCCTCTCCCTTACACTGATCACCCTGCCCCGATCTCATCTCCACTCCCCTCCCTATCCACCATGCCTAGGCATATGGATTCACATCCACCCTCTAATGCAGTTTTATCTTACAATCACCGAATTTGTGGCACACCTAAATACTTAGCAGATTATATCTACAATACTATTACTAGCCTCGTCGATTCTTCTTCGAACGCTCCCAGGTCTTTGTATCCCCTTCTCATTACTTTTGTCTTTGTACATTTTCTCTAACTCATTAGGTGTTTAACACGCAGCTCTTACATTAACATGAGCCTCATTCTTATTCAAAGGCTGTTAAACAACCTTGTTGGGTTGATGTTATGAACACTGAACTACTACTCTCTTCCGTAATCACACCTAGAGTCTTGTTGATCTTCTTCCTCAAAAGAAACCTATTGGTTGTAAGTGGGTCTTCTAGTTTAAGTTTAAATCTGATGGTGGAATCGAACGTTATAAAGATCATTTGGTTATCAAGGGTTATAGCCAGCTACACGGCATTGACTTTCTAGATACTTTCTCCCCTATGGCCAAGCTTACTACAGTTTGCCTTCTCCTTGCCACTGCTGTCAACCATGGTTGGTATCTTTGCCAACTTGACATCAACAATCACCCTGAACCAAATACCCTTATTTCGAAAAACTTACCCTGAACCAAATCTAATCAAACCAAATCAAATCGAATCAATTCAAATCAAACCAACCAAATTAAAACCTAAAATTAACCCTTGTTATGAAAACTCCAGCACCTCGAAGCCGTCGTACTTGCTAGACTGGAGCGATGGCGGGAGAGGCTTTCCAACTTGCTTTGATTCTGCAGTCTCGAGCATAGATCTGGGATCCAAATGGCTCAACCTTCCCTTCGACATCGTCGTGGATTCCCAATGCTGGCTGGAGTTTGTAATTTTTGTTGGAGGTTGGGTACGATTGATGGTGGGCATTGACGAAGAGCTAGTGGCAGGTCCCTAACCCGTCAAGAGATTTTTGAATTTGCAAAGTCCCAAGTTGATTACATCCTCCACGTTTCCTATAGGATCCATCACTGAGGAACCTCGGTCATTTCACAAGGGTCCATCATCGAAGGGTTTCGTGAGGGTCGTTTGTGGGGTTTCACGAGAGTCCATCACCATGGGGTTTCACGAGGGTTTACGAGGGTCCAAAGTTTATAGACTGAATAGGGAATCACATGCAGACTGAGACATGTACATATAATACGGTACTGTTGGTGGGTGTTTTTGCTCGATTGATGCACTTTGACGAGGAGAAGAGTGATGGAGTTTGCCGTTGGTGGGTGTTTTTGTTGGCTTAGAGTGTGGCCAAAGTTTATAATGTTAGCTGGGTTGGATGCGGTTTGATGGTGGTTAAAGTACGGGAACCCGAACGGCTGAGATTCGACTGAAGGGTTTGGGTTTGGTTTAATTTTTTGGGTTTGAGTTTGAGTTAATTTTTGGAACAAGGGTATAATCATAAAAAAATTATGTTGACTTTTAGGGACTAAAAAACTCGTTTATTTTGAATAGTATGGAGTCAAAGAGTAGTTTTAAAATAATAAGAACCAAAATAGTTGAATCGCCATAGTACAGGGATTTTAGCCTAATTTTCCATAACATTTATCTACTTTAATAAAAAAAAAGAGAAAAGTGAAGCATAAAATTTTTTGGGATAAATGTTGAGTTTAGTGGAAAAAAGATGTTCAAAAGAAATTTTTTCATATAAAATTATACAAGTTAGGATAATAATCCAATTGCCTAAATATGAGATAGATGAAATCTTAATAAATACCACTCAACCCATACTTAATGTGATCGATTAATGTGTGAGCACATCCATTAACAACCTTCTTCCTCTCCATTTCTAGCGTGGTCGATGACACCGATGTTTCGAAGGCCAATGTCTCCTTTTTGATGGTTGACACGAAGTTAAGATTGACATCTAATTTCGCCGTACTCTCTATTTCACTTTCGGGAAGGGTTGTTCCGTGCTCCATTCTAATATCTTTGTAAAAATACCTCGTAGTCAAATCTTGCCACCGATCAGAAGAGTTCTAGCATCTCCTTTCTTTTCAAGAACAAACAACCACTTCCTCATATGCTCCTCTCTCTCTTTACTTTTTTTTCTACAATAATATACACAAAAGATGCAAATGTCTCGTGGAATGTTAGATAAGCTAATTAATTTCTTTTGTTGATCTAATAGACCAAACAAGATTAAGCACGGTTATGTAGCCCAATAAACATACAGGACCGAATCCAAAACCCATAAATTTGCATTCTTAGGCCAACCACCAAACAATCCAGTGAGTTGACTGCCTATCCTCTGGCCTCGAAGTATCTCCCACAAGAGATTCTATCCTCCCTCTCACTTTCGAGTAACACACCCATAACTCACACACCTATCATGTGTGCTCTATGAAAATAACCGATCAGATTATAGAACAAATGGTTTGTTTTGAGGAACCTAGTTTCAGGTTCAGAGGCACGTTGGGCTTGTCCCCATCCCAACCAACCAGGGCTAGGCAAGGATATTAAAAAGGGAAAATTACCCTTAGGCCCATCGGATTTGCGAAAATTCGTGTTTTAGCCCTCCTATTTTTTTTATTATCATTCAACCCTTGAATCTTGTCAAAAGTGTATAGTTTAGCCCCTGTCGCCGGAATCCAGCGATTTCTCCGGCGAAATGGCACCTAAGATTACTAAAATACCCTTTTCCTTTAAAAAGTAAAAAAATAAATTGAAATACAATAATAATTCATATTGAGCTGAAATTTTTCATGATGCATCCTAAAAATATAAATGATTTATGTAAAATATTTCAGAAATTTTGGAGACACAGAAGTATTTTTTTTATTTTCCAATGTGCCAAAATGTTGTAAAATCATATAAAATAGAAAAATTGTCTAATTAGCCTGAAACTTGTCCCATGTGTTCTTAAGCATATTTAGTGAATTTAGGACCTAAAACTTGTTCTATGTGTCCTTTAGCATCTTTACTAAAGACTCCATCTTTAGTAAAAAAATAAATTAAGACTCTATATTTTTGGTATCCGCAGACTTTTTCAAAATTGGCTCAAGAGAATCCAGACTTTTTGATTCCTAAATTCATTAAATATGCTAAAAGACACATGGGTTCAGCCCAATTAAACAAATTTTCTATTTTACATGATTTTACAAAATTTTGGCACGTTGGAAAATAAAAAAAATACTTTTGTACCTCAAAAATTTCTGAAATATTTTACGTAAATCTTGTATATTTTTAGGATAGTTCATGAAAAATTTCAGCTCAATACGAATTACGATTGTGTTTCAATTTATTTTTTTACTTTTTAAAGGAAAAGGGTATTTTAGTAATCTTAGGTGCCATTTCGCCGGAGAAATCGCCGGATTCCGGGGACAGGGGCTAAATTATACACTTTTGACAAGATTCAAGGGTTGAATGATAATAAAAAAAATAGGGGGGCTAAAACACGAATTTTCGCAAACGCGAAGGGCCTGAGGGCAATTTTCCCTATTAAAAATGAGAAGTCAAACGGATTAAGATGGGGATCAGGTTTGTTATGGGTTGGGCCCACTCTAGCACGTTCGTGTCCTTGCCTTGTCTTACGCTCACGTGCGGGCGTTTCTTAAGGCTCTTCATGTTTTGACTTTGAAATTGAAGCCTGGATGCTTAAGATGTTGGGCCGCTCCGAAAGCCCATAGGTGGAATGGGCCTCCGATCGAAATAAGGAAATAGATAAATGAGCCCCGTTAATGCCAGCAACCCCAGGCTGCTTGATCGAAAAATTAATGAGCCCATTAATATTTTTTTTATAGGTAGATTGATTTTCTTTCTCAAGTTATTGATTACGTGTACAGTTACGAGCAAGTTTATCACATCGAAATGAGTTATATAAGGCATGTCACATTCCCGTAGGTGCATAAGGAATAACCTGGATGATTATAGGAACGTTGTTAATATCATTTGTGAAATTTGACCCAGAAAACAGCCTGTCTTGAACATCAGAAAAGATGGTATGCATAATAATAAGTTCATGTAACATTTACCACCTCGAAAAAATCTCAATTTATACGAATCCATATACTCAAATTATTGTTGCGTTAACTAGTATGCCACCTTTGACCAAACTCAATTGACGTTACTGATTCAAGTCTGCTTGGCTGCTCAGACAGACACAGAAATCATTTTTAACGAAAACCATGGCAGTAGGACCATCTGGTCCATCTCTAGCTTCTTGGGTTAGATCTTTTTCCAATGTGATTCTCACTGACCTCCAAACTAATACTTATAGAAGTTTGTTTTTAATTTAACCCGATGTTCACGTTCAATTGTATGTAAATGTGATATCAAATTTGGTAAAAAAATTAACCAATTTTTATGAGTCTGTTCTGCAAACAAATATAATTTTCCGCTACAACAGAGTCCTACTTAGTCTGTTGAAGTATAAGAAGGTGATTTTGACAAATAAATACAAGTCACATCATGGCATCGACTAGGCTGTTATCCAAAAACCCACCGACGATTTTTAGTTACCATCCTACAAATATATCGTGGTGAGGAGCATGAACCAACACAACATTGCATGGACAACGTCATTAATTCTGTTTACATGCCGGGGTCCAGAGCATAACTAAATAAAATTATATAATTACATGACTTTTGTCAATTAGATAATTAATTTTTTTTTCAAATTATAAAATTACAAAATCACATAAACTTATTAACAACATAAAATAGATTTATTCGAATAAAATAGTACAAAGTGCAAAAAATAATTTTTAAATTTTTTTGTTGGAAATATTTTTTTTAAATAAGGTAGACCAGCCGGATCGTGCCACAGGTGGAACGTCACGTGACACAAGAGCAAAATGCTTCGCTAAGACTCGAGGGCACGCTGCGTGTTAATCACCGTATGATGCCCTCTTGCTCCGATTGGTGTGTGCATTGTATGTACCGAGAGAGATTACATTAACAAGTTATAATTTACATATTCATTCATATTTTTAGAAAAATAATATCTCTAACCTTGGTTTTAGCATTTCACGAGAAAAATATGGACCGTTCTGCTGCTGCCTTAATTAACTCCTCTGCTCAAAGATAGAAAGGACATTTTGTAAATTAATTCTGACCTTTTGACGTCCTAAAGGTCAATTTAAAGTATGACGGGCTTCCAACAGAGGCGAGAAGCCGAGAAACGTTGTGAGATTTATTGCCGCCGACGGCCTAGAAATAATAATAGCCTCGTGGAGTCGCCTTTAAATTTACCAGTTTTTCTTTGCGCATATTTATATTTGTGAGTTTTTTATACTTCTAAAAAATCTATTAATTCATGTTTCTGTCTGATTAAAAATTTGTATAACAATATCACAAATAAATTAAACCTTAATAATTCAGTCAATATGAATACTTGTTGGTTTAATATTTATATTTTAGGAGATTGAAATAATGATTTGATATTTCTCTGTTGAGTCAACAGATTGTCATTGAATGCACCGATGATAAGTAGCATCCCAGTCAATTTTGAATTTTTTTTTAAAGAAGAGTCAACCTTTCTTGTCATTTATATGGAACAAAATGGATGCTTTGTTTGGAAGATGCATATGCCGTGCACAATTCAAATCCTAGGCATTAAGTCATTAACTACAAACATCCAGCGATACCATTTCTTTTTTAAGCATATTTTATTAAATATATTATTTACAACCTAATTACAAGTTACCAATAAAATTTCGGAACTGTAAACTGTTGATCACAATAAAAATTGATAAAAAAAATCCTACCTTCATATTTAAATATCTCTAGAATATCACTTGCCTAATTTCATAAACACTTGCCGAACGTGATACCGTTTCTTTCTTCTAAAAGATGGAAAAAGAACCCTAAACATTTATATAGCGATTTCATCAGCATCTGTTTGCCCGGGAGGAGCTAGCACGACACTACAACTAAAGATATGATGTGAATGTAGAAACGGGCGAGCAGCAAAAGGCAGCTAGTTAAAGATTTTAAGACTATCGGCAATAACATCCTCTCCCAATCTATCCTTCGAATCTTTTTCAATCTCTCAATCAATTTTCCTATACTCAATTTTTTATCTACAGCATCATTTCCACCCAACTCATCCCCAACTAATAAATAGCTCATCCCCAACTAATAAATAATTAATATAACTACTTCTACATCATCAACCCAATTAACTTTAAATTTTTTAATTAACATATTAATATTCGTTAATCTAAATTTCATACTTCGCATTAAATTGTCAATTTCAAAAATTAAAAAAGAATAATTTTTGTTGAAAAATATTTTAGCAATAATTCAAATTACATAGAAAATATGAAATGATAAATTAAAATTGTCGATAATGCCAATTAAAAATTAAATAGATAATTATATATTTTTTATTTCACATATTAATATTTTTTTAATATAAATTTTGTACTTCTCATTAAATTATTAATTTCAAAAATTAAACAATATCTATTTATAGTAGTTAAAAATTGCTATTTGTTATTTATTTTTATTTTTAAAAAGCAATAGATAAGTAAAGATTATTCCATCCCAAATCTTATTTTTAAAAATATTATGAACGAATGATATTGTGACAAGTATATGAAGTAGATAAAAAGTTAGATTAAAAAAATCAAAAAAATAAGTCAATTGAGGATGGGCTGGGGCGAACCCATCCCCCATTTTTCCCAGGATGGTATACCATCCTTCTCTCACCTTTGGTTGGGTGGGCCATCACCCCCTGACCCACGCAGTCGGGATGGCCCAGGACGCTACTACTGGCCGTCTAATTATGGACGCATTGGTGTCCCCAACTCATCTCGGATGGGTGATTGGTGCGTGTGTTACATGTACAGTAGGACACTCACAGACGAACATTTATCTCGGATCTTCTCGTCCACGTGAGCAAGGACTGTCCATTTTTTCTTCTTCTTTTATTTTACTTAATTTACTTGGTAAAATATTATTCATAGAAATTAACTTTTTAAAGGTAGTGTTTATATTAGAAAAAATTTAGAATATTCTGTAATTTTTTTAAAATTAAATAATATACAAATAATCATTTTTCTACTCTATAAATAGACTTCAAATATTAGTATATTTTCACACCCAATCTAAACTTTTATCTTCTAATTAATGTTTTTATTCCAAAAATTGAATTTCTTATTTTCAAAATTAAAATTTTAATGCAAATTACAAAATTATATTTAAGTATATTTATAAAAAAATTACAAATTTACAAAGTAATATTAGATAATATATGGATGAAAGATCAGTTAAAGTAAATTGGATTGATGAAGTGTATGAAAGAGATATTATTGTTTAATTGTTTGGATGTCATTGTAGGTAGAATATTGAGTAAAGTGAGTCAAGTTGATATAGATGAGTGATAAATTAAATTATTTATTCCGAGGATAGGTTGACTCGAGAATACGGGTACGGATAGCTTAAGTAAAATTAACTGGAAAATATTTGACTCAATTTATATTTTCTAAACTACATAATACTTCATATCGAAAAACTACGTAATAGTTAGGTATAAAATTGTGATACTACAATATATTATACTATAGCGAAATTTTCTTATTTCATTTGTAATTTCGTGTGTATCACAAGTTTACTTTGTACATTTTAGTTTGAATTTATACTACTTGGTTTAGGTATGATATTTGAAATATGGCAAAAATTTCTAACAAATATCTAACATTTTTATTTTTCTAATGACTCGAATCCAAGAACTAATTTTACGTTTTCTTCATTGATTTTTTTAATGCTACGCTTATGAAGGATGTTACATGTACTGAGGGACGGATCTACTTGAGAATTGTCCCCACACAAAAAAAAAATTTATAATTATATATTTAACAGAAAATGAGTTTGTTCTATTGATATTAACTAGTTTGCCCCCATAATATAAATTATATAAATATATTATCTCCATGGTATAAATTTTCTAGATCGGTCCTCCTGATGTACCCCGGTTTACTGATTTGTAATTATGTAAATTAATTCAAATTACATAACTTAATATAATTACGTAATGGATCACGAAAAATATAATGATATTATGTAATTAGGAAAAATATATGTAACTATGTAATTTATTATTTGACAAAAATTCTGTAACTTTATACAAATACTTGATTAAATTTTTTTTTTAATTCAAAACTAATGTTATTTTTTTTAATCAATTTATAATTATATTCAAATTAAATATAATTAATTATATAAAAAAATTGATGTGAAACTAAAGTTGAGTTATAATAGATGAGAAATAGTATTTTTTAAATCATACGGACGAATTTTTTTGCAAAACTTAAAAAACTACGGAACCATAGTGAGAAAAAAAGCCAAACAATATGATATCACGTGATACAAATATCATTCTTGCAAAAATACGAGAATATACATGTCATTATCGCATGAAAAAAACGTAGATATCGCATGATGAAAATATTAATGTGGTTTGTCTAGATTTTGTACAGTGCAATCTGATTTGTACAATTCATACTCAATTTATCCTCGAAAAATGAATGCAAAACGAAGATAATGTGAACGAGAGAAAAACTGTAAAAACGAAGACATCTCAAAGACACATATACGAATTATCTAAGAGTATGCCTTTGTACTCTTCGGTGTACATGCTACTTTTGAGGATCTCTACATAATTGGTATGTACTGAGCTCATTTTACGGGGATTGTGAAGGAAGTACACGTCTGTACCGGAAATGCAATGCTCTTATCTTTGTCAGAGTGATAAGCTCCGGGATACTCAAGATAAAGATGCCCGAGCGACGTTTCACCAACCTAAGCAATTTTTTTAAAATATTTGATTTTCGAATTTGAGAACTGTCGCCCCTATTAAAAGACTCTCAATGGGATCGGACTTCTGCTGCTGGGTCCAGTAGCATAGTGCCGGTGGTCACTAATAACCACGATTATGATAAAAATTGGTATACCATGCAATTAACAATAACATAATACGTAATTAATTATAAAATAATTATAGCATATAATGATACGACATTCTTAAAGCTCTGTAATACTCTATTTAGATTCTTCACAATAATATATTTATATTTGTTAGATTTAAATTAATAATTTTACAAGTGAATCTATGTTTCTGTCCCTATTACTTAAATCAACTTAGTTTGACAATTTATCTGTTTTTAGCTTTATAGTTGAAGTTGTATTTTATCTTAATTTATTGACCACTTACGAAAACATGGCCTAAGAATGCTCTAGTACTTGTACGAAAATTAAGAGAGGCATTATTGGAAAGTCGGGTGATACTCTGTTTCTTATATATCATATCAGGTTTGCTATTTTCTGGCTCTTCTTTAATGGAATCGAATTAGATTACGCCAAGGAACGACAAACTATGGATGGACCTTTATTACTTATTCGTACTGGGTCATAAATACCACTTTATAGAAGCTTGTCGTGAAGATAATCGAACGTGGACAGTATTTATAGACGACGACTAGTTCTAACTTACAAGGGACCTTATCAATTCGCCAAATAATTCACCAGAATGAATTAGGTACGTCCGTAAGATATCAGTTCGTACGATTTGGAATCAAAGTAAAATGCATTGTTATTTTTTTTTATAGTATTGACATGTTTGGTATATCATTATAACATGTGTATTTTTCTTATGTTTTTCGACAATGATATTTATTTGATGCGATGCTAGTATGTAAATTTTTTTCAATTCGATCCTGTGATTTTTAAATTTAAAAAAAAAATCATGCATGTCCTCTAATTTGATTTAGTTTAATAAAATTTTCTTATGATAGTAAAATTCTTCTAACGATTGTATAACATTTAATTTTCTTGTCTATATTTATTACTAAATGGTTAAATGTCGTCATTTATAATGTCGTTGATTATATACTACTTACTCGTGGCTTTACTTAAAATATAACGTTCGGTGGAACAAGGAATCCACCGAGAAGTTTCGTGAACAAAAAGGTGCAGAGTCCTTTCCCCAAATCAAATCAAATCGCGGCCATCTTTGACGTTATAGTCATAATTTTACTACATACAGATCATTTTGTGATTTCAATTTTTTTTCTTTTTCATTTTTCTTGTATTTTCCGTGTCGTTTTCTTTTAATAAAGCAATTTAACCTACAAATTTTTTTGTTTTATATCTATTAGCTATAGCATTTAAGATATTAATTTTTTATACTAAAAGTCTAATCTATAAAAATGAACAAATTGGTCATATATATAATGCACAAAAGGTTGGATCAAGCGATAAAAAGGGATAAGCTTCACTAATGCCACTATAAATTATTTACCTTAGACTCCAAAAATGCCATCGTACTTTGATTCATTTTGTTTATTTCTTGGAAACTATGAAATCGCATGATCATTCCTTTCGATCTTTGGTGTTGTGGTTCGGAGTTTTGGGTTGATTTGCTTGATTATTATAAATAGTCAGTTACTCGCTATTCAGAAGCTTGAGAGGAAGACATACCACGACATCATCGAGGCTATGTTTTTCGATATCGCTGTTTTTTTTTCTTTAGATTTTTGCGGCGATAGAATTTTCAATGAGCCCTCAACTGCAATTGTATGCTCGATGTCTGTACAGTGGTTGCAGGTGGAGAACTTTGTCTCGATTGATTTCGGTCGATCTTGGCTCTTATGCGTGTATCTTGTATGCATTCATAAGCTCGCGAAGTTGCGTCTTCGATGTAGTCTCGTGATTATTAGTCGTAGCTTGTCTCGTAAGATCTTCGCTTTGGTCGTTAGTCCTCGTGGCTTTACGATCACCCCTCACTCTCACTCGTGCCACTCTGTGAATTACGGTCTAGTGTCGTTTGTTGTATGGATCTCTTACTTATATTGTTCGTTCGTTCATTTTCTGTATTGTAATTCTATCTTATTAATATAGGATTTGCGCCACCTTAAAAAAAACTGCAATACTTCCCATCGTACGAAGGAGGTCACCCACTAAAAACATAGGGGTAACATCTTAGGGGTAGGGTATCAATGTAAGTAATACTAGATAATAATGTATATCGAAATCGCCTGACATTTTCCCAGAAGGACAATAATTTTAGAATACGGTTCCTTCTGCTAAAGTCGGTGCCGGTCAAATTTTGTAATTTTTTTCGCTCGATTCGGTTCAGTTCAACTTCACAAGAAAATGCATTGACAAGTGCGTTTTATAAATTCTTTCAGCTATTAAATTTAATGCGTAATAATTAGTTTATCTCCCCTAAAGCAGAGATCATGAAAAGACATGGAAATGTTAATTGTGGGAGGAAGCTTAAAATCACAAGACTTAACTTTTTTTTAAGAAGCATAAAATTGCACAAATTAACGCATTTTCTTTCTAAGAAGATTACAAATGCATTATTTTGTGCATTTTTTCCCAAGTCATAATTAACTCTAAGATTGACCAAAAATTTGATTGGTACCGGTTTTAGCAGGAAACACATAAAATTAAGCATGTTTTTGCGTATTTTCTTATCAAGCTCATTCAGAAAAAAGAATTTTCTCGAGAATCCCATCCAATTTAATGACACCCAAATCAATCCTCCTCCTCAGGAAAATACTCAAAATTGCCTACCCCAAAAAAAGTTCGTACCTGATATGTCCTCCCCATAAAAGTTGAAATGTCCATTTCCAACGCAACAGAAGAATATACATTATACAGCTATAAAATGATCATCGCAGTACCCACTATATCTGTAGTAGTACTCACTTTAAACATATCGTATCGCAGTGCATCGTCTCCACCGAACCAGTGTTCGTTGAAAGTGCAAAGATCAAAAGCCCACTTGTCAATACAACTTTATAATTCAGAAATAAAGTGCCGTGCACCAATTTGTCGTCCGTAAAAATCAGCATGATATTTGTTGTGTTGTACTTCAAGTGGCACACTACACAGAACTGTACTGTTGGGACGCAATTTTCCGCCGCCGAGACAGACCCAGCAGCCAGAAACTGAAACCTGTGGTGCCAGCATTCTACGAACTGCGAATATGCTATAATGTTTACGATTTGATCAACTATCATCACAAATTAGTAACAAATTTCTTCCAACAAATTTTAATACAACTGAGATCCCCTAAATCTATTTTTGACCTAAATTTTGGATACGTCCATCAATTTACTCCCGTTCTTGTCACGAATTTATTTTTAGTACGCATGTAACGTGTTGATACGTGCGGACCATTTTGATTCAATACGCTAATGTAATGAAAAGATGGAGCACATATTATTTTTTGGAAAATCGAGCCTAATTTGCACAAATGTCATTACATTAACAAAAAGATATCATTCAGCGCCATATTATTTTCTCTTCCAATTCTGGGTGCAACTCAATTTTCTTTTCCTATAGTATTCCCATTTTCACCGACTCCTCCAAATTAGAATATGAAGAGTCAAATTTTGGCGGCTCAACTCTACTTAATTAAAGACTCGTTTTTATTTTATTTCGGACATAAGAAGATTTGGACCCCGACAGAATAAAGCGGCAAACTTTCTTCCAGTAGTCACCGTTCCAGGTGAGCATACAGAGATATCACCGGCAACCTGTGGGCCCCAATCGTCTCCGTACCGTGGCCCACTTTTACTCCTTTACGCGTACTCCTCCTCGATCCGCTCCTTACGTATCTTCTTTCAAATTATATCCTAAACAAATGGCAGTTTCTTGATTAAAGCAAATGTTTTAAAAACGAACCGAGAAGTGATTGAGATCTTTCATGTTTCTCAGCTCATTTTATTTGATATAACTGGTTGGACTATAGATCATGCAAGATTATTATAAATTAAATTTACATTATTTATTATATTTTTTTGTAAAATATTTATAATTTTAGATATAATCTAAATTTTATGGTAGAATCTACAATATTTTAAACCATCCATAATTGTTATTAATTTCAGAAAATTGGAAAAAAATAATTTTTGGCTGTTTTGTTTTAATTGGAAAATATAGTTGAAACACTAGAGTTTGGTTAAGGGTCATGGTCTAAGTGGTCCGATCTAATTTTTTTCTAAATTATTTATTTATATGACCTATTATTCTAACATCTATTAACACTAAAAAATATTCAAAATAAAATATTTTTAAAGTGATCTCTTATAAAATGATGACTTACTTAAATTAATAAAAAAATTATCTTATGAGTAAAAAAAGTGTAAACTATTTTTAGAGAATTTTATTGGTAAATCTTGATCTCAGTTTTTGTATGAAGTGTATTATTTTGAATAAAAATATTATTTTTTTCATAGTTAACAAATTTGAATATTTTTAAGATACTATTTTGTATTAGACTTCCTTATTTAACAAATTTAACATGATTATTCATCTTAAACAAATATATCATTTGAAAATATTATAAGTCAACATTTTATGTAATTTTATAAACAAATTAATTTTTATTTGTTATATTTTTATTAATTTTTATTTTTTTGGAAAAAGATTGAATTTTTGAAAGTTGAAAATTTAAACAAGGCTTTTCAAGTAATTCAATATTATTTGATCAATGAAAATTGACAAATTAAGATTTTGGATCCAACCATGTGCTAGCCGTATTTTGGATAATTTTTCTACAGTGATATTTTTTTTTTGATCTCATCAATTTCATTTCATAAACATTTTACTAAAATATCTAATACTATTATATTTTCAAGTTATCATAATAAATAATCATTTGCCATGTAAGGTTAGCATTTTTCAATTCTATTAATAAAATAAAAAGAAAAGAGGAGCGAAATTGAAAAGAATTTCCTTTATATAGCAGGCTAGCAGATCTCCCTCCCTCACTTCACAACCCAAAGAAAAGAAAAAACCCAATTAGAAAAACCTACCTCTCCACCCTCTCTTCTTCCTTCACTTCTCTTCTCTTGTCTTCTCTTATCTTAAGGTTTTATAGAGTGATTAATGAGAAAAGGAGGAGGAGCCGCCAGTACTCCTTCAACCTCGGACGACGTCGTAATCGGTACCATTGGAGTTATAAGGAGATGGAGAGCACGGACATGTTGGCACCGCCGCACCACGTGGACGCATCCCGGCCGTCGCTTGGGTTCCCGCTCGGGACGGCGCTGCTCCTGATCGTTGTGTTCAGCCTCAGCGGCATCTTCTCCTGCTGCTACCACTGGGACAAGGTCCGCTCCCTCCGTCGCTCCTTTTCCTCCGGCGACGCCGACGGCGACCTCGACGCTTCGCCTGCCAAGTCGAAACCCGCTCACTTGGTGCGTGTTTCTTATATCTTCACGAGCTGTTGCGTTACACATTTTTTCTGGTTCAAACAATTATCTGAAAATACTTTTTTTTTTATATTTTCGGTGGGACAAATTTATGTTCGTTAGAAAAACAAAAATCGAAAAAACTTGGTTCAAAAAAAATTTTCCATAAAAAAAGTGGAAGTTGCCTGCCGTTTGCGTATGGGAAAGTTTCTTTAGTAGAATTAGGGAAATCTAAAATATAATTAATTTAATTTAATCGCGATTTGCCAAACTGCACTCGCTCAAAGGGTATAGCCTAAAAATGAATTTAACTTTCAATTCTATACGGTGAAATAATAGGGTAAAATTTACTTCTCGGTTTTACTTATTTATTATCGATTTTATTTATTTATTCTTGGATGATTTTGAACTAATTCCAGTCTTACATCTTTCATTCAGGACATGAAGCAGAGCCCAAGTACGAGTTTGCCGGTGCTAATGCCGGGGGACGTAGTGCCCAAATTCATAGCCATGCCGTGCCCGTGCCGGCCGCCGCGAGCCGACTATGTGGTGGTGGAAGTGCAATCTCCGCCGTACAAGCCGCCGCGTCTTCCGCCGGTCCCGCTGTATTTGTAGAATTTGGATTTGGTTCGTGTAAATAAGAGACTTCCCATTATTAGCAAATTGCTTGCCTCTTTTCTTTGTCCGAGTCTTTTTTGAAAGACCTAAGATTTCTTTTTTTGCGTGTTCGAAACTGTGGGCCTCATAAAAAATCTTGCGAACGGTAAAATCTCATTGTGTTTATTAGAAACCGTCACAGGAAAAAGAAAGAAATGATTATATAGATAGAAACTACATGGTAGCTGATGTGGTGGTGGTACTGGTGCATTTTTTGTGTTGCAAGATTTGGATCCATCGATGTTCACTAAAAAAGTGTAGTGTTTGGTTTCTTGAAGGCTCTGTTTTACCTTTTAAGTTGGGAATCCATTGTGTGTGCGAAGATCATTTACAAGGATACATTATAATTAATCATTTGGTATTATATTTTTCCTAAAATCAAATCTTGTGTGATTCGATTTAAAACATTTTTCATAAAATCAAGTCCTATCTAATTCTATTTTAAAGTATCCTTTTTTTTATAAGTTGATTCTTATCACTTGGTGCTTTGTTTGGGTCTTGTTGGATGTCCATTGTGAGGGTTGTTGAGAGTTGAGACCAGATAGCAGACGTGTCCGGCAGATGTGTAATCAGAAGAAATATGTGATCGGCTAACTAAATGTCTGATTGCATAATTTACAAACACAGCAAATCACCAAGAAAAAAAAATGATAAATACAACTGTAGACATTAAATGTTTTAATAACTGGCAGAAGAACACAATATTAAATATATTTAATGATTTGATGACTAACTATGTAATGAAAAAGTAATAAGATTATCTTTTTAATCTGGTACATTTTTACAAAAAATTGCAGGTGAAGTATATAGCTTAACCAGTTACAATTATTTTAATGGATTTTGATAAACACAATGAAATCAATGTCACATAATTCCATGGAAAAAGTTCAACAACTCATGATGTGTGTTGCAACATCAGAACCAACATTTTTAATAGTTCTGGCTGGACCCCAAGTCCCACTCAGATCTCATGACCTAATTTTACTGTTACCAACAGTTTGCATTCCTAGTCCCACCTCACCCATTACACTGACCTCCTCCCTTTGTTCCTTTCTTACGTGACTATACTTTACACCTTTTTTTGGGTGCATGCCAGTACATATCAGTACTATAGCATATAATTTGTTTCTTTTGGTAACATAAATCATCAACCATATTCATTTTTTTAATAAGTATCATCTACCTCATTCCTTTAAAGTAATTTTTTTATTAAAATATTTTTTAAGTGCTTATGGAATTTGACCGTATTCTTAAACTTTAGTTTCAATTTTTCCCCTCACGCTTTACTATTTGACTTAGGTTTCAAGGGCTAAATACCATGCTATAAAAGCACCAAAATTTAATTTTTATGTCGAGAGTCGAAAACTACCAAATCTTATTAATTATAAAATTTTCTTAATGACAATTTTTATATTCATAAAATTTAATTTTTATACCATTTAGACCATTTCTCATCGATAATGTATTTACATTTTTTAGTGAATTTTCGAATATTTAGAGTTCAGGGATAGGTCTCCAGTGATAATTTTTACAAATTATCAGACTTCAACCCTGATTTCCTAAATAAATTCAATTATTTTATTATTTGGATTAACTCCTAGTTTGTGGTGCTTGGTTTCCTAATTTTTTTTAAAAAAAAAAAAGAAAAGGAAGCGAAAAGTGGGAATTGTGAAAACGTACGGATGATAAGCACTCTCCTCTCCCTCCCCTAAAATGTGGTGACCGGAAATCACATGGAGACGGGAGACATTTTTACACGGTCCTTTCAAGGACAAGCTATAACTAGATAGTGGTCTCTCAGTGGATCTTAAAACCCATCTATGGTATGGATTGTGACGTAAACCTGAAGATTATTATTTGACGATTCTGATATTTTTCCATTGCGAGCTTAGTGCTGGATGACTAGTGTTTTGATCGAGTAGTTAAACTTCCATGTCGTAAACAATACTCAAATCAATGGGAGATTTTGAACGCAAGCTATTCTGATTTTTGCTAACTAACTATTAATTTTAGGTTTTGCGTCGTTTGCACTAGATATGATTTAGAATACGAAAGTTATGAGAAATTTTATAAAATTCGTTTGTACGGACTAAATATCTATGTATATATAACTAGCTCCGCAATTTAGTCCTCACTATAAACCGTTCTACACTATATATGACTCAGAGGTTAAAAAACCATTTTGATCATTTGTAATTATTTTTTGTAATTTTTGAAGCGGTGTATTTTCTGATAAATACCCGTAACACTTACACAAGATGTAGTTAATTTTAGCATAACTAATATATAAGCATCGGAAAGAAAAATAAAAATAGTTGGCTTATTATCCTGATTTTTTTACAATCGACATTTTACAAGTATGAATTGATTTAATAAATAATTGATATCTTAACGAGCGATCTTAAAGCAAGGGGACAAAAGGCATACAAGATAGTAATTGTTTTAGGTACTTGTCTGGAACTGTAGATAACTAATGATGATGAAGGTGGCCCGTGGGGTTAAGAAGATATCAATCAAGTGGCTATACTAGCTAAGTCTTTCTATAATTTGTGGAATCGTTATAATCGGGAGTGGAAATCCTAGCAAGCTGAGAAAATTAGGTACATTAAAGGAACAATTGCAGCATCCTCTTTTGGAGAAACTAATGATCTCGTTCTCATAAAAAAATATAATATATTGCACGATGAAAAATGATGCACGTCATAATATATTTTTAGTAAATTCCATTTGATTTGCTCGAATCTAAAACTGTATATAACTAAATCAGTACATATTTTTTTTCAATAAAAATAAATAATTTGGGTGGGACCATTCTATTAGGTAGAGGGATTTATGTGAAATCCACACAACTAAGTTCTAAATTGCTTTCCGTGCAATACAGATAATGTAATTTAATTAGTGGCTACTGCAGTTTTAAGGTAGCTCTAATATAATAAACATTCGTCAGTTTTTTTGTTATGACGCCTATCGATTTGGAATAATTTAAGGTAGCTTAATTTATATATTTTCTAAGACGTTTAAGAATTTGTTCGAATAATTAAAAATTTATTTTTTTAAAAAATGTATGAATTAAATTTGACGATTAGAAAAAAAATATTAGGAGAGTCCCCATACATAAAACATGATTATACTCGATTTTTTTACAAAGATATCTACATCTAAGTCATACGATGTGTAACATAGCCATTCGTAGTCTCTTGGGTAATGCTTCCGTCATGAAAGTGACCCAAACTCGATTTTCAAAGCTGATGCGATTGCCAATACCCTTTTCTTCTTCAATAAACTTGTTTTGTGATTATGATATATATATAGTAATTAACAACTGTCTAAATCGAGTCTTGATGTTGTCTTTGGCGTTACAATCTCTCTTATAAACCCACTTTGTAATATGATTTATATGAATGAAATTTTTTATAGGCGATGCTGTTAAAGTATATGATACTCATTCTGAATAAATAAATTCTTCTCCGAAAAACAACGGCTCATATTATTGGGATCAAATCGGCCCACAACCGAGAAGGTAAATGGGTATTGGGCTGATACAAAGACACTGAAGCCCAATACCTATAAAGAAGCCACTACAAGCCTTCCCTCTTAAAAGTTAAAACCAGTTCAAAATAGAACCGCAACATCTTACAACTTCAACAACTAGACCCAAACTGATCACCTGAGCCTCTCTCCAAGTCCTTTTTGGGTATCAGGCGATCCCAGAGGCTCTCGGTTTCTGACCAGCAGTCCTAACAATGCCCTCTTTGTATCTTCAGGAGCAATTAGTCTCCTCTGCTCATCCTCCTAAATAAAGAATCATGCCATTCTTAAATCAAATTACAACATCCAAGTGAAACATAAAATAAGAAATTTAGTTGGGAACCGGTGTGTGGGTAGGATCTGAGTCTGAGTTTATATCAACTCGATCCAACCCTATACCTATCAAAATTAACAGACATAAATTTATACCCTATCCATAATCCGTATACCCTAAGATTCACGAGATATGATAAAAGTGTGACTCACAAGTCACAAGATATGAGTTTTTTTGCCATTCTTACTAAAAAAGTTAATTAAATGCATATTTCTTGTGCTTATTAGATCTCCATACTTGAATCTTTTCTAGTCCTCAAGCAAAAGTCACAAGCAATTAGTTGACATCCTCTTAACAAAAATGGACGCATCTCCGAAATTTAATTCCTTGCCGTAGGAACATCTCCATGACCAAGTAGTTCACCATCTCAGATATAAAGACATAAAGACGCATAAAGATTATACTCTCAAAAGTTTAAACACTTGTTAACTTTAGAATGTAGTACTCAGGAGTTGACTACTCTCAGAAAGTGGGAAATTTGACTATCCTCGCTTCTGAAGTGGTCTACTTCCTATTCCTCAATGCACGTCTAAGGTCTTGAGTTATCCCATACGTGCGCTCGTGTTTGTCTCGCACTAAATGAGGGTTGAAATCATGGAGACTTACATAATGAACTAACACTCAATCTAATTGCTCTCCTTGACATGAAGGATCAATCCAAAATACTCAAGACCTACAGCCATGTGGCAAAATTTGCCTTTAATTTGATTAGCTTATCATTTCGGTTGAAGATTTATTAATTTTGATTGAGGCTAAGGTAATATATAAGTATGAGTCTATTTATATAAGTGAGGTCTAAGATAGAGTATTTATTCTATGAACTTTTATCATACCTTTACTCTTGTATTTTAATTTAAATTTTACCTTAACTAAATTCTGATTAAATTATAATTATATCTTTTTGAAAGTACAAAATAAGATATGAGTAATTTTTTAAAATATGATACAAATAAAATTTGACTAATACCCTAAACCATGACCATCCCTACATGGATTGCATTCAATGACCTGTCATCCCAAAATCCATTCGTTACTCTTATCTAGAAATAACATGTGTGATTATTGAGGATCAAGTTTTCCATTCTTTATTGGACAAATTATAGTCCATTGACCGTTTCGGTAACTTATTTGAATCGAAAATTGGATGACAAGATTCACATACAAATAGATAAGGTTGCATTGCAATAAAATATTCAAAAGTTTGGAATATTATTAAATTGAACGAAAATTGGATGAAAAGATACGCATACAAAAAGTTTAAGGTAACATTGCAATTTAGTGTTAGAAAGTCTTAAAGATTATTAAATTCCATAAAATCATGGAAAAAATAAGATGGTGTAATAACAATCGACAATAAAGGTACAACAGAATGCTTTTACAATAAATGTAATCAATGTCATCCCAACTCTGTATCCCCTTCCTTAAAAACAAAACTATTGATTGCTGAAATACCACTTGGACATATAATCAGAGGTCAATTGTAATGTGTCGCAACAAATTTAATGGGAGATGTCTAAAATAGGGAGTGGATATCATGGAGACTTTTTCCTTGTCCCTATTTAGGGACAAGGTTAATTTAGACAAATCACTAATTTACTAATTAGGGTTGATTCTCTCTCCATTAGATGTTCATAACCACCCATCTAATTACTAACCTAATTTGACGGCTTTCTTGAAGTATCTTCTCTCTCTCCATTAAATACATATTTTAATGCAAAATCCTAATAGTAGCTATCATTAGTCATAATATAAAATAATTTTCTCTGGTTTAGATAGCCGATTCACTGGTTTGAATTGCTGGTTCACTGGTTTAGATTGCTGGTTCACTGTTTTGAATTGGTGGTTCATTGGTTTGAATTGTAGGTTCACTGATTTGAATTACTGGTTCACTGGTTTGATTTGCTGGTTCACTGATCGTGAGAAGATGAGAGGGGAGGAAGACAGAGGGATTTTGTTTTTTGTTTTAGTTTAGATTAGAGAGGAATTGGAATATGAATAGTTCATTGGTTTGAATTGCAGGTTCATTGGTTAAATAACCAGTTCATTAGTTTGAATTGCCATTTTGTTGTTTTAAATTATTTCTTTGCGAGTTTGGGTTGTCGGTTCACTGGTTTCAATTGCTAGTTCACTGGTTTGGATTGTCGGTGCACTGGTTTGAATTGTTGGTTCACTGGTTTGAATTATTGGTTCACTAGTTTGAATTGGTAGTTCACTGGTTTAGATTGTCGGTTCATTGGTTCGAATCGCTGGTTCAATAGTTTATTTCACTGGTTCACTGAAAGACTGGTTTGTTTTACTCGTTCGCTGGTTTGTTTTTAATACTTTACTAGTTCATTTTGTTGCTTCACTGATTTATTTTACTAGTTCAAAGTCCCAGGAGAGAGAAGGAAGGTGGACGGTTTTTTTGAAACATGGGTTTAGGAAGAGAGAGAAGGAGAATTAATTGATAATTCGCCTAAAAAGAAGGAAGCATTAACTACACAGGTTTATTTTTTTTTCGGAAACTTGGGTTTAGGAGGAGAGAGAAGGGGAATTAAATACTCATTCGCCTAAAAAGTATGAATAATTAACTACTGGGATTCAATTAATTTTGGCAAAAGTCCTAAATATCCCTAAACATTAATAACCATTAGATCAGCATCTTTTGGAATATATTCTAATATAATGGTTGAGATGATTGTCCCTATTTAAGGACAACCTCTATGTAGTCCCCAGGGTATCCAAATTCTCTAAGATATAATCTCCACCATGAAGATTTTTTTTAGATCATTAAATGATTTTAGTTTAAAATTTTAATTTGATGGATATTAATGTTGATAGTATAGTTGATATTAAATAAATATTTATTTAATTACTGCATTTCCAATTATCTTTATTTTTTTATCTAACATTTTAATTTATTAATCAATCCCAATTATTACTCCCCTAAACCCGCCGCTCCCTAACTATAACAAACCCCCAAAATAAAAAATAAACCCGCCGTTACCTAAATTCTCTCGACCCCGACAAAAAACCTACCGCTGCCCATTACCTACCCCCTAACCATTAAAAAAACCTTACCACCGTCCCTTAACCAAAACCCCTTCAACCCCAACAAACCCATCCGTCACTGCCCTCAACCACCCCCTCCTCCCCCTACAAACCCAAACTAAATTCCACTCAAACTAAAAAAAACTCGTCGTCGAAACCAAAAACAGCCACGATTCCCAAAATAACACAATACACCCAACCCAATTCGCCACCCCCTTATCATCATTCATTATCGCACCCACTCACCCACCCACCTCCCTAACCTCCGTCCCTACCCTGTTACCACAAATAATTATAATCCAACACCTACTTTCGTCCTTGTTCACCAGTTCTGCTGTCTACTTGCACTTACTGGTTCTCACCGGCGTGTCTCGTCTACCCCATACCATTTACACTCCGAGACTAAGTATGATTCCTTAATATTGGTAGCGAGTAACATCAATATTGGTACCAATGGTTGTGAATATTGGTACCCATTAATAGTAATATTGGTATTGATATACCAAAATATTGGTATCAATATATCATAAATATTGTACTAATGTACTGCAATATTAATGTTAATATACTTTAATATTGGTACCGATGTACTGTAATATTAGTACCAATTTACTATAATATTGATACATGTATTGCATAATACAGAGTTTGATATGCTTGTTGTTTTTGCGACCAGGTTGTGTGCATTGTAAGAAGATGAAGAAAAAGGGAGAGAAAGTATGTTTGAATCGTCCATACGAACAAGTGTAATATTTCAGCGATGGTGGTTGGTTCTAGAGAAGATGATAGGCTTTAGCGATCATTGGCAAATGGTGGGTTGTGGTGATAATGACAAGTGTAATATTTTTAGGATTTAAATTTTGAATGTTTTGTCAGTTATTAAATTTTTTGCATAATTTTGCATAATTTTAGGGATCACATAATATTTTAAAATAATTAATTTCTCACTTTTATGCTTTCCATTCCTATATTTCCTACTTTTAGGATTGTGATTAAATATTACTATACCAATTATACTCTTATGGTAGAGATACTACTATTTAATACCTACCATAGATACTAATATCAATCCCCACTAAATCTGAACTGGTGTCTCAACATAGCAAGAAAAATGCATTTAAGTCCATGCTTACTAAAGGGTTGCTTTACCATTGAAGCCGAAGTTACTATCAGAAAACCTAAAGGCGCACCATCGCCTCCAACCCAGAACCCCAAGGATGCCCTACTATCCTTAACTCAACAGATTCAATCAAAGCTTTGACAATGGTTGAAGTTGGCCACGTAGGTCCCAGAAGTCGATGACCTTGAAAGAGGAAGGTAGATTGAAGGAGTTCGAGTGGAAGAGGACAGAGATGTAGTAGGCAAGATGTAGGTGAACAGAAGGCTACCACATCTGGGTCTTCTCCAGCTCTAGCAGTGATCTTGCTATAGACGATTCAGCAAGTTTCTAGTTGATCTATTCCTCCTCAGACCAACCCAAGCAACTAGACTAGTTGGAGAGTGTGCCATCGGAGTTCTCATGTTACTCTCGTTGGCCTCACGAGGAGAATTGTTTTCTGATTTCTGGATTTTAATATATGATGTTCTTAATGTTCAAAGGTACATGAAAGTTAAAAGAAATTTTTGTTATTATGTTTCTTGTGTAAGGGTATTGTGGTCTAAAAAAATGATTGATGACATTAATTAGGTACCTCAGGCCAGTATTTCACAATATTTTCAAAAAAGATTTGGAGATCGACCCAGTTTTTGGCCAATTTTTAGGTCGACCAGACTGCTGATCAGACTAGAGTTTATAATTTAAAAATATAAAAATATGTTATTGTTAAGTATGGGGTAACAACATAATTTTTAGGGGGCGGGGAAGAAGAAGCAACAGCGGGGAAAAGGGAGGAGAGGGAAATTATTTAGAAAGGGGGGGGGGGAACTAATTTTTTTTAAAGGGAGGAAAGTAAAAATAATTTTAAAAAAGGGGGGATTTGGGTAAAAACTTAACGGGCCAGAAAATTTGGGTCTAATTTTTTGGTTTGAATGGCCAGTCGGACCAAAAAAATTCCGATCCGTTAGGTTAGCATACTGATAAGTGTTTTTTACTCGGTATGTCGTACGAGTTGTGGTTCGACCGTTCAGACCGCCAATTTGAAAACAATAGTATTTCATTATAGATTAAAGATCCTGTACTAAATTATGATAGAGCAAAAATCCTATCGCAAATACGGGAAAAGCTACGGATCTCAGAATAATTTACACTATTTTCAATAATCTTCAAATATTCTTATGATAGTCACCTTATTATAAGAAAATATATCAATGCAATGTAAAGTGATACAAAATGTAAAGATCTTATAATAAATAGAAATTATCGTAAAACTGTTTACCACCCAAGTTTTGGCAATTACGAGAACGAACATGCAACTTGACGGGCATCAGAGGACATTACCTCCAATTTTAGGGTTTCAATTTTATTTTACTTTTTAAAATTTGTCTGACATCCCCCGCTCCAATAAACAGAATCCATCAAATATCAAATGAATACTATACCATTCTCATTTATCCCTTTCCTTATTTAATAATTCCCAAACAACTCTCCCCCTTGTCACTTATCGTATATGAACCAACCAACCAGTCAAAGACTTCAAACAGGACAAATCTAATAATTGATCACGATTAACTTCTTTTTTTAAAAAATGATCACGATTTACTCCTCGCGTGCTAAGGTCAATTCTCGTAAGATTGTTGACCACATTCTTAAACACTATTCCGTAGCCAATAGTATGGATTCGTCCAAGATTTGTTTTTATTGTGCCGTAACTCGTGTGTGGTTGAATATGTGCTGGATGAAATTTGTGAGAGCATCTTCCACCTAATATGATCAAATTGGCCAACTGACATATCCAGCAATTTGTGATTACGTTTGATTTTATAACTAATATCTTTGTATTTCTCTTATTGTTTTATCTATATATTTAATTTCGAGCGTACATGTCTTATAATATCCTACTGTAATAAAAGACCTTCCCTTGAAGCTTTAAATCACTTTCTATATAGAAAAAAAGGAACACTAACTATTACAGTTGAAGTTAAAATAACTAACTTCTCAGACAAAGGGAAATGTCGGACAAGTTCAGATGTCTTCTCCACACGTTGTCCCTCGTCGTCGTCGTCGTCTTCCTCATCGCCGACAAGGCTGCCGGCGGTGGCCCCGAATTCCCCTGCGACCCGCAAGCGAACCGCCACGTGTACCCATTCTGCAACGCCTCCCTCCCGACCGCCGCAAGGGCCAACTCCCTCGTCTCCCTACTCACCCTCCAAGAGAAGATCCTCCAGCTCTCCGACAACGCGTCCGGGGTCCCCAGGCTCGGGGTCCCACCCTACGAGTGGTGGTCCGAGTCCTTGCACGGCATCGCCATTAACGGCCCCGGCGTCTCCTTCACCTCCGGCCCCGTCGCTTCCGCCACCGGCTTCCCTCAGGTCGAAGTTTGTACGAGCTTTCCTACTTCAAAAATCCCACATCGCTTGGTGCAAGAGCAGAAACTTTACCAACCCATTGTCTTAAAGATTCTGGATTGAATATAGAAATTTATAATATTGGATACAAAATTTTGACATAGTATCATAGCGGGTTGATCCATTCTCTGTGAACTTCAGAGTCCGAATTTTACGTGGTTGGCCTCTGCTTTGACTAACCCGGGTAACTTCCGATTGTGGGTTCAGGTGATTGTTACGGCTTCGGCATTTAACAGGAGTCTGTGGCACCTGGTTGCCTCGGCGATCGCCGTTGAGGCGAGGGCCATGTACAACGTGGGGCAGGCGGGGTTGACCTTCTGGGCGCCGAATGTGAACATATTTAGGGACCCCAGGTGGGGTAGGGGCCAGGAGACTCCTGGGGAGGATCCCATGGTGGCCTCTGCTTATGCTATTGAGTATGTGAAGGGGTTCCAAAGTGGGGGTTTGAAGAAGGGTCCAAGTGGAAGGAGGTTTGGTTCTCCGCGGAGGAGGCGGGTGTTCGTGGAGGAGGATGATGATGATGACTTGATGTTGTCTGCCTGTTGTAAGCACCTTACTGCTTATGACTTGGAGAAATGGGGCAACTTTAGCCGCTATAGCTTCAATGCTGTGGTGAGATCCTGCTTCGAGCTTTTGTTTCTACTCGTTCTTGTTTTGTGTTTTGGATGAATTGGGTTGTTCTGTTGAGGGATTGGTTGTTTTGCATAATCGTAATTCTGTGCAGAACTGGATTTGAAGTGTCAATTCTCTCTAGGAATCGGTAATGGAAATGAAATAGAGAATTGCTGTTTAGGTTGGTAAAGTATTGGACAATCATTATTTTCATTCTTGCAAGTTACAGTTCACCTGGGTTTGGTCTCTCTTGTTCTTATTTTGTTGGTATCGATTTGTTCGAGTAAATTTTCTAGTCGAGGATCTGCATACGCTCGAGTATATTTAATATATAGTCTAGACCTGATTGATTGGGTTTGATGCGCATTTTGCTTGGTGAGCAATTGTGTTCTAGGTTACAGAGCAAGATCTGCAGGATACTTTCCAGCCTCCATTCCGCAGTTGCGTACAGCAAGGGAAGGCAAGCTGCTTGATGTGTTCCTATAATGCGGTTAATGGAGTGCCCGCATGTGCAAGGGAAGACCTTCTGCAGAAAGCTCGCACTGAATGGGGCTTCAATGGGTAAATGCTTATTCTTGTTCTTCTAACTGCGAGATGGTCATTCTGTAATGGTGATTATTCATGCCTGCAATCACATTGCAAACACAGATATATTACCTCGGACTGTGATGCCGTGGGAACAATCTATGAGTATCAGAATTACACCTCAAGTCCAGAAGATGCAGTTGCTATTTCTCTTAAAGCAGGTTTGTACCCGTAGCTCTACCGAACTTGTTTATCACTCATCTTTAGTCTCAACTCATACGTGGGGAATTGATGTCTAGGGATGGACACAAACTGCGGGACATACGTGATTCTAAATGCGCAATCAGCTGTTAACGAGGGTAAACTGGCAGAAAAGGATATAGACAGAGCTCTTTTCAATCTTTTCTCAGTTCAGATCCGCTTAGGATTGTTTGATGGAGATCCTAAGAATGGCCAGTTTGGGAGACTGGGACCGAAAGATGTTTGCACGGAGGATCACAAGACCCTAGCCCTTGAAGCAGCAAGGCAAGGCATTGTGCTTCTGAAAAATGATAACAGATTCCTGCCTCTGAGCAGAAATGCCGTTTCTTCGTTGGCTATTGTTGGACCTACGGCTAACAGTTCAAGCAGTTTAGGAGGTGACTACACAGGTATGATAAAAACAAATAGAACTATCCCCTTACGTTGGCATGATTATCTTGGATGTTGGGACTTGTCGCATCTTTAATTTCCTTGCTACGAGCTGCTGCAAAACTTGCAACCTCTAGATCGGCTTTTGTCTTGACAGCTTAGTGAATTTCCTGATGTTGTAGGATATTCTTGCACATCGCAGAGCCATTTTGATGGGCTTAAGGCATATATCCCTAGGACTTCCTACGCACCTGGTTGTGCAGATATACCTTGTGAGTCGGATGATGGGTTTAATAAAGCAGTAGAAACCGCCAGCAAAGCAGAGTTTGTCATTGTAGTTGCTGGTATTGACCTGTCGCAGGAAACCGAAGATCACGACCGAGTTAGTCTTCTGTTACCTGGTAGACAGATGGACTTGGTATCTTCTATCGCTGCAGCGAGTAAAAATCCAGTGATTCTTGTTCTTGTTGGTGGTGGGCCGCTGGACGTATCATTCGCAAAAGCAGACCCAAGAATCGCAGGCATTCTTTGGGTTGGCTACCCTGGTGAAGCCGGTCCCAAAGCTCTAGCAGAAATCATCTTTGGAGAGTATAATCCTGGTTGGTAATTCTGAAACTATTTCCCTGGTTGTTCAACCGAAGAAGATAACAGCTTTCAACTTAATTGACTGTTTACTTTCAATGTTTCAGGTGGAAGACTGCCAATGACTTGGTATCCCGAGGCCTTCACGAAGGTACCGATGAATGACATGAACATGCGAGCCGATCCTTCCCGTGGTTATCCTGGAAGAACCTACCGCTTCTACACAGGAGATCGAGTTTACGGATTCGGCGAAGGACTAAGCTATACAACATTCACTTACAAGTTCCTGTCAGCACCAGGTAAACTGAGCTTGTCCGGATCTCCAACCACCAGTTTCAGACATCGAATACTAACCGAAACAACATACGTACACGCCGACGACACACCATCCTGCCATTCGTTGAGATTCAAAGCTCAGGTCTCCGTGATGAACTCCGGGGATATGGACGGGAGCCATGTAGTGATGCTGTTTGCCAAGCTGCCAAAAGTTTCTCAAGGCACCCCGGAGAAGCAGCTCGTCGGGTTCGAACGTGTACATACGAAGTCGCGCGGCAGCATTGTTACGAGCATCGTGGTGGATCCATGTGAGCATCTGAGCTTCGCCAATTTGCAGGGGCGCAGAGTTGTGCCACTGGGAAGTCACATTCTTATGGTAGGAGATGTAGAGCATTCCTTAGTTATTGAAGCTTGATCATCAATGTGGGGGCCTGCTCATTGTTAGGTAACTTTTTACAATTGAACACTGCTTATATATCCAATAATTATGATATCATCATTTGTTCAATTTACATATATGTTTATTTTATAATTTCTAAATTT